>CM066318.1:26634878-27206256 GCA_033807775.1 Saussurea involucrata
GGGGTTTAGCAATCCTAGAGAAATTCTTGATGAAACACCGATAATAACCTGCCAAACCTAGAAATTGGCGAATTTCCGTCCGAGTCCTTGGGGCTTCCCATTTCCGAATGGCTTCCACTTTAGACGGGTCCACGTGAATCCCTTTCTCTCCGATCACGTGACCTAAGAAATGTACTTCTCGAATCCAAAATTCACACTTAGAGAATTTGGCATACAGTTTCTGCTCCTTGAGAAGTTCTAATCACTTTTAGATGCTGCTCGTGATCCTTCTTACTCCGAGAATAGATCAATATATCATCGATGAATACAATCACAAACTTATCAAGGTATGGTCTACATACTCTATTCATTAGGTCCATAAACACAGCTGGCACGTTCGTCAATCCGAATGGCATAACTAAAAACTCGTAGTGTCCATAGCGAGTTCTAAAAGCTGTTTTAGGAATGTCTTCCTCTCGGACTCTCAACTGATGATATCCCGATCGAAGGTCAATCTTCGAGAAGTAAGTTGCACCCTGCAACTGGTCGAACAAATTGTCTATTCGAGGGAGAGGATATCGGTTCTTGATTGTTATCTTCTTTAGTTCCCTATAATCGATCCACATTCGAAACGATCCATCCTTCTTTTTGACGAAAAGAATTGGGGCTCCCCAGGGTGATGAACTTGGTCGAATGAATCCCTTATCCAAAAGTTCTTGGAGTTGATTCGACAACTCTTGCATTTCGGCAGGTGCTAAGCGATATGGGGCCTTGGCTACAGGCGCCGCTCCGGGTATAAGGTCAATCTGAAATTCGACTTGTCTAAACGGAGGAAGTCCAGGCAAATCGTCTGGAAACACTTCTGGGTGATCTTTCACCACAGGAATATCTTGGACTCGCCTCTCTTCGGACTTCTTCTCTACTAGGTGTGCCAAAAATGCAACACACTTCTTTCTCAAATACTTATGGACCTTCATGCACGATACTATCCTTAGTTCCTTTCCAACTCTATATCCTTGCACAACAAGGGTTTCTCCGCCTTGTAATGGTAACCTGACAGTCTTTTCAAAACAACTAACCTCTGCTCGGTTCTTGGATAACCAATCCATGCCTATTACTACGTCAAAACCCCCCAACTCAATAGGTATAAGATAAACGCTAAAAGTTCTATCGGCTAATTTCAATGTACAACCTAAGATTACATCCTTAGCCTCTAATTCATATCCATTAGCAACCTCAACAATATAAGCATTCGGCGTTTTCTTATATTCTAGATTGATCAAAGTCCAAAATTCTAACGAAACAAAGCTCCTATCGGCTCCAGTGTCAAATAATACTGATGCAAAATAATCGTTTAGGAGAAACGTACCTGTCACCACATTAGGGTCGCGACGTGCTTCGTCAGCTCCAATGACAAATGCCCGTCCTCGAGCTTGGCCTCCTTGATTTCCCTGATTGGCCTATCTCGCCTGATTCCCATTATTGTTATTGCTCGGCCTCCTACCCATTCTTAGGCACGTATTCCGGAAGTAATCCGGACTTCCGCACTCGAAGCATACCCTTCTTCCTTCATTGACACCCTTTTCCATCCTACAGTACTTGGTGTAATGACCCACTCGTTTACAATCGCCACAAACAGGGCAGGCACCTTCATGATGGTAGTTACATTTGTTACACTTTGGGTGTGGACCATTGAACTGCCTAGAGTCTTGAGCCTTTTCTCCGATATTCTCACTATCTTCCTATCCATGATCCAGATAACATCAATATAAAAATTCATTCCTATTTTTAGATAATGCCACCAATACCAAAATTTTGAGGTTCATCCTACATCAATACTAAAGTTTTTAGATCTAATACAATCACTCACTTAAAATTACCCAAAATACTTAGTTCATAATAACCACAAGAAAATGTTTTCCTCTAAACCCAAAAGTGTTATCAAAAGCTGCCAAACTATCAATCATCCTAATCAAATCCATCCCAAATACACAACTATCAAGATCATCAACACAACCATAGCGAGTACTACTCCTCCAATCACTCATGCAAGCTCCGCCCTTATCGCGGTCCGCCTAACCGTCCTAACGCTCTCCAAAACCTGGGTAGAAACATTGGACAATAGGTTTGTTAGCTCTACCAGTTATGTTAAGACCTGTCCTTGGTAAGCTACCCTCACCTGACAGCCGTGTAGTTCGGTCGTCATTGCCCTTAAGTGCTGCTCTTCTGCCCAAGACATTCCGGACACTCGTCCGATTGGCATGCCGATGATTATACGCGGCAACTCCGGCGCCTCCGTACGTTCTGACCTAAGCGTTACTCGTCTCGGGATCGGGACGCTTTTCTCACCGTTTGCCTACTACGAGGCCCTCTAGGGTTCGGTTGGACAATTATTGGGGTCGGTCGGGGTAGTACCGAGGTCGGTGACACTCTCGGTCCGTCGTAAGGATCTCGCTCGCTTGATACCTCTTGATCCGATTCAGTGTTCCTGGGATCCTCATCTTCCCGGATACTCGGTGTAACAACCCACAATCCAAATATACATATATCATATATTTTCAACAAAAGTACTTCACATTTCACATTTGGTCCCAAAAACTGACTAAACATAGTAAGAAATTCAGTACAAACTTTTTTCATTTTTAAGTTACATGCTAACTAATCACAAAGTCTTAAGATCAAAATACATCCATAACTTCATAACCGATGTCTCCATAAAAGCTATTCGTCAAAAGTTCTATTTACTGCTCTTTCCCGATCCATCACCTGGAATACAAAATTTTTAAAACAGAAAATGAGGGTTAGACCTAATGGTCTAGTGAGAGAATCCCTGTCATTTTAATAAACCTTTATTTCGAAGTTATTTATATAAAGCTTTTCATATACATTCATATAATACACGTATATCAATACCATACAAAACTCGTGCATCTCATTCCACCTTATTCCTCCACATCTGGCCGTATTAATTGGTAGCAAGCCAGCTAATAAATAAACAATACCGGTCCACACACCGGAACCCGGCTACTCATCGGTCCGCACACCGGAACCCGACTACCCATCGGTCCGCACACCGGAACCCGATTAATGTGCACTTGTGTAAAATATCACACAGATAATATCCCATTATATTATTAACACGGAATATCCACATATACATTCCACATACATATATGTATTCCAGTAAAAATAATTTTAAGTAAAACTCACCTGTTTTGCTTTTCCCCAAAAGTCTTTCCAAGTTAATTATCACGTACGTCAATCCTTCACATAATCTGAAATCATGTAAAATACCAAATATCTCTTTTTAAAACTAAACTTATAAAATCCTCGACTCAAGTCGCAACCTACTAAAAATAAATTAGAATCGCAATGCATAGTGCTAAGTCGCAATCAACTACTGCGACTTCACCCCAAATCGCAACCCACTATTGCGATTCCAAACCCAAATCGCAATCAACTGCTGCGATTCCAAACCCAAATCGCAATCAACTACTGCGATTCCAAACCAAGTCGCAACCGACCATTGCGACTTCAAAGCCAAATCGCAATCAACCATTGCGACTTGGTTGAATGTCTCAGTTCACTGTTCATCCTAAAAACCCAGAAATCGTACTTTTAAGCTATGCCTGTTGCTGTAATTATGCAGATAAGTTTAAGACCATTAACATAACCTAACCACATGCTAAGATTTTCCAAAACATCCCTAAATCAACAAAACCCATCTATAAGTTTATATAAAACTCTATCTAACTAAATATACATAAAAGTAAGAATTTGTTACCTTGATTTCTTGATGCAACTACTAAACTCAGCTGAATTAACCCTTCTCCTTCTTCACTTTGATCCAAAAACTACTCCCAAATTTCCTCTCCTTTTTGCCGAAAACAAGAACACACACACACACACACACTAACTTCTTTTTCTAACATTGACTCACAAGGACACCTCAAACTCATT
The DNA here is from genome assembly GCA_033807775.1 of Saussurea involucrata. Lineage (NCBI taxonomy): Eukaryota > Viridiplantae > Streptophyta > Magnoliopsida > Asterales > Asteraceae > Saussurea > Saussurea involucrata. Next base: position 26,638,818 of record CM066318.1, read on the forward strand.
TGAGATGAGTTTGGCGGTGGTGGCAAATGTTTTGGCAAAAGTGGCCAAACAACCCCAAACTTGTCATATTTGGCAAGATTTACCCCCAAACTTCCAAATAAAAATTTAAACTTACCCCTTAACTTCTATCTCCATAAAACACTTAATTTTTTTAAATAAAACTTAAATAATAATAAATAATTAATTTAGATAAAATACCTGGTTATTACAACATCCCCCCCTTAAAAGAATTCCGTCCCGGAATTCAGTTAAGAGAACAGATGAGGGTATTTGGTTCTCATTTCTAACTCTGATTCCCACGTAGCATCCTGACCCCTATGATGTTTCCACTGAACCTTTACCTGTCTGATCTCTTTGTTCCTCAATACTTTGACTTTGTGATCAACTATAGCTTCCGGTTCCTCCGCATAGTTCAACTTTTCGTCAACTTGAATATCTGGTAGAGAGACTGCCTAATCTGGGGTAACCAAACATTTTCTAAAATTCGATACGTGAAATGCGTTGTGAATCCTGCTTAATTCCGACGGAAGATCTAATCTGTAAGCTACTTCACCAATTCTTTCCGTAATTTCAAATGGCCCAATATACCGTGGACTGAGTTTACCTTGCTTCCCAAAACGTATGACTCCTTTCCAGGGCGAGACTTTCAACATCACAAATTCCCCAACTTGGAATTCTAACGGTTTCCGGCGTCGATCTGCATAGCTTTTCTGTCTATCTTGAGCCACTTTTAATCTGCCCCGAATCTGAGTGATCTTATCCGCTGTTAACTGTACTATTTCTGGCCCCGCTAATTGTTTCTCCCCCACTTCATTCCAACACAGAGGCATTCGACATTTTCTACCATACAGTACTTCAAACGGTGCCGCTTGAATGCTGTAATGATAACTGTTGTTGTAGGCAAATTCTATCAAAGGCAAATGCTTATCCCACGATCCCCCAAAATCAACGATGCAAGCCCGAAGCATATCTTCTAAAGTCTGGATTGTTCTTTCACTCTGACCGTCAGTTTGAGGATGATACGCTGTACTTAGCTTTAACTGTGTTCCCATTTCTTTTTGAAAGCTTCTCCAAAATCTAGAAGTAAAACGACTATCTCGATCAGAAATAATTGAGATTGGTACTCCGTGTCGAGTCACTATTTCATCTATGTACAACTTGGCTAAACGTTCCATCGAATCAGTTTCCTTTATCGGTAGGAAGTGTGCAGACTTCGTCAATCAGTCAACTATCACTCAAATAGAATCAAATCCTTTCGGAGTTCTTGGTAGCTTTGTGATGAAATCAGTAGTAATCTGCTCCCATTTCCACATCAGTATTTCCAATCGTTGTAACTGACTAAACAGCTTCTGATGTTCAATCTTTACTTTCTTGCAGGTAATACAATCTTCCACATACTTAGCAATACCTCTTTTCATTCCCGGCCACCAATAGAATTGTTTCATATCTCTATACATCTTATTTGTACCTGGATGAATAGAAAATCGAGATTGATGGGCTTCATGTAGTACACGATCACGTAATCCACCCAAACGAGGCACCCAAATTTTGTTCTCCAGACGTAACAACCCACGGTCATCTTTCACAAGCAATGCTGATATCCCCACTAACCGTTCTGACTTCAAATGTTCTTCCTGACAAGCTTCTATCTGACACTTCAACAGTTCGTCAAAGATATTGGGTAAAAGTTCAGCCCATAGTGAAATAGCTTTTATTGTTCCACTCATTTCTTGACGACTCAGTGCATCAGCTACCACATTCGCCTTTCCCGGATGATAAAGAATTTCACAGTCGTAATCATTTACCAGTTCTAGCCATCTCCTTTGCCTCATATTTAATTATTTCTGATCAAAAAGATGTTGGAGACTCTTATGATCGGTATAAATTTGACATTTGGAACCATATAGATAATGTCTCCAAATCTTCAATGCAAAGACAACCGCTGCAAGTTCCATGTCGTGCGTAGGATACTGTCTCTCATGATCTTTTAATTGACGGGAAGCATAAGCAATAACCTTTCCCCGCTGCATCAATACACAACCCAATCCCAACTTAGAAGCATCACTATAGACCACAAAATCTTCGGAACCTTCGGGTAATACTAGTATCGGCGCGCTGCACAGTTTTTCTTTCAATATCCGAAATGCTTCATCCTGTTCTGCCTTCCATTCAAACTTCAGATTCTTTTGAGTCAGCTTAGTCAGAGGTGTAGCAATACGAGAGAAATCTTTTATAAACTTTCGATAATAGCCGGCCAAACCCAGAAAACTCCGTACTTCTGTTGCTATCTTCGGCGGTTCCCACTTTTCAACTGCGTCCACTTTCATCGGATCAACTTGTATACCTTTTTCGGAAACTACATGCCCCAGAAACTGAACTTCCCGTAACCAGAATTCACATTTTGAAAATTTAGCATACAACTTTTCTTTCTTCAGTAATTCTAAAATCAATCGAAGATGTTGCGCATGCTCTTCCTTGGATCGGGAATAGATAAGTATATCATCAATAAACACAATAACGAATTTATCAAGATACGGCTTACATACCTGACTCATTAAGTCCATAAAAGCAGCTGGAGCGTTCGTCAATCCAAATGGCATTACTAGAAACTCATAGTGACCGTACCTGGTGCGAAAAGCAGTTTTCAGAACGTCTCCCTCTTTGACCTTCAACTGGTGATAACCGGATCTTAAATCAATCTTGGAGAAACAGCAAGCTCCAACTAATTGATCGAAGGGGTCATCAATTCTAGGTAGTGGATACTTGTTTTTAATCGTACGCTTATTCAATTCTCTGTAGTCGATACACATTCTCATCGAACCATCCTTCTTTTTCACAAACAAAACTGGTGCTCCCCACGGTGAAGAACTCGGTCTGATGAAACCCTTATCGGATAGATCTTGCAGTTGTGCCATCATTTCTTTCATTTCCGGAGGTGCCAAACGATACGGTGCACGGTCTACAGGGGTGGCTCCGGGAATCAGATCTATACCAAATTCTACCTGTCTAACAGGAGGAAGACTATTCAAGTCTTCGGGGAAAATTTCTGGAAATTCACTAACAATTGGGATATCTTCCAACTTATTCTTTTCAGGCCTACTATCTATCACATAGGCTAAGTAACTCGGGAAACCCTTGCTGACACACTTACGGGCTTTTATCATAGATATAAGGCAAGACTGATGATTGTTACGATCACCATAAATTATTACTGGCCTCTTATCAGGTAGAACAACATTAATTATCTTCTTATCACAAACTATGTTAGCCTGATTCTCAACTAACCAATCCATCCCCACTACCACATCAAATTTTATCAAAGCTATTGGAAACAATTGTATCGGTACTCCACACCCTTCTATATTTATCACACAGCTATCAAAAACTTCCTTAACCAACACTTGGTTATCATTTGCAGTATCTACTAATAAGGCATGATCTAACACCTTGGGCTTTAAAAACATATGAGCAGCGAATGAAGGAGACACAAAAGACCGGTTTGCACCGGAATCAAATAACACTTTAGCACGTGTGGAGTTTACGAAAAATGTACCTGTGACCACATCCGGAGTTTCCTCCGCTTCTTTTGCTGACATCTGAAATGAACGACCTCTTGTTCTTGGTGGCTCTAGTCTAGGAACTACTGGTCTAGTAATTGTTGGTATCCCTGATGATCCGCCCTATTGCATTCTTCTTTTCGGACAATCTGATTGGAGGTGATCCGGAGAATTGCACCAAAAGCAAAACCGTGTTAATCGGCAATCTTTGATGACGTGCCCTGTCTTCCCACATCTATAACAAACCCGTGGTTCCAACTGACAGTTCCCTTGATGAATACGGTGACACTTCGGACAAGGACTTTCCATTGGTCGGAAAGATGGACGATTATCAAATCTCTGAAATTTAGACTTCTTTGGATCATGTAGTGGTCCTTCCCATTTTCTTTTCCCCAAACTCTTATCACCGGCATCCCTTTTGTTATCTCGTTCTACATTTTCTGCAGCATCCACTGCAGCTGTAAAAGTATCTGGCCCTGTTGCAGTCACTAGTCTTCAGACTTCTGAATTTAACCCATAGATAAATCTCTCCATTTTCATCTTCTCTGTAGCAACATAATATCCTGCAAAACGAGATTTTTCTAAAAATCGAGCAGTATAGTCTCTAACTGACAAATTCCCTTGCTGTAGATTCATAAATTCTTCTTCCAACTGTCTGACCGCAACTTGTGGACAGAAGTGTGTTGTGAAAGCTAACACGAATTCCTCCCACGAAAAAGTAGAATATACATCCGTTCCTCTCGATTCTATATGAGCCTCCCACCAATATAGAGCATCACCTTTTAACATTGTTGTCCCATAAAGTACTTTATCTTCTTCAGCACATTTACACGTCTTGAAGATAGCCTCTACTTCTTTTAGCCATCTCATCGCTTTTACCGGGTCCCGATCTCCTGAGTATGTAGGGGGTTTGCAACTAAGAAACATTTTATAGTCACACTTTTTCATTACCGGTAAAACAATAGATGTGGGTGGCATTTCAATTTCATGTTCCGGATTTGATCTATCAGTTTCATTATGACGATTACGTTCGAACATGGCTTGTATGCTATCATGTAATCTCCCCATTTCAGCAGTCAGATCATCCTGTGTAACAAACTCTGTACCATGCGGTTGTGTTCTACCCCCAGTTCCCCTTCCGGTTCTGCCTCCACCACGATCTCCTCCTCTTCCCCCTGTTCCTATTGGTGGATTTTCTCCACTCGAATTCCTTCCTCTTCTCTGATTCCTTTGTCTAGTGCCACTCGCCATTCTGTGGATTCAAACAACGTTAATATACACATAAGCACATACCCCATATAACAAGGTATTCCAGTTCAAACATGTACCTGTAAGATCATAATTACACTGGTCTGGTGTAATCTGAAATTACCTTACATGATGTTCCTTCTACCCCTTATACTTAGCATCCCCAGGTTCTAAAATAATAGGGACATCCTACTTCACATGCAGTTTAAGTCTAGGTACAGATACTAATACCTAAATCCCTTAAACTAGGGCTCTGATACCATCTGTAACCACCCACAATCCAAATATACATATATCATATATTTCATAACATATTTTCAACAAAAGTACTTCACATTTCACATTTGGTCCCAAAAACTGACTAAACATAGTAAGAAATTCAGTACAAACTTTTTTCCTTTTTAAGTTACATGCTAACTAATCACAAAGTCTTATGATCAAAATACATCCATAACTTCATAACCGATGTCTCCATAAAAGCTATTCGTCAAAAGTTCTGTTTACTGCTCTTTCCCGATCCATCACCTGGAATACAAAAGTTTTAAAACTGAAAATGAGGGTTAGACCTAATGGTCTAGTGAGAAAATCCCTGTCATTTTAATAAACCTTTATTTCGAAGTTATTTATATAAAGCTTTTCATATACATTCATATAATACACGTATATCAATACCATACAAAACTCGTGCATCTCATTCCACCTTATTCCTCCACATCTGGCCGTATTAATTGGTAGCAAGCCAACTAATAAATAAACAATACCGGTCCGCACACCGGAACCCGGCTACTCATCGGTCCGCACACCGGAACCCGACTACCCATCGGTCCGCACACCGGAACCCGATTAATGTACACTTGTGTAAAATATCACACAGATAATATCTCATTATATTATTAACACGGAATATCCACATATACATTCCACATACATATATGTATTCCAGTAAAAATAATTTTAAGTAAAACTCACTTGTTTTGCTTTTCACCAAAAGTCTTTCCAAGTTAATTATCACGTACGTCAATCCTTCACATAATCTGAAATCATGCAAAATACCAAATATCTCTTTTTAATCGACTCAAGTCGCAACCTACTAAAAATAAATTAAGTCGCAACCTACTAAAAATAAATCAAGTCGCAACCTACTAAAAATTAATTAAGTCGCAACCTACGTCAATCCTTCATATAAAATCCTCGACTCAAGTCGCAACCTACTAAAAATAAATTATAATCGCAATGCATAGTGCTAAGTCGCAATCAACAACTGCGACTTCACCCCAAATCGCAACCCACTATTGCGATTCCAAACCCAAATCGCAATCAACTACTGCGATTCCAAACCCAAATCGCAATCAACTACTGCGATTCCAAACCAAGTCGCAACCGACCATTGCGACTTCAAAGCCAAATCGCAATCAACCATTGCGACTTGGTTGAATGTCTCAGTTCACTGTTCATCCTAAAAACCCAGAAATCGTACTTTTAAGTTATGCCTGTTGCTGTAATTATGCAGATAAGTTTAAGACCATTAACATAACCTAACCACATGCTCAGATTTTCCAAAACATCCCTAAATCAACAAAACCCATCTATAAGTTTATATAAAACTCTATCTAACTAAATATACATAAAAGTAAGAATTTGTTACCTTGATTTTGTGATGCAACTACTAAACTCAGCTGAATTAACCCTTCTCCTTCTTCACTTTGATCCAAAAACTACTCCCAAATTTCCTCTCCTTTTTGCCGAAAACAAGAACACACACACACACACACTAACTTACTTATTTTTCTAACAATGACTCACAAGGACACCTCAAACTCATTTGAGATAAGTTTGGCGGTGGTGGCAAATGTTTTGGCAAAAGTGGCCAAACAACGCCAAACTTGTCATATTTGGCAAGATTTACCCCCAAACTTCCAAATAAAAATTAAAACTTACCCCTTAACTTCTATCTCCATAAACACTTACTTTTTTTATATAAAACTTAAATAATAATAAATAATTAATTTAGTTAAAATACATGGTTATTACACTCGGTGGGTTGACTCGCGGTCGACCAGTGATATAACCCGACTCGTCGGCCGAGTAAGAAGAGTGAGAGTGCGACGAAGATAATGACATAGTGATGCTGAGGCAAAAGTGTACTTAGTCACTAAGCGTACAAGTGTAATGTCTATCCAACGCAATATCTACACACTATGCGTGCTACTAGAGAGTGCAAGTAAAAATCGACATACTCCTACTATAACCATTTCTAGTCTCGCATTAACCTTCCTTAATCGAACATAGGTGATCATGTTATGTTTAATTAAAGTTTGTCAATACCATTCTAGACTTAGTTATACGTAGGTTCAGTAATTTGTGTGTAATTTCCCATTTTTGGCTATAGTTGCAGTTTTCCAAAGGAAAACCGGTATTCTCTATAACCTTTAGCTCTGATACCAAATCTGTCACACCCCGCTAAAGCGGAAACACGGAATGTACAACTCAAGTTTCATAGCAAAAGTTACAAGATCACACCAACGATCAAAATATATTCAAAAGATAACATAGAAAGCTTCAACACGTGTAGCCTTCCTAAGTTCCAACCTTACTTGGTATTTCCTGAAAAGCATTTAAATGAGAGGGTCAAGTATTGAATAGTTGGTGAGATCACAGGTTTAATGAGTACAACAAAGTTTGTCATAGAAATTGTTTTAATCCGCACAATTGGATAAGTCAACCGGTTATAAAAACTCTTGCTCAAGGTAATCGTATGTATAATGTTTAAGTTATGAGCCCGTTACCCGACCTATAATGACAAGACGCCCCGACGCATGTTCTATCGACAACAATGCGCAAATACAAACAATAATTATGCACTCAAACAAGCGCTACTTGTGAGTGGGGTGTCAACCAAATAACGTTATCCATATTTACCAACGGCTCAATCCATGAGTTAAACGGGTAACGTGAGAAATAAACGGGGACTTTTGAACGATAGAAAAAAGAAAACTCAAACTTACAACATTCGCAAAACATAGATACCATAGAGCATAAACAAGTATAGCAAGTTCGTATTTCCAAGAAAACGAGACAACCGGTGCGTAAAATAATTGTAGTAACAACATGCTTTTCACCCCAAAATATCTAAAATAGTAAAAGGGGCTGTGATAACTCACTTGATACGTGATAGAAATCCGGGAATCTCCCACAAGATACTTCGGTGTGATCCTACTTCAAACCTATGAACGTAAGGTCACTAGTGAGTTTTAATCTCAAAGGTTCGGTACTAACTATCCAAATCGTCATAAAATGCCTTTGTTGTGATTTAAATATTATAAATCATAAAGAGTTACTGAAATTAGTAATCGTAACATATATACTTCATTCTTGTTAGGTTAACGTTACCGCAATCTCGCCACAATAAGTAACGAAAAGGGTCTAAAGAAGTTATATGTAATATATGTATATACCGCAATTTCATCATAAGAATGATAAAAAGGGTTCAAGACGTAAAGTTAAAGTATAAAAGGTGTAAACATAATATATATATATATATATATATATATATATATATATATATATATACCACAATTTCATCATAAAAATGATGAAAAGGGTTCAAGAGTTAGTTTTTAACTATAGTAAAAAAATTGTCCTTTGCTGTCCAGATTTAGGTGTCACTTTTTGTCCATTTTTGGAAACTTCCAGACATATTTAGGTCAAGATATTTTATGTCCAAGGTATTTAATGAGTTAGGAAACTTTTGACATAAGTTTCATAATTTTTAGAGGTGGTTAACTACATGAAAAAATTCTTGACGTAAAACACTACATAACGTTTTGCTGTTTGCGCACTGTTTTTGTGAAGACTGTTTGGTAGACGAAATCATTGAGTTTTATAGTGATCCCACTTGGGTTCAAAACCTAACTCATAAAAATAAATTCCAGAAAAAGAATCACTTAATTTGGAGTATTATTGAGTGAGATATGACATTTTTAAGAGAGGTGCAGAATCTGGCAGCAAGCTGTCAAAACCAAACTTTATGCATGTGCATTTTTCTTTGTCTTTTTATTTGAAATTCTTATTCCTCTTGCATGCAATCCGATTTGACTCATCCCCATACAAATAATTTAAGTTCTAAAACAGGTTTTTAAACCATTTAAACTACATGCATGCTATCCATCATCTCATCTTTTATAAAACTTTGAAAATGGTTCTTTTTGAAGAATGCTTGGTGTTTATGCCAAGAACTTCTTCATGCAACTTAAAAATTGTATATTTTTAGCTCATGCATGTTGATTTAAACATGTTTTTAGTGAAATCAAAGAGCTTTTCATACAACTTTTGGGATCAAAAAATATAGATCTTTTAAGAAAACTATATGCATGCAAGTTAAGAGCCCATCTTTGATCTTAACATAGGTTTGATTATGGATTTACCACATTTTTATTAACATGCAAGTGTTATGGTGGTAAATCTACAAACATTAAGATGTATGTAAATGGTTCTTAGCAAAAGTTGAAAGAAATTGTAGAAGAAGATGAAGAACATTCATAAAAAAAAGTGCAAAAATGAAAACAAGACAAAAGGGAGTGTGTGGGTTTCATCCAACACACTTGTAGTTACCTTAAACACTTTGATCTCTTGAAGGAGATGTGTTTAGGGGCTGAAGTTCATGGGTTTTTCTTGGATGAATGTGGATGAAGATTGAGAGAGAAAGGAGAGAATTCTAGTGTGAGAACTTAGAGAGATAGTGAGAAGTTTGCAAATGATGTTGAAAGGGTTAAGAAAATACATAAAGGGGTATTGAGGGGGGGGGGGGGGGTGGACGGCCTCACAAGGGGGGGGGGGGGGGGGGGTGATGAGGTGGTGTGTTGCTAAATAAAATGTCCAATCTTGTCTTTTTGATTTAATTTTACACATGAAGTATTTTTCTTTTAAATTTTACACATATATAATTTAGTTGAAGTAGATTAGATTACTAATTATATATATACTTGTGATATAATTGTTGCTTAGGTTGGCATTTTATGAGATTTATGGATAATTTCCTAAATTAAGGGGTTTCTAGGCAAAATTTCTCAAATTTTCCTACTGTACTGAGTTTACTGCTAAAATTGCACTATGTGAACTATGACGTGAATAACTGAAATATGCAGTGCAGTTCTAACCTGAGGTGTAAATTTGACAGCTGTCACACCCCCGAAGATGGTTCCCTCGGAATCGTCGTCCTCGTCTTCCTTGGGACTTCAGGACCAGCGGACAAGGCTCTCTGCCTCTTTTCCCTGCCCTTACGAGCAAGCTCAAGCTTAGCTGCTCTTTTAGCAGAGACACTCGGTATCCGTGGTTGAGACTCCCCTAGAAACCACATAAGAGTAAATATTATGAAAAGCACAAAGAAAGGAGATTCGAAGTAATCTAGAAAGGAAGGTATGCTTACCAGTATTCTCTCGACTCCTTTTCTTCCCCCTCTTCTTCCTCACGTCTTTTCCCACGATTCTCTCCTAAGAATACCAAATCTTCGTCATCGTCCCCTAAGTGTCGTACGATGAACGAACGCTCCGCGACGCTGAACTCCAGAAAGGCGTCGATTCTTGCTTGAGAGTTGGAATAAGGTTTCACGTCCTTGAACTTGATGGCCGTCGATATAAAAACAACAAGTTAAAAATCAGGTAAGAATCACAAACCACGACATACGACAATGAAATTTTAAAGCTCACCCGATGTATTCCATCCGGTCCTAATCCAATCACTCTCGGAATCAAGGGTTGACTTACGCACGAAAACTTACCGAGTCTTCCATTTACGATCGTTTACAGCGGTCTTTAAGACCAAGGTACGATCACCCTTAAGCTTACAGTACAAGATACAACGATGACACCCGTCCTTCTTGGCTTGATAAGCCAAGAGGAGATCGCGTACATTCATGGGAGTATCCCATTTCTTAGTAACACGCTCGATCACTTGTACGACTCTCCAAAACTGGGGCATTAATTAGCCTGGTGCTAAGTCGAATTTTAACATAAAGGCTTTAGCAAGAGGCGAGTAGGGCAATTCAAAACCTATTTTAAAAGGGTATTCGTATATCACGATATACTCCTCGGGACATTCGCTCGATCGAATCTGTCCTGGGCAGAACAATTCAACCCACGCAGGGATTTTTGCTAGGTTTCTAAGCTCATCGAGGCCCGATTGTTCTTGAATAGTGCTTTCAGGATTTATTGACATTTCTAACTGACTTAAAGGAATCGAAATAAATCGTACCTTATATAAGAGCTCTAGACCTTGAACAATCTTAACCAAGCCAAAGATTCTCACGGGTTCAGGAAAGATTGGACGAAAAATGGTAAAGAAATAAAGGCAGAATCTCTTTATGAATAAACTCTTCGAAGGCGTAACGAGGAAATGATCCGTCAAGGTCTCTATTTATGCAAGAAATCGAGTCAGGTCGAGTCCTTGGATGATCAACACGCGTCCTCATCTTTTCGAATGACCACACAGATCGTCGACACCTGTCAAAGACAGCTGGTAAGCACGATCGTGCGTCAGTAAGACGTCGCGATCTCGTTTCCTTTTCGACTTCTCGTTCAGTTAAAATCGGATCGATCCAGTTCCAAGACAACCAAGGTAACTTTCGACACGTGTCATAATTCTATGCGTCCGACTGACAAAATTTAAAATTAGAATTTGCCATCCTACTTTCAAATTTTGGGGGCAAACTGTTTGGGCAAAAATTCACCAGTCTCGACCACTACCAAGGTAAGGAAACACTTATTCCCTTTTCCATAACGAAGGTAAAATCATAGTAATTTAAACTCTTGATTAAAGATAAAATCAAAAGTCTTTTTACCTCACGACACTCGACCTCGACGTTGCCTAGCTCACACGACCGTCGCGTAGAACCATGCGACCTCGACCAACTAACGCATGCAAATAAACTGTTACGTTTGTTCAGTGTTTAATGCAGGAGTCAACATCATTAATGGACAAACGGCTGTAACCGATGAAGGTCATTAAACAGCACTAAAGACGACGTCCGTTACGATAGTTATCGAAGTATTTAATGAGCCAATTAAAGCGTCCAAAGACTATAAATATCAAGGATAATCATCATTTCAAGAGGAAAAAAAAGAGAACACAGAGAAAAAAAAAGAACACAGAGACACAACATCGAACAACAGACACAAGCACTCGAAACGAAGAAAGCACTCGTAGAAGATCGCTCTCGACGCACGACATCAGGGCACGACACACAGTTTTAACACACGACGCACATTGTTTTTACATTCAAAACACTAGTTACTTTACATTTCGAAATCTTTCTTTCATTTGTATTGTAATCTCTGTAAGATCGACACCAGAAACACAAGGACATCGCCCCTGTTTGGCAACCATAGTGCAGCGACGACTTCCACAGTCGTCCGCGGGTTTTTTCCTCGTTGAGGTTTTTCCCGCGTCATCAAAATCTTTGTCTCATTCACATCTCTGTCTTTGTCGCACGCTTTTGTCTAAACGATTCCTTTCTTTAGTTGTTAAATGTCCACATCGACCTTAAGTTGTACTTTTGTGTGATTTTTGGCATTAACAGTCGACGCAACAGCGGGGCACGAACTGTTGACGGACCGAGATGTTCAAAGACCGTCTTGGCGACACGATGGAGGTGTATATCGACGATATGCTGGTCAAGTCGAAGCAAGCTATCGACCACGTCGAGCATTTGACGCAATCGTTCGACATCCTTCGAGAATACACCATGAAACTTAACCCGACGAAATGTTCCTTCGGTGTCAGCCCTGGGAAATTTCTGGGCTACATGGTCACTCGTCGAGGGATCGAGGCTAATCCAGACCAGATCAAAGCGATTATTGAAATTAAATCTCCTAGAAATTTCAAGGAGGTCCAGAAGCTCACTGGTTAAGTAGCAGCGCTAAACAGGTTCATCTCTCGATGCCCAGATAAATGCCATCTGTTTTACAATGTCCTCATGAAAAATAGAGGTTTCGACTGGACAGACGACCATGAGCAGGCATTACAAAAGCTTGAAGAGTACATGACGTCGCCTCCCTTATTGCCGAAACCTCATGATCATGAGGTGCTACAGCTATATTTGGCTATTAGTCCCAACACGGTAAGTGCCATCCTAACACGAGAGAATGAAAAGCAGCAACTGCCAATCTACTATGTAAGTAAATCTCTTTTGGACGCAGAAACCAGGTATTCCTCTATGGAAAAATTGCTCTTGTCTCTAGTCACAGCTGCTAAAAAATGTGACACTATTTTGAGTCACATCCTATTACTGTCGTGACTAACTTTCCTCTTAAGCCTGTCTTAAGAAAACCTGAGTTGACAGGTCCCTTAGCAAAATGGAGTATATATCTTAGCAGTTACAACATCGATTTCAAACCCAGAACCGCGATCAAATCGCAAGTTTGGCAGACTTCATTGCTGATTTCAGTCCTGAACTGGAAAAAGAAGCAGGACTTGAAGTGTCATTTGTGGCGACTCACGACGACGTGCCTTGGATCTTATATGTCGACGGTTCATCCAACGTTAGAGGTTCAGGACTAGGCATCGTCTTAAAGTCGCCACAGGGGGGCAAGATGGTATATTCGATCCGGTGCGATTTCAAAACCACCAACAACGAAGCTGAATACGAAGCCCTGATCATAGGAATCAATATGGCCTACGACTCTGGGGCAACCGCATTGCATGTCAAAAGCGATTCTATCCTGGTGGTAAACCAGATCAATGGGGAATTCACGACCAAAGATTCAAAAATGACAGCGTACTTAAAGGTAGCAAAAGAAAAATCTGAAAAATTCAAATCTTTTTCTATTGAACAAATCACGAGGGATTAGAATACTCAGGCCGACACTTTAGCAAATCTCGGGTCTGCTTTGGTCGAACCAATATTCGACACTATTCCCATGATTCATCTGGCGGCATCGTCCATCGAAAACATCGATGTCGTCCAGATCGTGGACGAAGAGGAGGATTGGTCATGTGACATCCGGAACTTCCTCATGCACGATCAACTCCCAGAAGACAAGATGGAAGCCCGAAAGATCAGATTCAAAGCATCTAAATATGTCATGATTGGGGATAAACTCAGGTTTAAACCTAAGATGCGTCATTAACAAAAGTCAGGTCCAGAAAATCGTTCAAGAGATGCACGACGGCGAATGTGGCAATCATTCAGGTGTTCGCAGTTTGGCTAATCGTATCTCTCGACAAGGGTATTTTTGGCCAACATTGCGACAAGACACCGTCAGGTGTGTCCAGAAATGTGATTCTTGTCAACGACACTTAGGTATGTCACATAAACCCTCAGAACCCTTGCATTCGACGCTTATCTCGTGGCCCTTCATGAGGTGGGGAATGGATATTGTCGGCAACCTACCCCCAGCCCCGGGACAAAAGATTTGGGATTCCATCCGAAATCTTTTGTGACAACGGATCCTAATTCATAAGCGATAGGACCCAACAATTCTGCAAAGACAGAAACATCAAGCTGACAACCTCGACTCCCAGATATCCCCAAGCCAACGGACTTGCCGAGTCGAGTAACAAGACCATCATCGCTTCGATCAAGAAAAGGCTAAGAGCTGCAAAGGGAAAGTGGGTCGAGGAACTTCCTTCGGCCCTGTGGGCAAATCGAACGACACCTCGCACATCCACAGGACAAACCCCTTTTTCTCTAGTCTATGGCTGTGAAGTAGTTCTATCGGTCGAGGTCCAACTCCCAACTTCAAGGCATACTTCAGTCGATCACAACTTGGTCGATTTAGGGTACGACCTCGACGCCCTCGAAGAACTCAGAGAATCAGCCTTGATTAGGATAGCGTCACAAAGGCAAGCGGTCGAGCGACATTTCAATAAAAAACGTCAAAATCAAAGTCTTTCAAGAAGGCGGCTTCGTCCTCCGTCGAGTGTTCCAAAGGACTCAAGAGCTCAACGCAGGTAAACTTTCCATTAAGTGGGAAGGTCCTTATCGTATATCTGAAGTCGTGGGTAAAGGGGCCTATCGACTCCAGACCCTCGACAACCAAGAAATCCCACGCAGCTGGAATGCAACGCATCTAAAGAGGTATTTCTTTTAAACCCTATTTCATACGATTTTTTATTTCACCTCGACGGTAACTAACTTAAGCATCGGAGGGTCGTTGGTTATCCAACGACCAACCTCTGACAATATTTTATCGCAGGGTCGCACGACCAAAGTTTATTGTGTGACTTTCCCAAAATCGCATAACATAAGTCTAATACACGACTCGATATGTGATTTAAAGTCATCGCACGATTCGATTCCAAAATCAGCTCACAATCTTAATGTCTCGACTTAGAAAAGCCTCATGTTCTGAATGAATGCTCTAAACGCATGTATACTTGATTTTTATATGACTAATGTTATGGTTGTTATCTTTCAATAAAAATCCGTAGTCGCACGAATCTACGATTACATTCGATCTACACGTGCGTTTATAAATTGAAATTACTTTCGACAATTGCTTGTAGTAAAGAAGATCTCACGAAACTTCATTTCATACTTAAACATAATTACATCAGACAACTTGATCACCAACGATTGTTTGTGAAAAATTTCACAAGTCTCGACCACGACCAAAGAAGGTAAGACGCATGTCATGAGTTATACCTTGTATTAAGATAAGGTCCCGACGAAGACACAACGAACCTCTGTCATCCCTCCTAAAAGGTAAGTCGAGAGTTCCTCACGACACTCGATCTCGACGTCGCCCGTTCCGCACGACCGTCGCATAAAACCGTACGACCTCGACCGAATGACGCGTTATACAACTGTTATATTTGTTTAAGTGTTTAATGCAGGAGTCAAAGTCATTTATGGACAAACGACTATAACCGACGAAATCAGTTATGAGCATCTAAACTCACATTGAAGACGACGACTGTTTGGGCAAAAAATCACGTCGTACGACCATGACCAGAGCAGGTAAGACGCACGTTATAGTCCAAATCTCGTATTAAGATAAGGTATCGACAAGAACCCAGAAAACATCCGTCGTCACCCGTAAAAGGTAAGTCGTACGTCTCCCACGACGCACGACCATAGCATCGCCCGTCCCGTACGACCATCGCTTAAGATCATTGCACCTTCGACCAAAGCTAACGTTAACCTTGACTGTTACGTTTGTTAAGTATTTAATGCAGGAGTCAAAGCCATTAATAGCAAGCAGCCGTAACGGACGAAGAGCATTATGGATAATCACTCCGACGACCGTTTCCAGCCGTTGTAGCCGTTGATCAAATCATTAATGGAGCTAATTAATGACACGAAGACTATAAATACCAAGCTAAGACTTCACATCAAGGGACATCAATTAACATCCAATATACATCAGCGACCATCACCAAGCAGCAGAGAAAATCATCCAAACTCATAGCAAAGAACATTCAAACTCTGGAGATCAAGTACTGAAAGCCGGAACCATACAGCGAACTCAAGAACACTCGGAGGAAAGCTCAAGTATCGCTCTCGACTCACGGCAGCAACTTTTGACCAACAGTTGATTACATTTTGTACTCACACACGACAAACACCTGTTTTCACATTCAAACACTCGTACGACCGACGCCAGTACCAAGAACGTCGCCCCTGATTGGCGACCATAGTGCAGCGACGACATCCCTTGTCGTCCGCAGGTTTTTTCCTCGATTGAGGTTTTTCCTGTGTCATCAAATCCATTGTCTCGTTTATTTTTTCCGTCGTCGCACGTCTCGTCGAAAGATCCTTTCTTTAGTTGATTAAGTCCACATCGACCTTAAGTTGTCCCTTTGGTGCGATTTTTGGCATTAACAACGACCGTTACTGTCACACCCCGCTAAACTGGAAATACGAGATATCACAGCTAAAGATTTCATTGGGTAAGGTAGAAGACAACACACAATCGTCATAGCATAAAAAGTTTACAAAAGATACATCTTGTTCCAAAATATAAAGTTTGTCCAAAACACAATTTGACATGATAAGGAAAAACGTGTTGAATGCAGCTACTTGAGGTGCCTTCTAAAGTTCCAATCTTACTTGCTATTTCCTGAAAAACATGTAAATGAGAGGGTCAACTATTGAATAGTTAGTGAGTTCACAGGTTTTATGAGTACATCAAAGTTTGTCATAGAAACAGTTTTAATCCGCACAAGTGGATATAAGTTTGTCATATAAAATAGTTTTAATCCGCACAATGGATTGAGTAATCGGTTGTAGTTTCAAAGCATCTTTGTAAATCCGCACAATGGATAAAGATTTCAGTTGACAACATGCGCAAGGTATAGTATTGTATGCAATTACATGTTTAAGTAATGAGCCACTACCCAAACCTACTGACTGTTCCACGCCCCTTACGTCCTACCTCAGCGGTGAAATCATTTCACATGGGTAAGACCATTTAGACACATGTTCCTCACAAACATGATAAAGAAGATGGTAACTATGCACTCGGAGGAAAGCTCAAGTATCGCTCTCGATGCACGACAGCAGCTTTTGACCAACAGTTGATTACATTTTGTACTCACACACGACAAACACCTGTTTTCACATTCAAACACTTGTACTTTACATTTCGAAGTATTTCCTTCATTTGTATTGTAATCATCGTACGACCGACGCCAATACCAAGGACGTCGCCCCTGATTGGCGACCATAGTGCAGCGACGACATCCCTTGTCGTCCGCAGGTTTTTTCCTCGATTGAGGTTTTTCCTCCGTCATCAAATCTCTTGTCTCGTTTATTTTTTCCCTCCTCGCACGTCTCGTCGAAAGATCCTTTCTTTAGTTGATTAAGTCCACATCGACCTTTAGTTGTCCCTTTGGTGCGATTTTTGGCATTAACAGTTTGGCGCCATCCGTGGGACCTCATCTAGAGAAAATCCTCGACGAACGTACACCCTACTATCAATTTCTTGGAGTTTTTTTCTGCTCTCTAATACAGGAACAATGGCAGCCCTTGGAAATCCGCAGCAAGCTGTTGCTCAGATGTATCAGGAGCTCGAAGTCGCCAAGAATCAGCTCAATGCAATGGCAGAGCAGAATCGCAGAGCAGCTGAGGAGATCGCGCGGTTAAGAAATCCTCCTGGGCCTCAAAATGGTCCTAGGCCCTTCGTGCAGAACCCAATTCCAAGATCGTTCGACCAGAATGGCCCTAGACCATTTGTCACGAATCCAGGTTCATCCACGCAGAATCAGCATCCAGGGCTGTTCATGCAGAATCAACAGCCAGGGCCGTTCAACCCAAATTCTCAGTTTGAGACAGTTCCTCCTCAGCACATAAGGCCACCACCCATGAATAATGGGTCTCAACCATTACAAGGGTCGCAGCCTTTCCAGCAGGGGTCGCAACCATTTCAGCAGCCATTTCAGAATGGACCTCAAGGTGAATTTCAGCCACTCCACGATGGATCGTAGCCTTTTCAGCAAGGATCGCAACCTTTTCAGCAAGGATCGCAGCCGTTTCAGAATGGACCGCAACAATTCCACTATGGGTCGCAGCCATATTTCATCCCGTTCAACGGGGGCACCAATGATTCGTCGCATGGTAATGGCACTAGTCCAGGGACCAATCCCTCGACAGGGGAAAATCCTGATCTTAACGATCCCGTCGCCCAGCGTTTGAAGATGTTAGAAGACCAAAATTAGCGGGTCCTGTCCTTGCTCGCCAAGTTGCCTGGGGCAGCCGTGCCTGTCGACGTCGAGCCTCGCTTGGGGTATCAGGTGTCGCCCTTCATCGACGAGATCGCCACCGTCGAGGTCCCAAAGAAGTATAACATTCCTGCCTTCACTCCCAAATATTCTGGTGTGACTGATCCGACTGAGCACGTCGCGCAGTACAAGCAGCTCATGTGGACAATCTCGATCCCATTTATGTACCAGGAAGTATGTATATGTAAGACTTTTGGAGCAACTCTCACTGGTCCAGTTCTCCAATGGTTAATCAATCTCAAACCTAAGTCCATCGGGTTGTTTGCTGAGTTGGTTAACCAGTTCTCCCAGCTATTCGCCAGCAGTCGTAAGATGGAGAAGCATACCAACGACTTATATTACATCGCGCAGAAATCGAATGAGTCTATTCGAAGTTATTTCAATAGATTCAATGCCGAAATGATCAGCATCCGCAATTGCGATGTCAAAACCGCGATCGAAGCCTATAAGTGTGGTCTAGACGATAGTTCGGGTCTATACACCGACCTGACCAAATATCCCCTGGAGAATTTCGAAGACGTCCGAGCTCGAACCTTAGCATATATGAGAGTAGAAGATGATGCCTCCTTTCGTCGCAAGCGCACTGACGACAAGAAGTCGTTAGGCGTCAGAAAGCCAGAGTTCAAGACAAAGGTTGTCTCCAAAATAGAGCCAGCAGGCCAAATTTCAAATGTTCGTTTCAAGACGAAAGCAGAGGCCAAGACCGCGACTAAGTTCACTCGGTACCCCAAGATATCATCTTACGGATTCAAAGGATCTGCTAAGGAATTAGTCGAAGCTCTGAAAGGTACCCAAGCTACCATCCGATGGCTAAAGAAGTCCGACCTGGACGATGCTAAGATAGACAAATCAAAGTAGTGCGACTTCCATGACGATCATGGTCATGCGACAGACGACTGTATCGCATTGAAGAAAGAACTAGCATATCATTTCCCGAAAGGAAATCTCAAGGATATCATCGACGATGTCGCTGTTCTAGTTAATGGCCATCGACCGTCGACTCCCGAGCATACAAAAGTTGTCAATTGACATTCCCTATGCCATGGGGAATCCAGGAGTCGCTCGTGAGTGCTACAGGTCTACCTTGAAGCCGCGAAAATAAACTGAAGTCGCAAGATCAAGCTCTCGACAGGTGCGTTCTTCTATCCCTAAATTAATATCTCTTCCACAGGGATAAATCTACTATGGTGCCTCGTCGTACGACAATATAGTCGACCGCAGGACAATATTTCTCCGTGTCATTCTATCATTTAAAACCTATCTTTTCCTCCCAAAAAGGATACGGTAATAAATGACAGGGGCAAATAGAGAGAGTCTGAAGTGGTACGTTCTCTAGCTCTTTCTAGCTCTTTTCGCATACGATTTTTTCTCATAAAGCGTCTACTGACTTAAGCATCGGAGGGTCGTTGGCTAGCCAACGACCAAACCCCGACATCGTTTTATCGCAGAATCGCACGACAGTAAGCATTAAGTCTACTAGATGACTTTAAATTCGCAGAATCGCACGATATAAACAATCAGGATTTTATTTCCTGACCATCCCTCCACAGGGGCATACAACGCAAATTCCTCGTACGATCTCGTCGTACAATCGCAAAGCCTAAAATAACTTACATCTAAGTTTCTTAGCTTTTATACCCTGAATGGATGCTTTAATCGCGTGTTTTTATATTTGTTTTACGTTCTTATCATCGTATTACAATGAATGCCTTAGTCGCATGATTTCATATGTATTTTATGATCAAATTCATAACCAATGTGATTTGAATAAAGCACAAGTTCAAACAAAAAGTGCATTTAAAAAGATCGTCAGGTACACGCTCGACCACCAACGATCGAGTAGCAAAGCAAACAAAATAAAATTCTTAAATCAAAAGAGGAGTATCCGTCACATTCATGCCCGAAGTCCCGTCCTGAAGGCTTTCGCCTGCCACCTCCTCCTCAGCATCCTTCTCATCGTCCGAGTCAAGATCCCTCTCGGTCCCAACACTATTCAGATAGATGTCCAGCTCCTCCTTCGCCGAAGCAAGAGGGTTTTTCCCCAGCAAATGTCGTCGCATAATCGCCGCCCTAGCAGACAGACGAGCTATGGAAAAAATCGATTTACCCTCGTCCTTTGCAGCTTGCACTTCTTTCTCCAAACTCTCTACCTTGGATTTATAATCCTCAGCCTCTTTTGAAACAGCGACCAAGGATTCCTTAATTTTTTCCATCTCTTCCCTTTGTTCAGCAGACATGGACAAGGATTGCGTCAGACGATGACTAAGATCTTCCTTGGCAAGATGAACGATCTTCAAATGTTCTAAAGCATCGTCAAGCCGCTTCGAAAAATCCTCAGCACGACTTGCAGAGGCACTCGCTCTGTCCAGCGCCGCTTTCTCTCTTTCACGTGCAGCAGACAAGAGATCTTTCACCTTCGCCGATCCACTTCGCGAGGCCAAGGAAGCCTGAAGTGCCTGCGAAAACATAAAAGACAAACATCGTCAGAGGACAACGACAACGACAACGACAATGACAAAGACAACGACAACGAAGTCTAAGCCTAGACACACTAAGTCTTGAAAGAAAGACTTACCATGAACGACAAGCCGGCTACATGGGCACTCGTCTCCTCGATAGGAAACCCCTCAAAACACTCCTTGAAAGATGGAAGCAGGAATTTATCCAGGTGAGGGAACAGGTTCGTCCCGTCCAGGACATCACCTGTCATAAAGTCTGATGGCAGCGAAATGTTGACCGTTGTAACGACCCAAATCCCATAACATACATCATAATACATAAAATTCATACATATCATTGATTTTCAACAAAAGTTACATAACAAACCAAGTACGGTCTCATTAGTCTTGACATTACAAAATATATAAAAGCTTCCTAATCAACATCCATCAAAAGGTTCCTACACTTCATCCTCTCCTGCCGATCCTTAACCTGGAAAACATATTTTTGAAAACAAAATGAGGGTTAGACCAAACGGGTCTAGTGAGTTAATCCCGGTCCTTTCCAAAATCATTATAAAACCTTTTATGTAAATCCTTTGTATCAAAATAGTTTAGATAAACCTTTGATAATCCTTTCGTAAAATATAAACATACCACACGTATTTAAATACCAATCCAGACTCGTGCATCGTACATCTCATTCACCTTATTCCTCCACAAATGGCCATATTAGTTGGTAGCAAGCCAACTAATAAATCAACAACCGGTCCTCTCACCGGAACCCGGCTACCTGTCGGTCCGCACACCGGAACCCGACTACTCACCGGTCCGCACACCGGAACCCGGCAACAAGTGCACTCGTGTAGTGCAAAGCTTATATAAATACAATATATATCTCATTACATCATATTGTCATTTATATACACATAATCATATTTCTACCACATAATCATCTCATATATATATTTATACACATATGTATTCCAGTTCAAAACGTTTTACATCAAAACTCACCTTGAATGCTTAAAATACGCTTCCAAGCCTTTCTCCGAGCTATCCGATCCTTTATCCAAATACCTCAGAATCTGAAACCATTTACATACAAATATATCCTTACCAACTTATGTATAAGACTTACTAGCAGGTTATGGACTCTAGATACATCTACATAACTTTTATCCTCAAAATTTAGCCAAACAGCCAAGTTATCCGGAAACCTCAAAGTATCCGGACAACTTTCCGGACAACACAAAGAATCCGGACAACAAGACTAATCCGGACAGAACAACTTCCCGGACAGCATAAGGAATCCGGACACCAAAGTAATCCGGACGCCATCCGGTATCCTATTCCATCCGGAAAAGTATAACAAGAAGGACTTACCCGGATAAAACCCTGTCCGGACACCTTCAGAACGTCATCCGGACACCTTCAACAAAACTACCCAGATACATTCATCTTATCCGGGCACCTCTGTCGGTTTACCCCATTTTTACCCAGATTCGACAGATTTTAACCTCAGACACGAACTTAATGATTCTACTCCAATAGCAATCATCCATAAACACTTACAAACATAAAATACAAAGAAAACATACCTTAATCTCTTCCAAGTACACCAAGTGATGTCCTATTGCTTTCTTTTCTTCCTTTTCTTCTTTTCTCTCAATACACACACTAACACACACTTGAAATCTGATCTTTAGCTGATATGAAAATATCAAAAAACTAAAAGGATAATATCTACATATATTTACCATTTCCACCCCTAAACTCCTCACTAATAACTAATACACCTTTAATTTATCCTTTGGTCAAACTTTTACCCTTTAAACTTATAAACCCTCCTAAACTTACCCTAACATCAATTATAAAGAAAATAAACTTAACGGAACTAGAATTTAATTAACGGATTTACCCGGGGTATTACATCATCTCCCCCTTAAAAGAATTCCGTCCCGGAATTCGGTTAAGCGAAAAGGTATGAATACTTAGTTTCCACTACTACCTCGAACTCAATCAAAACCATAGGAACTAACTAAATAGCCACCCCACACCCACCTATATCTCTAACACAGATAAGCAACAAAAGCACGGAAATATCAATAACCAGGTTGCACCGAAGTCAGATAACACCTTATCACGTATAGAGTTTATAGAAATATACCTGTAACCTCATCAGGACTTTCTTCCACCTCTTGTTCCGTCATCTGAAAAACTCGACCCTTTGCTTTCGGTACCTCAGGCCCTTGTTCCTCTCCCGGTCTAACACTCGTTGGTCTTACAGTCATACTACCCTGCTGTGCTTTCCATTGCGGACAATCTACCTGAATATGATCCGGGGAATTGCAAACGAAACATAATCGAGTTACCCGACAGTCTCTAACTATGTGACCAGTCTTTCCACATTTGTAACAACTTCGGGAATCCACATAACAGTTTCCTTGATGCACACGGTTGCATTTTGTACATGGTCTTTTAACTGGTCTGAAAGGTGAATAACTATCAGACCTCGGGGATTCATATTCTTCCGAATCGTACATCGTTTCTTCCAGTTTTCTTTTCCCAGCACTCTTATCACCAACGTCTCTCCGGTTATCCTGTTCCACATTTTCCGCGGCATCCACTGCGGCTGAGAAGGTATCGGTTCCTCTTGCAGTCACTAGCTTTCTAATTTCTGCATTTAATCCAAAAATAAACCTTTCCATCTTTAGAGCCTCCGTGGCAACATAGTACTCTGCAAAGCGAGACTTCTCCAGAAAGAGAGCGGTGTAATCCCTAACCGATAAACTTCGCTGGTGTAGGTTCATGAACTCCTCTTCCAATTGTCTAACTGCTGCTTGAGAACAAAACTGTCCTTTGAATGTTGTTGTGAATTCGTCCCAAGTAAAAGTAGAGTATACATCCGACCTTGTGGAATCAATGTGAGCTTCCCACCAGTACAGAGCTTCTGCCTTCAACATCGTTGTTCCGTATAATACTATGTCCTAATCCGCACACTTACTGGTCTTGAAGATGGCTTCTATTTCTTTTAACCATCTCATCGCCTTCACTGGGTCTCTATCTCCTGAGTAAGTTGGAGGTCTACAGTTTAAGAACATCTTGTAATCACACCTTCTTGACACTGGTATAACCGTAGGTGTAATGGGCATTTCGTCTTCCAAACCAGGATCTGGTGTTTCAGTATGACGAGCTTGGTCGAACATAGTCTGGATATTTGCTTGAAGTCTTCCCATCTCCGCCATCAGATCGTTTCTTGTAATAAACTCCGTACCTTGCCCCTGAACTCTACCTCCGGTTCTGCCCCTACCTCTTTCTCTTCCTCTTCCCCTTGTCCCGACTGTTGGATTCGTTCTATTAGGATTTCTTCCTCCCTCTCTAGTCGTATTTCTAGTACCGCTTGCCATTCTGTAGATTCAGACAAGATTAATATACACATAAGCACATACCCCATATAATAAGGTATCCCAGTCCAAACATGCACCTGTAAGATCACAATTACACTGGCCAGGTGTAATCTGAAATTACCTTACATGATGTTCCTTCTACCTTTTATACTTAGCATCCCAAGGTTCTAATATATCAAGGACATCCTACTTCACATGCAGTTTAAGTCTAGGTACGGGTACAAATACCTAAATCCCTTAAACTAGGGCTCTGATAGCATTTGTAACGACCCAAATCCCATAACATACATCATAATACATAACATTCATACATATCATTGATTTTCAACAAAAGTTACATAACAAACCAAGTACGGTCTCATTAGTCTTGACATTACAAAATATATAAAAGCTTCCTAATCAACATCCATCAAAAGCTTCCTACACTTCATCCTCTCCTGCCGATCCTTAACCTGGAAAACATATTTTTGAAAACAAAATGAGGGTTAGACCAAACGGGTCTAGTGAGTTAATCCCGGTCCTTTCCAAAATCATTATAAAACCTTTTATGTAAATCCTTTGTATCAAAATAGTTTAGATAAACCTTTGATAATCCTTTCGTAAAATATAAACATACCACACGTATTTAAATACCAATCCAGACTCGTGCATCGCACATCTCATTCACCTTATTCCTCCACAAATGGCCATATTAGTTGGTAGCAAGCCAACTAATAAATCAACAACCGGTCCTCTCACCGGAACCCGGCTACCTGTCGGTCCGCACACCGGAACCCGACTACTCACCGGTCCGCACACCGGAACCCGGCTACACACCGGTCCGCACACCGGAACCCGGCAACAAGTGCACTCGTGTAGTGCAAAGCTTATATAAATACAATATATATCTCATTACATCATATTGTCATTTATATACACATAATCATATTCCTACCACATAATCATCTCATATATATATTTATACACATATGTATTCCAGTTCAAAACGTTTTACATCAAAACTCACCTTGAATGCTTAAAATACGCTTCCAAGCCTTTCTCCGAGCTATCCGATCCTTTATCCAAATACCTCAGAATCTGAAACCATTTACATACAAATATCTCCTTACCAACTTATGTATAAGACTTACTAGCAGGTTATGGACTCTAGATACATCTACATAACTTTTATCCTCAAAATTTACCCAAACAGCCAAGTTATCCGGAAACCTCAAAGTATCCGGACAACTTTCCGGACAACACAAAGAATCCGGACAACAAGACTAATCCGGACAGAACAACTTCCCGGACAGCATAAGGAATCCGGACACCAAAGTAATCCGGACGCCATCCGGTATCCTATTCCATCCGGAAAAGTATAACAAGAAGGACTTACCCGGATAAAACCCTGTCCGGACACCTTCAGAACGTCATTCGGACACCTTCAACAAAACTACCCGGATACATTCATCTTATCCGGGCACCTCTGTCGGTTTACCCCATTTTTACCCAGATTCGACAGATTTTAACCTCAGACACGAACTTAATGATTCTACTCCGATAGAAATCATCCATAAACCCTTACAAACATAAAATACAAAGAAAACATACCTTAATCTCCTCCAAGTACACCAAGTGATGTCCTATTGCTTTCTTTTCTTCCTTTTCTTCTTTTCTCTCAATACACACACTAACACACACTTGAAATCTGATCTTTAGCTGATATGAAAATATCAGAAAACTAAAAAGATAATATCTACATATATTTACCATTTCCACCCCTAAACTCCTCACTAATAACTAATACACCTTTAATTTATCCTTTGGTCAAACTTTTACCCTTTAAACTTATAAACCCTCCTAAACTTACCCTAACATCAATTATAAAGAAAATAAACTTAACGGAACTAGAATTTAATTAACGGATTTACCCGGGGTATTACAACCGCCGTGACCTTCTGCCCTCCCGTCGAGTGATCCTTGCCCTTGTCGGCTGACAGAGGATTCGAAGCGGCAGACGGGGACTTCACCGTTTCCGCCGAAGGCGCAGAATTGATGGGTTTCAATGCAATCACCTTCTTAGGTGATCCGACCCCTACCTTCTCAGGTGAAGCGACTCTCGACGAGTCATTAACTCCAGTCGAAGACTCCCTCGGAGTCGTCGTCCTCGCCTTCTTCAGAATTTCAGGGCCAGCAGACATGGCTTTTAGCCTCCTCTCCCTGCCCTGACGAGCACACTCTAGCTCAGCTGCTCTCTTAGCAGAAACCTTCAACACTTTAGGTTGAGACTCTCCTGGTGTTAGATCTGAAGTTTTGTCAATAAACCAAGTGTTGAAGATCTGATAAGAGGACTCAGATGTTCTGAGTAGAGAAGTCAGATGTCTGATAAGAAGAGTCAGATGGTCTGAGTAGAAGACTCAGATAATCTGAGTAGAGCAGTCAGAAGATCTGAGAAGCTTTATCAGAAGAATGTTCAGAAGTTCTGAACTACCTGTTCAGAACTTATGACAAGATACTTTACTTAGTATTTTATAAACTAATTAGGACACGTGTTATGTTCTTATTAGTCTTTCTTATTTGTACTGTAGCTTTAAGATGTTTGTTGCAGTATAAATAGTAGTTAGCTCTATGTTGCTAACTGATTGATTTTTCCCGTATAACTTTGTATTCATTCTCTGTAATCTTTGAGATTCTCTCTCTCATAGATCTGTATTTCTGTTCATCATTGAATACAATTGGGTTTGATCATACAACTTCTCAATTACTGCTTTCTATATTGATTGTGAGATTAGATCCTGTTCTTTCAATTGGTATCAGAGCCAATCAACAAACAAATTCGTTCAAGATTGTTATCGCGAAGATCAATTGATAAATTTCTTGAAGAGTTCTTGATTCATTCAAAATTCAATTCCGCTGCTAGGGCTAGTTCTTGAATTCTTGTCAATTCTTGAATTACCTGTTAAATTTCGATCAAGAAACTCGAATTTGTCTTTCTGTTGAATTTTCTTACAATCATGTCTTCTAAAGAATATCTAGCCATGGGATCTGAAACCAAACCGCCTGTTCTTATACCAGAAGAGTATCAGCAATGGAAAATCCGAATGATCCAATTCTTAGACAACATTGATGAAAACCTTATGATTTCTATTCGAGAAGGCCCAATTGAAGTATACATCGATGTTGCTGCAACCCCTGCTACAGAGACAACTCCAGAAATTCCAGCGACCAGGGTGAAAAAGAGTTATTCCCAATACACAGCTGAACAGAAAAATAGGCATGCTATTGACAAAAGAGCAATTACTTTGATGACTTTGGCTGTCCCAAATGAGGTTCTTAACAGGATTGACAGTGGATCATCAGCTAAAGAAATGTGGGACGAATTGGAAAGGCAAATGTTAGGAACTGTGAGATCTATTCAGGCAAAGTTAAATCAAAGCATAAATGCTTATGAAAGGTTCAAAGCAAAAGAGTCAGAAAGTTTGACACAGACATACAGTAAATTTTGCACTATTCTAAATGACTTGAGAAGAAATGGACTGAAGAAAACAAAATCAGAAATAAATTACAAATTTCTGAACAGTCTAAATTCAGAATGGTCATCATTTGCCATAAGTCTGCAAATGAACAAGGATATGTGTGAAGAAGACTTAAATGATCTATTCTGTGTTCTTAATCAACATGAAGACTCTATCAAGTTAGTTGTGGAAGAGAAGAAAAATGTTGCTGATCAGTTAGCGTTCTTATCAAAGTCCAAAGCAATCAAAGCACCCAAAAAGACTGCATATCTATCAGAGATACCTAATCTGGAAGAATCTGACAAGGAAGAAGGATCAGAAGATGATGAAGATATCAAGATAATGGCTGAGAAACTAGCTTTGTTGACAAATACTTTCAATAAAAGGTATGGGAAGGGTAGATTTCAAGGAAATTATAAGAGAGTTGGGAGTTCAGACTATAAGAAGAAAGAAGACAGAGAAGAAAATAAGTTTGAAAAGAGAGTAGAGAGAAGTGAAGAAAACAATGAAGAGAAGGATGAAAGAAAAGAAAAGAATCTGTGTTTCAAATGTGGAAAATCTGGCCACTATGCTAAGGATTGCAGAGTTAAAATTGTGAAAGACTATGAGTACTACACCAAGAAGGCTCAGCTTGCAAAGAAGAGAGATGATAAAATTGCTTTGTTGGCTGAACAGGAGAATTGGTTGTACTATACTTCTGATGAAGATGATCACATCAACTTTCCACAGATGCAGAGCTATATGGCAAAAATGAGGAATGAGGATGATTCTGATTTTGAAGATGCTGATTCTGAGTCATCTGTTGAGGTACATTCTTCACTTGAATTAGAGTTAATGACACAAATTGGTGAAATGAAAACTGAATTTGCTAATCTAAGAAAACAGATAAAAGGAGAAAGAACTTTGGTTAACAAATTCAGAATTGAAAAAGAAGTAATAAAAGAACAATATGAAGAATCTGAGGCTGAGAAACAGAAAGTTAAAGATGAAAATTCTGAATTGATGAAAAGGCTTTCTGAACTAAAAGTTGAGTTTTCAAAAATAAAGGATGAAAAAGGTGATTTACAAATAAAATTTGATATGTTATTTGAAGAAAGAAAGAATTTATACACCAAAATTAAAGAATTAGAAGATCTGAATTTGAAAAGGGGTCAGACTCAGCAAACACTAAATCTTTTATTAAGCAATGTTAAAGATACAAGATTTTACAACCCAAAGAAGGGATTGGGATTGGAAGAAAATGTCACTTTAAAAAGAGCTCCAATTAACTTGTATGAAAAACTTCAAGTTTCTAAGCCAAAAATCCCAGAAATTGTTGAAGTTTTCATAAGACCTGCTAGTTCTATAACAAGTTCTGACAATTTGCAAAGACCAAACTCTAAAAAGTCAGATGAGAC
Source organism: Saussurea involucrata (assembly GCA_033807775.1). Lineage (NCBI taxonomy): Eukaryota > Viridiplantae > Streptophyta > Magnoliopsida > Asterales > Asteraceae > Saussurea > Saussurea involucrata. The sequence goes on from CM066318.1 coordinate 26,668,078, forward strand.
AATTTCTGAGTTTAAAACAGAAAAGTCAGTTGGTTCAGAAGAAAAGGTTAAGAAAGAAGTTTCTAAACCAACAGATGAAAAGCCAAGATACAATGATACTAAATTCAAGTATGATTCCTTAAATGTCAGCTACAAAAATAAACAACCAAGTTTTTCATATCATGACATTGAGAGCATATTTGACACAAGTAAAAATTCTGAAACAGTCAATCAGAAGTCTGAAACTTCTAGTCAGGATTCTGAACTTTGTAGTCAGAATTCTGAGTCTAAAGATCAGACATCTGAGTCTGTAAATCAGAACTCTGACTCAGGTAGTCAGAAGTCTGATTCAACTGGATTTTCTGAAACAAAATCAGATGAATTTTTGCAACTTGAAAAGAGATTTAATCTTGTGAGTCAAGAACTTGAGGATTTAAGGAAAGCTTATGATGAACTTGAAAATGATTTCTGTGAGGTGGATATTAAACTTGAAGAAGTTTTGAAAGAAAAGAATATTTTTATTCAGAAAATAACAGAGCTTGAAAAACTGAAGACTGAGTATGATCTTTTTAAAATTAATGCTTCAAGAGAAAATGATAAATTCTTTAATGAATCAAGTACATATGAAAAGGTGAATCATCTAATTCTTCTAACAAAAAGAACTTGAATTTTTCAGAAAAAGAAGAAAGCAAAAGGAAAGATGATCTTGCAAAGTTGAATGATCTGAAAAGGGAACTTGAGAAGCTTAGAATGAAATCTACTTCTGAACTAAACGCTAGAAATTCTTGTAATAAGGGCAATTGTACTCTGAACAGTATAAATAAAAATGAAATGATCTATGTTTCAGATTTATTGTCACTTGCAAAGAAAAATCTTGTTTGTGTTAGATGTAAAAATGATTCATTCCAATATTCTCATAAATGTCAAGTCAAAATAACTTCTGTTTCATACATAAGAAAAGATATTCAGAAAGTTTCTGTTTCTCAAAATACAGAAAAGAAGAAAATTTCTGTTCCTCAGACTCAGAAGAAAGAAAAGATAAAAGAAAAGAAAGTTGAAAATATAGCAAAACCAAAAGTTACAACTCTCAAAAAGAATTTGAACAAGCTTGTAAGCAGAAAATGTTCTGACTTCATAAAAGTTCAAGGAAAGTGGTGTTTGAAGAAAGATTTTGAGTGGAGAGTAAAAGGTACTAATGTTAAATCCAATGACAAAGCTAACAAAGATGGACCCATTCCAAAATGGGTACCTAAACCTAACTGATCCTTTTGCAGGGCTGTCATGTGTGGTTTTTAGATTCAGGAGCCTCAAGACACATGACAGGTCAGAAGTCTTTTCTATCAAACTTCACAGAAAAGGCTGGAGGAGCAGTAAACTTTGGAAATAACAGCAAAGGACAAGTCAAAGGTTATGGGGATTTAACTAAAGGGGATCTGACTATCCAAAAGGTTTTCTATGTTGAAGGATTACAGCATAATCTTTTCAGTATAATTCAATCGATGGGAGGAAAGAAATATATGCTTGTGATTGTTGATGAATTATCCAGATACACGTGGGTTGAGTTCCTAAGAGCTAAGTCAGAAGCTGCTACTACATTGATAAATTTTATCAAAAGGATTCAAGTTCTCTTACAACTTCAAGTTCAGAAAATCAGAAGTGATAATGGAACAGAGTTCAGAAATGAGACTCTTCAGAATTTTTTAGAAAGTTCTGGGATTTCTCACAATTTTTCTGCTGTCAGAACTCCTCAACAAAATGGTGTTGTTGAAAGGAAGAATAGAACTCTAGTTGAAGCTGCGAGAACAATGCTGGCTTATGCAAATCTTCCTACTTTCCTATGGGCTGAAGCAATTGCAACTGCTTGTTTTACACAAAATAGAACTTTAATCAATAAGAGATTAAATAAGACTGCTTATGAACTGATAAATAAAAGAAAACCATTAATCAAATTCTTTCATGTTTTTGGTTGCAGGTGCTATGTTCTCAGAGACAGAGAAAATCTTGCCAAATTCGATAAAAAGGCAGATGAAGGATACTTTGTGGGTTATTCTTTAACTTCCAAAGCATTCAGAATCTACAATAGAAGAACCAAGAGGATGATGGAGAGCATAAATGTAACTTTTGATGAAGCCAGAATGCGGACTTCTGAACAAGACAGTTCAGAACTCATGCTGAACAAGACAAAAATGACTTCTGATACAAATTCTAATCCTATTTGTTCAGAACTCAATTTACTATTTAAGGATGCTTTTAGTGAACTAATTTCTGATTCTTATGCAGAATATGAAAACCCAAAGATGGTCAAAGAGATGAAAAATAAGACTCCAGAAATAGTTCAATCAACTGTAATTTCTGACAAAGGTCCATCAGAGGAATGTCCAAATCTAATACATACAAGTGGTGAAAATTCTGAACCTTGTAATCAGAATTCTGATTCTTGTACTCAGAACTCTGAACAAGTCACTCTGAATTATGACTTAATTAATCAGAACCCAAACTTGGATATGACTCCTATTCATACATCAGAACAAGGGGACAGTTCAGAATTACAATCAATCATTGATGAGAATGATGCAAACAACAATTATTCAGAGATTGATGTACTTCCTAGTGCAAATAAATGGACTAAAAATCATCCTATTCATCAAGTAATAGGTGATCCTTCAGCAGGAGTAAAAACCAGATCAGCTACAGCAAATGAAGCAATGTTTGCTGGTTTCTTGAGTGTGATTGAACCAAAGAAAGCTAATGAAGCCTTAGAGGATCCAGACTGGATTTCAGCAATGCAAGAGGAATTGCTTCAATTTGAAAGAAATAATGTCTGGAGACTCATTCCAAAGCCTGAAGGTAAATCTATTATTGGAACTAAATGGGTGTTCAGAAACAAAAAGGATGAATCAGGTGTTGTCATCAGAAACAAGGCAAGATTGGTTGCTAAGGGATACTGTCAACAAGAGGGAATTGATTATGATGAGACATTTGCACCAGTGGCAAGAATAGAGGCAATCAGAATATTTTTAGCCTATGCTGCACATAAAAACTTCAAGGTGTATCAAATGGATGTCAAATCAGCCTTTCTAAATGGCAAACTTAATGAAGAGGTGTATGTCCATCAACCTGAAGGTTTTGTTGATCCAGAATTCCCTGATCATGTTTATATTTTAGACAAAGCTTTATATGGTCTAAAATAAGCACCACGAGCCTGGTATGACACTCTTACTAAACACCTGTTAGGTTCAGGATTCAAGAAAGGTAAGATTGACACAACTTTGTTTTTAAAGAAACAGGGTAATGATTTGATTCTGATTCAGATTTATGTTGATGACATAATATTTGGTTCTACCAGTCCAGAATTATGTGATAATTTTTCAAAAATCATGTCATCTGAATTTGAAATGAGCATGATGGGTGAACTGAATTTTTTCCTTGGTCTTCAAGTCAAACAACTACCAAAAGGTATTTTCATAAATCAAGGAAAATATGTCAGAGATATTCTGAAAAAGTTCAAAATGTCTGATTGTGCTTCTATGAGAACACCTATGGCAACTAACATAAAGTTAGATGCTGATCTCAAAGGTGTTTCAGCAGATATCAAACTTTATAGAGGCATGATTGGATCATTACTTTATTTGACTGCAAGTAGACCAGATATCATGTTTTCTACCTGTTTCTGTGCTAGATTTCAATCTAACCCGAAAAAATCACATATGTTGGCTGTCAAAAGGATTTTAAGATATCTCAAAGGAACACCTGATCTAGGTTTATGGTATCCAAAAGAAACTGACTTCAAATTGACTGCTTTCACTGATGCTGATCATGCAGGAAGTAGGTTGGACAGAAAGAGTACATCTGGTGCTTGTCACTTTTTGGGAGATAAAATAGTGAGTTGGGCATCAAAGAAACAGAACTGTGTATCCACTTCAACTGCTGAAGCAGAGTATGTTGCTGCTGCTGCTTCATGCTCTCAAACATTGTGGATGAGAACACAACTCATGGACTATGGATATCAGCTTAATAAGATTCCCATCTATTGTGACTCAGAAAGTGAAATTGCTATTACTCAGAACCCTGTTCAACATTCGAAGACTAAGCATATAGATGTGAGGTATCATTTTATAAAGGACTATGTGGAAAAAGGAACTATAGAGATGCACTTTGTGCATACAAAGTATCAATTGGCTGACTTGTTCACAAAGCCTCTTGATCACAAAAGGTTTTCTTTTCTCATATGTAAAATAGGAATGCTTAATCTGCCTAGTTGAAAATATTTTTTTTCTTAAAAATGCTAAATTTTTCTAAGTAAACTTGTCTGAGTAGTGTATTCAGAACTTCTGAGTCTTGAGTTCAGAACTTCTGAGTCTTGAGATCAGAACCTCTGAATCTTAAGGTCAGAAATTCTGAGTCAATACTTCAGCAATCTAACTTTCAAAAATTTATTTTTGAGAAATACAAATAACTTCAACTGTATGGATTATGCTTCTTCGATTATCTTTTTATCTCATCTTTATGTATCATTAATACTCAAATGCATGCTCAAGTCAAGGGGGAGCATCAAAATTCTTTTGGAAATCATTTTGTGATGCTTAAAAGATTTGTTTTCATTTCTTATCTGTTCAAACCTCTTCTGAATAATCAAAATGTTTTATATTGGTCAGAAGTTGATTTTAAAAGACATTTTGGTTACAAGGCAAAATTCTTCTGAGTCATGGAATCAGAACATCTGTGCGTGTTATTCAGATCTTTGACTTGAGTCAAAATTCTATCCACTAACACGTGTCAGCTTCATATTTGTTTGACAATGCCACGTATTTCATTTAAATCCTTTGTGGTATTTCACATGTGTTGACTCCGTTATAACATTGATTTCGCTTTTCCGTTAAACCTTTCAACTTCGCGGATTTTAAATAGGTCTTAAAATCCCTATTTCAAATTTCTTTCAAATTCCAGAGCGAAACGTGAGATACGAATCAAATCCAGAGTTCTTTGAATCTGTTTTCTTCTTAAATCATGTCTGAAATACGAAGAAGTGGTCCAATTTCTCTACATTCTACAAAATCGATAATGGATTCATCCGATTCGGAAAATGATGAAGTACAAAATAGAGTTGCAGAGGAAGGGGCAATAAGAAATGATGAAGAAGATGAACAAATGGATGAATCTGAAGGAAATGCGGATGAGGTAAACGTTAATATTGAACATGATCAGAGTGCTGCAGGTTCTATTATGTCAGATAGATCTATTCTAGTGGAAAGAGTTGTTCCTGAGAGTGAATGGTTGAAATTATCTGAAAATAACTGTGTTATATTGTTTGAGGAAAGTCGTTTTAAGCCTGAACACAGAATTATCATGGAGTTATTCAAACATCATCCGTACAGAAAATGGTTTACAAGAAGTAAAAATGTGCCTGTTCAGTACATACAACAATGGTGGAAATATCTTAGGTTAGAAGATAATAAGTTTGTGTCTGAAATTGGAGGAGTGACATTTGTCTTATCTATCTCTGCACTAAGAGAAATGCTGAATCTACCAGAGAAAGATGATGTACAAAGAAGAACAGATTTTGAGGATTTACCCCTAACAGAGGAATTAATAGCAGAGTTTATGAAGTTGGGATACAATGAAGGATTGAGGACTCTCAGTTTGTTCAGAAGAAACAAATTACCACCTATTTGGGCTTGCTTCTTTCATGTGGTAAATAAATGTTTGTCAGGGAAAAATAGTTCTGCTGATCAAGGTTCTAAACAAATTCTTCAGATATTTCAAGGTTTAGTGAAGAATAGGCATTATGACTATACTTTAATACTTTGTGAAGATATGAAGAATACATTTGAGAAGAATCAGAAAGCAATTCAGAAGAAGACAAAGGATGCTCCACTGACATACATTCCCTACATAAGGTACTGGCAAATTGTTATTTGGTATGCCATGCAGGAAAACAGAACAATCTCAAGAAGAACAAATGAAGAGCATGGTCCTACATTTTATTTGGGTAAGATGACCTCAGTAACAAGACTTGAAAACTATCCCAATCATAAACTATTGCCAAAATCACTTAGGAACTATATTCCAAGGGAGAGTGAGATTTTAAAAGCTTATTGCACCTCTATGGGAATTGAATTACCTCAAATCCCTACCCAAGAGGACCAACCTGAGAAGAGAGGTGAGGAGTCTAGTCGAATTAGAGAGGGGGAGGATGTTCAGATGGGTGAACATTCTGAGAGACCTGAGAGGGAAAATTCTGAGAGCTTGGTTAGATTTGGTGAGGAAAAACAGAATGAGAGTGATGAGGATGAGAGATTGTCAACAGAGGTTCAAACATAAAGAGATGCCTCTGAACCAGCTAATCTTGACCAGGTAACCACAAATGCTATTGGTTCACATCTCTTGGTGTCCAATATTGAAACAAACACCATGGACCTAGTGGTGGATCTTGAACAACCCATCCATACCCACTCAGAAGCATTTCAACATGCTACTGTTTCACACGAATCCGGGGAACCATCCCAAACTCATTTGGAGGGAGGTGATAAATCCCAATTTATTTTTCAACACATTGAGTCTGAATACCACAGTCCTATTCATATTGAGCCTGAAATTCCTTTTGACACTTGCACAAATCAGGAATTTCGTATTCCTGAAACAACATTCATAGACATACCTAATGTTGGGTGTCGAGGATTGGATGGAAGTCCTGGTGAGGTGAACATTACACAAGCCTCATTCAAACGTGCATCTGTTGTACAAGATGACTGTGTGTTATCTACAGGCCATGAGCTCTCTGGGCACATGAAAACTGGACCATCTGTTGGTTCAGGTTCACTGTTAGAAACTTCTGAATTTGAAAAGATTCAGAGACAAAACAAGGAGATGGGGGAAAAAGTAGAAAATTTGGAGAAGAGGATGGAGGATTTGAATGATGAAGTATCAGATTTGAAAGTTGTGTTGGAGAAAAAGTTGATTTCTGTTGAAACCAAGGTAGATGATGTAAAGAAATCCTTGGATTCTCACAAAAAGGAGATCGTGGATATAATGTCTGGTTTTCAAAAAGATATGTTAAAACAGATGCAAGGTATGCAGGAATCTATATTGAAAGCACTGAGTGTATCTTTGGCTTCTACTTCAAAGCCTCTTGATCCTGTTCCTATTGCAGAAGCTGAACCTGAAGTTGCTTTTAATCAGAACTTGAAAAGGAAGTTTGATGATAATGATCCTCATGATCATCAAAAGGGGGAGAAAAGACAAAGGTTAAGTTCTGATGATGATATTGGCATAGAAGATTTTGAGATAGCAGACATGCACTTAGCCAATACAAAAAGTTCAGAAGATCAGACACAGGAAAATTTAAAGGAGATGATTCAGATAGTACAGCTTGACAGTTCAGATACAGAAGAAATGGAGTTGGGAAGTATTGATAGTAATGAATCAGATAAAACAGAGGAATTGAACTTGGATACTGAGATGGAAGGAAACTCAGATGAAACTGTAGCTATTGAGGAATCTGATTTGAGAAAAGAAGAAATAGTGGAAAGTACAGTGGTAAACAGGTGTACAGATATTGTGGTTTATAACAGTGAAAGGGCAATGGAGTCTGAATCAGAAGAAAGGAGGTTGAATGAAGAATTGATCAGAAGAATGCATAATGAAGTAGTCAGAGCTTTGAGTGTTCAGAAAACTCATAAAGGAATAAAAGTGATAAGACCCATTGATCTAATGGGAGAAGAAGACAGAACTGTGGATTACACTCAGGATTTTAAAGATGATTTTAGGTTTAACTTTTGTGATGAGTTAAATACAGAAGAAGAGTATGTGAAAGTGAAAGACTTCTTTATGCCTTCTGAATATGTATTCAGAAAACCAATTGAGATTCCAAAGATTAAATTGCAAAGACTAGAAGAACCTGTGTGTGACTTCATTCTAGAGTTAAGTGATGTGCCATTAGCCAGACAATTTCATGATGATATTTTTCCTTAGGAAATATATGATAATCTCTACTACACAGAAGGAGAGTATGAGCTTTTGGAAAGTAACATTGATGGTTTTATGGATGACAGAGCTCAGATGGTCTACTCAGAAGCTTCTAACATGTTCAGAGTTCCTGACTCAAAACTGCATATTCAGAAAAGAATCGAGAAAGTTCTGATGTTTCAACAAGATGAATTCAATGGTTTAATGTTCGTTAGAATGGAAATACTGAAAGAAAGAAATACAAAGGTTTCCATGTCTACATTTGATTTTCACAGATTGACTCTTGATGATCAGATCTTTCTAGTCAAGTTCTTTGCTAGCACTGAAGAAGCCTTGATAGAAATTGAATGCAGAAGACTTCTGGGTATTTATGTCAGAAATATATACTTGTATGACTTCCAGTTGGCTATTGAAGAAAGAAAAGAAAAGTGCAATCTGAGTTCTCCCACAAAGAAAACAGAAGTTGATCTGCATGTGAAGGGTTTTGTGAATGAAGGAATGGAGACAGAAGGGTTCACATATATGGTTCACGAAAGACTTGAATTGTTCAGATTAAAAGAGTTGGTGAAGTACAGTGATGCAACTCTGAATTGGTTGTTGATTAGAATGGAAGTAAGTATGGATGCTGAAAAAGAGAGTTTAAAGAAGAGATGCATAAACTGTGTGAAGAGGAGGTTGGATTTTAGAAGAAAAATCAGAAACAGTAGTGAATGGTTGCTATCTGAGGTGAATCCCAAAAAGATTCTACATAATGATTTTGTGTTCCCGGCTGAGTATGAAGTGAATGGAATTTTGTCAGATGAAGCTGAAGAAATGCAGAACACAATATCTCAGAATGTGCAGATAACTAGTTTTGATCAAACTGAACAGTCTGAACCAAAAGAAGATGAAATATCCATTGATCTAAATGGATACTTTCTTGAATTTGATTTACCTGAGTTCTTCAAACCAAAAGAGGTACAATTCTTGGATGTGTATTATGATAGACCTAAGGAGACTCAGATCTGGTTGGCTGAAAAATTAAGATGTCTTGGCAAAACAAAGCAAGCTGTTTACTCAGATTTTTTAATCACTGGAATCAGAGAGTTGAGGGTTAAGAAATTCAGAAAGATGGAGTACTTATCTTTTGAAGTTCTGAGAGAAGATGGCAAGGTTTATTACTTTACTGATGCAGATTTTGAGAAACTATCAGTAGTTGACTTCTACAGATTACACAGTTTTCTATGCTTCAAAGAGTCGAGCAAACACAGAAATGAAAGAAAGGCCAGAAGTGTGGTAATTGAGGCCATGTTCTACATCTTGAGGTGGCACTGCTATACAGATTTTCAAATAGCTTTGTACCTACAAAAGTCATGTGTTTATCTGGCAAATCCCAACACAGATCATGAGCAGAAAAAGAATTTAAAGACTGGAAGTGTTCACAGATATCCAGAGTTGGGAGTATTTTTGAAAAACAAAAGTGGAAAGATCTTCTTCAGAGCAAAGGAAACCGCAAAATACTGTTCTGGAACTTTAAGAATCATAAAGCACAATTTGGAGAAAAAGATGCTGAAAGTGAAGGAAGCAAACATGATTCAAGAAGTAATTAATCAGCAAGTTGAGATTATTCAAGAAATCATTGACAAAATTGATAAAAGGCTTAATCTGAGAAAAGTGCTACTTCAGAAGATTGTTCCTGCTCTGAAAGAACTGGATGATGCAAAGTTTAAGTTTATTTGACAAAAAGGGGGAGATTGTTAGATCTGAAGTTTTGTCAATAAACCAAGTGTTGAAGATCTGATAAGAGGACTCAGATGTTCTGAGTAGAGAAGTCAGATGTCTGATAAGAAGAGTCAGATGGTCTGAGTAGAAGACTCAGATAATCTGAGTAGAGCAGTCAGAAGATCTGAGAAGCTTTATCAGAAGAATGTTCAGAAGTTCTGAACTACCTGTTCAGAACTTATGACAAGATACTTTACTTAGTATTTTATAAACTAATTAGGACACGTGTTATGTTCTTATTAGTCTTTCTTATTTGTACTGTAGCTTTAAGATGTTTGTTGCAGTATAAATAGTAGTTAGCTCTATGTTGCTAACTGATTGATTTTTCCCGTATAACTTTGTATTCATTCTCTGTAATCTTTGAGATTCTCTCTCTCATAGATCTGTATTTCTGTTCATCATTGAATACAATTGGGTTTGATCATACAACTTCTCAATTACTGCTTTCTATATTGATTGTGAGATTAGATCCTGTTCTTTCACCTGGAAAAAAGGAATGTCATAAAGCACGCAAAGGAAAAAGACTAGAGGTAACATAGGAAGAAAAGGAAAGTAAAACTTACCTGTCATCCCTCTCTTTCCTCTCGACTTATCTTCTTCCTCTTCTCTTCCTTTCTCTTCACACTTCTCTCCCTGATTCTCTCCTGAAGATTCTAAATCGTCGTCATCCGCCGAATGTCGCACGACGAGAGACCTCTCGACGACGCTAAATTCTAAAAACGAATTGATCTTCGCTTGAGAGTTAGCGTCTGGCTTCACGACCTCGAATTTTATGGCTGTCAACATACAAAAAACAATTTAAAAATCATATGTAAATCATCTACAGCGCACGCCAGATGAAATAACGAGGCTCACCCGACGTATTCCGGCTCGTCCTAATCCACTCACTCTCAGAGTCAAGGGACAACTTACGCACGAAAACATATCGAGACTTCCACCCACGGTCGTTCACACCCGTTCCTAAGACCAAAACGCGATCGCCCTTAAATCTAGAATGTAAACTACATCGATGACATACGTCCATCTTGGCTTGATAAGCCGAGAGGAGGTCCTGTACATTCATGGGAGAATCCCATTTCTTAGTGGCACGCTCGATCACTCGTACGACTCGCCAGAACTTGGGCATCAACTGACTCGGTGCTAAGTCAAACTCTAACACAAACGCCTTGGCCAGAGGAGAAAAAGGCCTTTCGAAACCTATCTTAAAAGGGTATTCATAGATTACGATGTACCCCTCGGGACACTCGTTTGATCGGATCTGGCATGGATGGATCAGTTCGACCCATGCAGAAATTTTCGCTAACTTTCTAAAGTCTCGGAGGTCCGATGACTCTTAAATAACACTCTCAGGATCCCTCGACATTTCTAAACAAAATTTGCAGAAGTCAGAGAAATCGTACCTTACTTATAGGCGCGTTAACCCTCGAAGAAACCTAACCAAGTCAGAGATTTTCACAAGTTCGGAAGGTATCAGACAAAGAATGGCAAGGAAATCACAGCACAAACTCTTCAAGGGAGAAATAAGGAAATGATCCGTCAAAATCCATATTTAGACCAAAGAACAGGGTTGGATCAAATCCCTGGATATCCGCCGCGCATCCCCGTCCTTTCGTATGACCACAGGGATGGTCAACACCTGTCATCGACGGCTGGTAAGCATAATCGTGTGTCATCATTACGTCACGACCTCGTTCCCTTCTCAACCGGTCCAGTTCCACGACAACCAGGTAAATCCCTCAAACCAGGTCACAAGTCTAAGCGTTCGACAAGCAAAATTTAAAACTTAAATTTGACATTCAATTTTCAAATTTTGGGGGCAAACTGTTTGGGAAAAAAATCACGTCGTACGACCATGACCAGAGCAGGTAAGACGCACGTTATAGTCCAAATCTCGTATTAAGATAAGGTCTCGACAAGAACCCAGAAAACATCCGTCGTCTCCCGTAAAAGGTAAGTCGTACGTCTCCCACGACGCACGACCATAGCATCGCGCGTCCCGTACGACCATCGCGTAAGATCATTGCACCTTCGATCATTGCACCTTCGACCAAAGGAGTCAAAGCCATTAACAGCAAGCAGCCGTAACGGACGAAGAGCATTATGGATAATCACTCCGACGACCGTTTCCTGCCGGTGTAGCCGTTGATCAAATCATTAATGGAGCTAATTAATGACACGAAGACTATAAATACCAAGATAAGTCTTCACATCAAGGGACATGAATTAACATCCAATATACATCAGCGACCATCACCAAGCAGCAGAGAAAATCATCCAAAATCATAGCAAAGAACATTCAAACTCTGGAGATCAAGTACTGAATGCCAGAACCTTACAGCGAACTCAAGAACACTCGGAGGAAAGCTCAAGTATCGCTCTCGACGCACGGCAGCAGCTTTTGACCAACAGTTGATTACATTTTGTACTCACACACGACAAACACCTGTTTTCACATTCAAACACTCGTACGACCGACGCCAGTACCAAGGACGTCGCCCTTGATTGGTGACCATAGCTCAAGTATTTTTCCTCGATTGAGGTTTTTCCTGCGTCATCAAATCCGTTGTCTCGTTTATTTTTTCCCTCGTCGCACGTCTCGTCGAAAGATCCTTTCTTTACTTGACTAAGTCCACATCGACCTTAAGTTGTCCCTTTGGTGCGATTTTTGGCATTAACAACGACCGTTACTGTCACACCCCGCTAAACTGGAAATACGGGATGTCACAGCTAAAGATTTCATTGCGTAAGGTAGAAGACAACACACAATCGTCATAGCATAAAAAGTTTACAAAAGATACATCTTGTTCCAAAAATATAAAGTTTGTCCAAAACACAATTTGACATGATAAGGAAAAACGTGTTGAATGCAGCTACTTGAGGTGCCTTCTAAAGTTCCAATCTTACTTGTTGTAAACTACATTTATGAGAATTTAACCAACATTCCTAAGAATTCGGATGCTCAATTCGGATGCTCAATTCGAATTGATTATCCGAATTGAACATCCGAATTGATCATCCGAATTGAGCATCCGAATTGAGCATCCGAATTCTTAGGAATGTTGGTTAAATTCTCATAAGTGTAATTTTTCTTACACTAACTGCTTGATCTTCTGAACGATCAATTTCTAGCAATTTTCAAAATGGTTTTACAACAAGTTATTGTTAAAAGCAGTGGTGAAGATTTGAAGCAAACTTTGAAAAAGGAGATTCCTCCAATTGCAAAAGTTTTTGTTAAACCAAATAATAAAATGTTGCAACAAGTTATTATAACAGAAACACCTTCTAAACCACATGTTTCTGTTAAACCAAATAATGTAGTGTTGCAACAAGTCATTTTAACAGAATCATCCTTAAAATCAAAAACTCCTTCTAAAGACAATGCTTCAAATTCTTCAACTCCTATTTTAAATAAAGCATTGGAAGAAGAAAATGTTAATCTGAAAAGACAAATTTTAGACATTTCTTCTTCAAATGCTAAATTTACTAAAAGAATAACTGATCTTGAAGCTTATATTGCAGATCTTGAAGCAAAGAAAGACAACTCATGTCTGCACGATCAATTAAAAGAAGTTCAAGAGAAAAGAACAACGTTGGAAGGTGAAAACGTTGAATTGAAGAAGAAGCTTACAGAACGTGAAAGAGAGTCACTTTCTTCAATGAAAGTTCTTAAAGAAAAGGAAGTAATTGAGCTTAAATATATAAATCTTTCAAAACAAATTTCTAATCTTGAGAAAGTTTTATTTTTAGAAAAAGACAAGCTCGAAAAAGAAAGAGCTAAATTTGAAACTGAACGAAAATCTTTTGAGATTAAAAGTTCTGAACTTTCCGTGAAAATCTCTGAATTAGAAAATCTTTTGGAAAAGGAAAGAAAAGATTTCACGGAAAAGAAAAATCTCTTTGAAAAGGAAAGTAAAACTCTTAAAAAGAAAAATATGGAAATTTTCAAAGAGATTACTGATAAAAGAAAGTTTTTGGAAAAAGATTTTGAATCGGAACGTGAATATTTTGAAGTTGTGATTCTTAATCTTACCAAAAGATTATCTGGTTTATCAGCTGATATTATGAAGGATCAGTTGATCAAATCTGATCTCCAAAAGAAATCTGATCTAATTTCTAAAGAGAAAGATGTTTTAATAAACAAAGTCAAAGAACTTGAAGACGTCATTTTTAAATTTGATGTCTCAAAGCAGACCGGTCATAATTCTATCTTTCAGACTCCATTTGTTGATTCAAATGATTCTGAATGCTCTTTTAAAACTGCTTCAAGTTCAAGTTTTAAAAACATTTCTTCTAAACAATTTAATAGATCAACAGATTTCTCAAAAGGTCGGATTCGTTCAACAAATCTCTTCTATAATCCTCTGTATGATAAATCAGATAACAAAACAAAAGTGCCTAAAGTTAATACTTCCAAACCTGAAGAAGTTCCAGTCTTCAAGAGGGTGAAGATGGAATGGAGAGTAAAAGGCACAACAGTTCCAAAGAAAGAAGTGCCAAAATCATCTGTATCCACATCAAATGCAAAAAAGAACAATACGCCAAAAGGTAAATCTTATGCTAAACCTAATCCTATTCATTATGTAAATCATCTGATTAGGTTGGCACATAAGAAAATCTGTTGTTCTTACTGTGGATCAAATGACTTTGTGCATAAAGATTACACTTCTTATTGGTATGGTTCTTACAGTATTCCTTGTAAGAAATCTACACCTAACCCACTAGGACCCAAGTGCCATTGGGTACCAAAATCTGCTTAAACTGTTTTGTAGGTATATCATGTGTTGTGCTGAATGTTACATATATACCACACACATGACTGAAAACAGAAGAGAAGCGGCGTAATTTTTTGAAGAATATTTGTACTATTAAGGGGGAGATAAATATTTTTGGCTTTTGGACATATCAGTTCAAAACCCGTTCTTCAAAGACTATGGCTTCTGAACAACTCAGTTCAGGACCCGTACTTTAAAGACTAAGACTTCTAAACAAATCAGTTTAGAACTAACACTTCTCAGGTGATATCTTTAACTGTTACATCTTTTTGTTTCAAGGAACGTGGTAAAAGGTAACATTGGATTATATTTTGCTTCTACCACTTTGAAAACTTGAATCTTTACAAATTTAATTCAATGAGATAAAATTTTCAATTTTCATTCAATGAATTAAATGTGTGCTAAAAGATGATTTTACAATTATTTTTGTATTATCTGAGTTAGATTTGTTTCAACTATTCACCTCTGAAATAAATCGAAAGGTCAGCAAAACATGAATGAAATTATGCTGAATGCTCAAAGTTATGTGAATCTGGATATATATAGAATATAATGCTCAAAAAGCCTATATGTCAGAATGATGGATGGAAATGAAAATATGGGCAAAGCACTATGTTTTAGAACCAAGTGATTGAGATAAAAAAGTTGCACTATCATTTAGTTTGAAAGTTTGTGCCTGTGGCCTTTCTGGTTTGGGAGAGTAAGTCCTAAGGGGTGCTCGACACTTAGTCCCTAAGATCAACTGGTCTGGGATCGGCTGACCCAAATCCTGCAATAGAACCAGATAGAAAGCCATGTTCTACTGGTACAAATGGGTTTAAGATATATCGATGTGGCCTTTCTGGTTTGGGAAATTAAGTTCTAAGGGGTGCTCGTCACCTAGCACCTAAGGCCAACTGGTCTGGGATCTGCTAACCCAAATCCTGCTATAGAACCAGATAGAAAGTCATGTTTAACGGGATATCTTATTCTTACTAAACTTTTTTATCAAAAGATGCCAATGAGCACAAAATCAAAGGATGCCAATGAGCACAAAATCAAAAGATGTCAATGTGCACAAATCAAAAGATGCCAATGAGCACAAAAGAAAAGATGCCAATGAGCACATATCTCTTGAAACTTGGGAAAATACAAAGTCGCAATAAACCCGTAAATTTGTGAAAATTCTGATTTTGGACAAATAGTGTGAGTAGAGCAAAGTATTCTTATATGTTTTAGAATTGCATATGCTTGATGCTAATCATATTTTGCATGTTAGCACACCAAATAGATTTAATAAAGGGGTTGAAACTGAACATTTTTAACTTGATATGCGATGACTTGTTCTTGAATCCAAACACATGCATTTGATTTCAGTTGATTGAAAAATTTGTTAAATTTCATTAAGCTGAATTTCTTTTATAAAGTGTTCAAATGATCAAATGTTTGTAGTTATAAAATGAAATTCAATGAATTTTATTTTCCTTGTTTAAATTTGTTTTTAAAATTTGTGCTACAATTTCAAATACTGTACGTTATTGAAATATATGCATACTTTCAGGGGGAGAAAATAAATTGCTCCAGAATTCTTATTTTGAGGGGGAGAAAGGTTATTCTGTAAGGAGGAGATTGTTAGCAATACTCAAAGACACGACTGAAATTGAAAATGGTTTTCGTTGATTATGATGCTCACCATCATCGAAAAAGGGGGAGAAAAGTTTAATTTCAATTTCATGTCAAAGAGCTTTCAAATCAAAGATATTTCAAGTCAAAGATTCGTGAACAAAGACTGAAGATTGGGGAGAAGGATCATGTGAAGTCCAAATGTTGCTGAATTTGGTTATCTTAGTTCTGAGTGGTTATCGGAATGCGCTTACACCTAAAAGTTCAACAATGTGGATGGTTTCACATCTTTCTGATCCAAACTCTAATCGTTTCTGATTTATCTTGTTCCGAATTGATGGTTCTATATAAAGATATGAAATCCATGTTTCTATATAAAGATATGAAATCCATGTTCAAGACTTGAAGACAATCTGTTCAAGATTGTATTGAAGAAGGTTGATTTTTCAAAGAAAAAGACAATGACTTTTCATGTTTGTCTGAAGATTCTTCAAAGCTGAGTTCTTAAAGAGTGTCAAAGAATATAGTTCGCCGTGAACTAGTGGAGATAAAGCTATTTGAAGATGGTTTGATAGAGTGTCTGTTTGAGAAGATTGACTTTACAAAGAGCTGAAGACTGCTATCATATTTTTTTAAATCTTGAATCCAAAGGGGGAGATTGTTAGAGCATTGTTGTATTCAAGATTTACTGTAAAAGTCAATGTACTGTATGAGTCTATACAGTATTGTGAATGCCTTTATACCTTGTATGTCATGGGTATAAATAGGCTTGTCTAGTTCATTTGTTAGGAAGCTTTTGTAATCTTTTAGAAACCTTTTGTAATCCTTTGAGATCAATACATGGATGACATATTTGCTCTCTAGATTCTCTCTCACTACATTCATATCTTATTGCTAGAGATTTGGGATTTAACAGAGAGGATCAACTATTGAATAGTTGGTGAGTTCACAGGTTTTATGAGTACATCAAAGTTTGTCATAGAAACAGTTTTAATCCGCACAAGTGGATATAAGTTTGTCATAGAAAACAGTTTTAATCCGCACAATGGATTGAGTAATCGGTTGTAGTTTCAAAGCATCTTTGTAAATCCGCACAATGGATAAAGATTTCAGTTGACAACATGCACAAGGTATAGTATTGTATGCAATTACATGTTAAAGTAATGAGCCACTACCCAGACCTACTGACTGTTCCACGCCCCTTACGTCCTACCTCAGCGGTGAAATCATTTCACATGGGTAAGACCATTTAGACACATGTTCCTCACAAACATGATAAAGAAGACGGTAACTATGCACTCGCGAGGTGAGTGGGGTGTCAACCAAATAACGTTATCCATAATATACCAAGCGGCTCGCACAATGAGCTAATGGGTAATGTAGAATCACCGGGGACTTAATAGCAAAACTCAGAATCAACTAACATAAGCATACATACCATAGCGCATAAGTATACGGAGAAAATATTCAGTATTTTGAATAAACATTGAAATCGATGCGTAATAAAATTGTGACATGTTTTTCATCCCAAAATGTATAAAATAGTAAAAAGGGGGCTGCGAAAACTCACTTGATAAGCGATAGAGTCCGGGAATCTCCCACAAGTACCTCGAGATGATCCTACTTCGATCCTATCAACGTAAGGTCACTAGTAAGTTTTTGTCTAGAGAGTTCGGTACTAATTATCCAAATCGTCATAAAATGCCTTGTTGTGTTTTAATATTATAACGTAACAAGTGTATACATTGTTCTTGTTTAGATTAAAGTTTCCGAAATTTCGTCACAATAAGTAACGAAAAGGGTTTTAAAGAACGTGTATATATATAATACATATATATATAAACCGAAATTTTATCGTAAGAACGATAAGATTAAAAGTCTTAAATGTAAAGAAGAGTATTTAAAATGCATAAATATAAATGTATAGTATATATGTATATTCCACAATTTCATCATAAAATGATGAAATGGGATAAAGAATAAATAAATTGCGTAAATATATATAAATATGTTATATATATGTATATTCCATCATTTCACCATAAAAGGATGAAACGGGATACGAATAATAAAATGTATAAATAAATAAATTGCATAGATATATATAATATAAGATATACCTATATATTCCACAATTTCATCATAAAATGATGAAATGGGATTAAAAGTTAGTCCTTTGCTGTCCAGATTTTTAGTGTCACTTTTTGTCCATCATTGGATAACTTCTAGGTATAGTTTGGTCATGATATTTTATGTCCAAGAAGTTCAGTGAGTTATGAAACTTTTGGCATAAGTTTCATAATTTTTGGAAGTGTTTAAGTACATGAAAGAATACACGACGTAAAACCCGACAGAAAATGTTGCTGTTTGCGTACTGATTTTGTGAGGACTGTTTGGTAGATGAAATCTGTGAGGTTTTGAGTGAAACCACTTGGGTTTGAATCTTAACACATAAATATGATTTCCAGAAAAAGAATTCCTCAATTTGGAGTTATATTGATTGAGATATGACCCTTTGAAGTGGGGTGTGGAATCTGACAGCAAGCTGTCAAAACCACACCTTGTGCATGTGCTCCCATATGATCTTTTTAACCAATATTCTTATTCCTTTGCATGCAAAATCCGATTTGACCCTCTTCCATACATTTATTTTCAGTTCCAAAACACATTTTTGATCCATTTAAAATACATGCAAGTTACCCATCATCTCAACTTTTATAAATTCTTGAAAAAGACTCATTTTGAAGAACGTTGATGTTCATGTCAAGAACATCAACATTCAACTTAAAATTGTTCATTTTGAGCTCATGCATTTTTGTTTAAGTATGTTTTTAGTGGATTTCAAAGACTTACTCATAAAACTCTTGAATAAAAAGATATTGATTTCTCAATAATACCACATGCATGTGTTTTAAAAGTTCATCTTTGATCATAACATAGGTTTGATTTTGGATTCACCACCTTTTTAATAACAATTAGGTGTTATGGTGGTAAATCTACAAACATTAAGATATATAAAGATGATTTTTAAGAAGTTAAAGAATGTGTAGAAGAAGATGAAGAACATCCATAAAAGTGTAAGAAAATGAAATTTAAAGAAAAGAGTGTGTGTGGATTGTTGGAATATGCTCGTGTCATAATAGATAATTATATGGCTAGACACACGTGGGTCTATAGGGTCACACACAATACACTGAGATACCATTTAATATAATGTAATTATTGTATTTACATTATATAAATAACCTAAGTAACGTGGGGTAATTAGATGGACACAAATCATTAAGTTTGGCTTAATGGGTTTGTATTGGATTTAAGTTAATAGCAAGCCTATTACGTTTAATTAAATCTTAGGCCCATATAGATTTAGAAGGGAGAACCTTTAAGAAGCCCAAGGAAGCTTTAGGGTTCATTAATATATATAGATGTTAATGACCTAATTAAGCTTAACCTAATACTCCTTCTTCTCTCCCAAAATCGGCGCCCCTCCCCTAGGCCTCTCTAGGGTTTTTCCGCTTTGATCTTCTAGCTTGTTTCTTGTCTAATCGAAGCTATAAGATCCGTTACTAAGGAGGACTAGCATCCGTGGTGATCAAGGAGGTGTAGTGTGGACTACTCTAGAGGTATTCTCCATTGAATAATTGGTTTCAAAAGAGCACACAAGTGGATCCGGATTAGTGTACAAATCACGCTACAAAGGTATATCGTTATTTGTATTCTTCGTTTAATCATATTGGCAATACGTTGATCCCGTTTGGTGATTGTTTTCCGCTGCGTTCATATATATGCTTATACATGTGTTTTTGTCATAATCACCAACAGTGGTATCAGAGCCATCGTATGTGCCATATGATTAACATGTATATGTAAAAGTGGCTAAAACTAAAGTTTTTTTTCTGAAAATTTCAACCATCGTTGGGGTCTTGAATAATGTATTTTAAGATCCTATAGCCACAAGTTACATATACTTATCGTAGATTAATTATTGTAGTTTTTCTTCGTTTTCGTTGGCTTGTTTTTTTTTTCTTATTGTAAGTGTTTTAGATCCATGGTAAAACATGCATTTTTACCATGGACCAAGCCAACACTCTTAATAATATTGTATTATTATGTTGATGTGTAAAACCGATGAAAACCATGACTGTTTGTGTGCCTTGTTTCATTATTTGTCGAGTTTTTGGGTTGTAATAGTTTAGGCAATTATTTTTACTTTGTTTAGTAGTAGATAAATGTATTTTATCAAAAATTGTAACCATTGCTCGGAATCGAATGGCGACAAAGTTAAAGACGAGAAGACATTTTCGGAGCTGCTGGACAGCCGGTACGAAAAATGGATTTCCCGGAGTTTGGCACATCAGATTGTGCTGATTCTTGTTGCTGAAGTTCCATAAGACGTAGGGGCACAACTTTGCAGAATGATATTTCGATTGGGGAAGACTCCTTCCATGACGTTTCGGGCCCCGAAGCTGCTGCGTTTTTCCGGACAGATTTGTGTTCGAATGTTCTTGTGGGTTCTACTTGCTCTTGATGGTCTTGGAGCAAGTGGGAGCCCATAAAGGGTTTATGTTGGCCCGTCCTTAGTTGCCCTTTTGGTCCGTGTGATGGCTCATGGGATCAAGCATAGGTTTTTCATCGGTTGAGGTTTTGCACATTTTTGGTTGTGTGTTTTAATTTTTCTTGTATGTTGCATTGTTATAACTTGCAAATGGGTTTTTCAAACCAAAATTAAACACATACCAATTTTGAAACTAAATCCTTAGATTTAGTTAATATAAGTTTAAATTGGATTTGAAACTTAAAACTATTGTTTTATATAAATAACGCTTAAAAGGATTTTATCGGTTATTTAATTTATGTAATGTCCAAGCTAATTGATATCTCATGTAGGTAATATATTAAATGGACATCTCGACACACATAAAATAAAACAAATTAGACTATAAGTTAAGAAATGTTTTAACTTATGCTACGAATGAAGAATGCATGCTTCTTTCGTACTTTTTATTACACGCTTTATCAAAATACTATACCCGTCACAATTTTAAGTCATGCCGTCCAATCGGCTTGAAATCCCTCGCCATTACTTTTTGCCTATGCGTGATACCTAGGTTGAATTGTAATCCCGAGGTGATTATTGTCTATGCGTGAGGCCTAGATCTATTTTCACATGATTTCAAATTGGATGACTTAATCGAGTTAAGCAGGTAAGACCTTAACCCGAGGCAAGGATGGGACTAAACATGCCAGCTTGACACTAGTTGCTCGGCCACTAGATGCCATGGGTCCCATAAGGATCTAAGAATTGCACTTGTAATGCAATTGGTAATCGTCACCTACCTATTGAATCTATCATTGCTAGCAGATCAACTGATGTGATGATAGAACCTCAATGAGGATCTTAGCCTTTTTCGTACAAAATTAATTGTTTTAAAAGTAAAACTTGGGTAGTTAATTTAAAAAGGATTAATTATTGAAATTACTAATCTTGAACTTTGTATGTTTGTAGATGTCAACAACAAATCAAACCCTAAGCAACTCAACTATCAGGTCAGTTCTTGAAAAAGAGAAACTGACAGGAATCAACTTTATCGACTGGTATCGAAATCTGAGGATCGTCCTCAGAGCCGAAAATAAGTTGATCCATCTGGAAGAGGCCTTACCTGAGGCACCTCCTGCCACTGCTTCTGTTGCAGTTCGCGTAGCCTACACCCGTAGGTTTAACGAACAACAAGAAGTAGCTGCTCTCATGCTGGTGAGCATGACCCCCGAGATCCAAAAGAACTTGGAGGAACTCACAGCTTTTGAGATGCTACGAGAGTTGAAAACTATGTTTCAACAACAGGCAGAACAGGAACTGTTTGAAACAGTCAAAGCATTCCATGCTTGTAAACAGGAGGATGACCAGTCAGTTAGCTCTTACGTCTTGAAGATGAAAGGCTATCTTGACCGTATGGGGCGTCTTGGTTACCCCATGCCACAAGTTCTTGGAGTGAGCTTGATTCTTACCTCACTATCCAAGGACTATGACCAGTTTGTTATGAACTATAACATGCATAGCATGGGGAAGACTATCTCTGAACTGCATGCTATGCTAAAGCTTGCAGAGCAGGGGATGCCCAAAAAAGCTCCTGCTGTTCTAGCAATCAGGGAAGGTAAAATCCAGAAATCCAAACCGCAAGCACTGGGCAAGGGTCGTGGCAAGGGTAAACATGTTTACAAACCCAAACCTAAGATCCCCCCCCCCACCTGCTAAGAAGGAGCACCCTGCAAAGCACGCCACCTGCCATCACTGTGGAGTGATAGGCCACTGGAGGAGGAACTGTCCTGCTTACTTGGCAGAGTTGAAGAAGAACAAAGCTACCCCGGTTAGCACATCAGGTATCTTCACTATAGAACTATATGCTTTTCCTTGTAAAACCTGGGTTTATGACACCGGTTGTGGAACTCACATTTGTAATAATGTGCAGGGACTAAGGGGAAGTAGAAAGCTAAACGACGGAGCTTTGGACCTGTACGTAGGCAATGGAATGCGTGAAGCTGTTAAAGCTATAGGGAGCTTTGATCTTATCCTCCATAATGGATTGATTATTGTTTTAGACAATTGTCATTATGCACCTACTATTACTAGGGGTATTGTTTCGCTTTCTCGTTTGAAGAAAAATGGTTTTATCCATGTTTTTACGGATTATGGTATTTCGGTTTCTAAGGATAATATATTTTATTTTAATGTTATTCCTCATGATGGTATTTTTGAAATTGACATGCATAATCTTGTTTCAAACGATAGTTCTATGTATACATGTAGCACTAAGAAATACAAACGTAATTTGGATTCAACTTACCTATGGCACTACCGTCTTTGCCACATAAGCAAGAAGCGCATTATAAAGCTGCAACACGATGGGCTTCTAAAGTCAACCGAAGATGAGTCGTTTGATAAATGCCTCTCTTGCATATCTGGGAAAATGACAAGAAAACCTTTCTCCCATATAGGTGAAAGAGCCAAAGATCTACTTGACTCATACATACTGATGTATGTGGCCCATTTAGAACTGTGTCTAGGGAAGGTGCTAACTACTTCATCACTTTCACTGATGATTTCATTCGCTATGGTTATGTGTACTTGATTAAACATAAACATGAAGCCTTTGAAACGTTCAAAGCCTTTCAAAGTGGAGTAGAAAATCAACTCGGCAAGACTATTAAAGCTCTCCGATCTGATCGAGGAGGAGAGTACATGAGTCAAGAGTTTTTAGACCATCTGACTAAGTGTGGGATTGTCTCACAATTCACTCCTCCATACACTCCATAACATAATGGTGTATCTGAAAGGAGAAATCGAACTTTGCTAGACATGGTTCGATCCATGATGAGTCTAACTACTTTGCCACTGTCCTTTTGGGGTTATGCTCTAGAGTCTGCTGCTCGCATATTCAATATGGTTCCGACCAAGAAGGTTGATAAGACACCATATGAAAAATGGCACGGGAAAGTCCCTAATCTGTCTTACTTGAAGGTCTGGGGTTGTGAGGCTCTCGTGAAACGAGACACACCGAACAAACTTGAGCCTAGATTTATCAAGTGTATCTTCATAGGGTACCCAAAGAAAACGATGGGTTACTATTTCTACTACCCACCCGAAAACAAAATATTTGTTGCTCGGTATGCTGAGTTTCTTGAGAACAGTCTCATTTTACAAGAAGCAAGTGGGAGCACAGTAGAACTTGACGAGATTCAAAGCGAAGATGCGCAACCTCCTGGTGACACTAGCGAACATCACGCTGAGGCTGAACATGCAGATGTTGAACCACAGAATGATGTAATTCCCATTCGTAGATCCGCAAGGACACCTCAAGCACCTAAACGATATAGTTATTATATCGATGCTGAGGAGCAGAATTTGGGGGATCATGGTGAACCCTCTAACTATCAAGCTGCATTGTTGGATCTAGAATCCGATAAATGGCTTGAAGCTATGAATGCTGAAATGCAATCCATGAAAGACAATCAAGTCTGGAACTTGGTTGATCTTCCTCCGAACAGCAAGACTTTCGGAAGCAAGTGGATCTTCAAGAAGAAGACCGACATAGATGGCAATGTACACACTTATAAAGCTCGTCTAGTAGCAAAAGGTTACACTCAAACCTACGGGGTTGACTATGAAGAAACCTTCTCGCCTGGCAAATGGATGTCAAAACCGCTTTCTTGAACGGTCACCTTGATGAAGATGTTTACATGGTGCAACCTGAGGGTTTTGTGAATCCGAAACATCCCGAGAAAGTATGCAAGCTTCAAAGATCCATTTATGGACTGAAGCAAGCCTCAAGAAGTTGGAATAAAAGGTTCGATGAGGAAATAAAAACGTATGGTTTCACTCAAAATCTTGATGAGCCATGTGTGTATATGAGAGCTAGTGGGAGCATCGTCGCTTTTCTAATCTTATATGTTGATGACATATTGCTCATGGGGAACAACGTTCCAATGCTACAAGATGTCAAATCCTGGCTTGGTAAATGTTTTGCCTTGAAAGATTTAGGCGTAGCGGCGTACATCCTAGGAATCAAGATCTATCGGGATAGATCGAAGCGGTTAATTGGTTTAAGTCAAAGTGCGTACATTGACAAAATTCTAAAACGGTTTAGAATGGATGCTTCCAAACGTGGAAGTCTTCCAATGCAACACAATGTAAACTTGAGTAAGACTCAGGGATCCTCCACACCTGATGAGGTGAAGCGAATGAAGGGAATCCCCATGCTTCGGCTATGGGATCCATCATGTATGCAGTGAGGTGCACTAGACCTGATGTAGCGTTCTCTCAGAACCTTACGAGTAGATACCAACAAAATCCAGGAGAAAGTCACTGGACTGCTGTTAAGAACATATTGAAGTATCTTCGAAATACTAGGGATATGTTCCTCGTTTATGGTGGTGATATAGAAAGAGAGCTCAGTGTTACTTGCTACACTGATGCTAGTTTCGAAACAGATCGAGATAACACTCGATCTCATACTGGATACGTTTTCGTCATGAACGGAGGAGCTGTTGACTGGAAGAGTGCTAAGAAACGCACTATTGCGATGTCTTCTACATAAGCTGAATACATAACTGCTTCCGAAGCTGCAATGGAGGCTGTTTGGATACGGAAATTCATTTATGGGCTTGGCGTTGTCCCCAGTAATGAAAGACCCATGGATATGTACTGCGATAATTCTGATGCCATTATCATAGCCAACGAACCTGGAGTTCAAAAGGGCGCCAGACACTTTCGCAGGAAGACTCACTACATTCGAGAGGTTATCGAGATAGGTAAAATTCGTCTTCTCAAAGTTCACACAGATGACAACTTAGTTGATCCCTTTACGAAACCAATGTCTTTTACCAAACATATCGAACATGCTAGGAACATTGGACTTCGACCAACTAGTAGTCTCATGTAGATCTGTTTTTAGTAATTGGATAATTGGAATGTTGAACAGTTTTTTATTTTCACAATGAATTGATGTACTTGGTATGATCGTTTTCATTTATATCAACTGTGTTCTATATTTGCATGTTTAATCCGTAATTGGATAATTGGAACGTTGAACAGTTTTTTATTTTCACAATGAATTGATGTACTTGGTATGATCGTTTTCATTTATATCAACTGTGTTCTATATTTGCATGTTTAATCCGTGAATAAATTATTTGTTCTAAATTGTCCATTGTCAGTTGATGATACGGGAGTATCATCAAATTAAGGCAAATGTGGGCGTATTGGTGATATTCTTTGGTGAATGAATATTAATGATGATGCCACCAAACTCACATGTTGTTCATTGGTGATGAACATTGGACTGACCCAACCTACGAGAGTTCACTGCATGGATCGGCGTCACCAATAAATCTCGCAAATGGTTATGTCACCCGTCCTTTGACTTTAGATGCAAGCAGGTTTTGTGTGGGTGGAATGTCGGTCTTTGATATGGTTAAACGCTGTTCTGAATAAGGCTGTTATAAAAATCATCTTCAGGAGTGATATGAAGCACATGACAGACATGTGCAGTCAAAATAGGATTTGTTCCTCTACAGGTAATGGAGTTAGATACTACTAGGCCCCTCGATGAATTGAATAGATGTTTGTACGGCCGTACCCAAATGTAATTAAGATGATGCTTGATTAATTTGGTAATCTAATTCAACAAATAGATCGAGAAACAGAATCGTTGAACAATTAGAATGACATATGATCCATGTCTAGTATTCAACAAGGTATCTGTAACAAAGGGATGACTGATTTAATAAACCATTTAAAATGAGACGTTTAAGAAACTAACCTCATGTGTCTCTAGGGGCATTGGCGTGTTGCTAGACGCTAACCTTTGCTTGTATGATTACTTGTTATTATGACGTGCGCAAGTGGGAGCTGTTGGAATATGCTCGTGTCATAATAGATAATTATATGGCTAGACACACGTGGGCCTATAGGGTCACACACAATACACTGAGATACCATTTAATATAATGTAATTATTGTATTTACATTATATAAATAACCTAAGTAACGTGGGGTAATTATATGGGCACAAATCATTAAGTTTGGCTTAATGGGTTTGTATTGGATTTAAGTTAATAGCAAGCCTATTACGTTTAATTAAATCTTAGGCCCATAAAGATTTAGAAGGGAGAACCTTTAAGAAGCCCAAGGAAGCTTTAGGGTTCATTAATATATAGAGATGTTAATGACCTAATTAAGCTTAACCTAATACTCCTTCTTCTCTCCCAAAATCGGCGCCCCTCCCCTAGGCCTCTCTAGGGTTTTTCCGCTTTGATCTTCTAGCTTGTTTCTTGTCTAATCGAAGCTATAAGATCCGTTACTAAGGAGGACTAGCATCCCGTGGTGATCAAGGAGGTGTAGTGTGGACTATTCTACTGCTATTCTCCATTGAATACTTGGTTTCAAAAGAGCACACAAGTGGATCCGGATTAGTGTACAAATCACGCTGCAAAGGTATATCGTTATTTGTATTCTTCGTTTAATCATATTGGCAATACGTTGATCCCGTTTGGTGATTGTTTTCCGTTGCGTTCATATATATGTTTATACATGTGTTTTTGTCATAATCACCAACATGGATTTCACCCAACACACTTGTATTTACCTTGAACTCTTTTGATCTTTTGAAAGAAGATGATTTAGGGGTTGAATTGTTGGTTGAAGATGGATGAAGGTTTGAAGATTTGAAGATTTGAAGATTGAGAGAGAATAGGATGAGAGAATGAAATGTTGCTAGTGAAATGAAGTGACTAAAAAGAAATACATAAGGAGAGTTGAGAAGGGGGGTAGTGTGATAAAAAAATATAAAATACAAAAGTCTAATCTTTTTGATTAATTTCTAAAATACAAGTATTTTTCTTAATAAATAAAAATACAAAGTAATTATATAAAAATAAAGTATTTATATATAATTTGTTTGAAATACTTAAATTATCAAATATATAAATACTTGTAGTATAAATGTAGGTTAAGTTGGCATTTTATGAGATTTATGGATAATTTCCTAATTCGAGGGTTTCTTAGGCAAAATTTCTCGAATTTTCCTATCGTACCGCGTTTACTGCTAAAATTTCACTGTGTGACCTATAACGTGAATAACTGAAACGTTCAGTGCAGTTCTAACATGAAACGCAAAATTGACGGTTGTCTAGGGTTCGGTTGGACAATTACTGGAGTCGGTCGGGGTAGTACCGGGGTTGGCGACACCCTCGGTCCGTCGTAAGGATCTCGCTCGCTTGACACTTCCTGTTCTGATTCAGTGCTCCTAGGATTCTCATTTTCCCGGATGCTCGGGTGGGTTGACTTGAGGTTGACCAGTGACGTGATCCGACACATCGGTCAAGTAAGAATCGGGAGTGTAGGATGGTGACGATGATGACATAGTGAAACTGAAGCAAAAGTGTACTTAGTAACTAATCGCATAAGTGATATGTCTATCCTATGCAATGTCTACACTCTAAGCATGCTTCTAGAGAGTGCAAGTAAAAATTGACATACTCCTACTATAACCATTTCTAGTCTCGCATTAACCTTCCTTAATCGAACATAGGTGATCAAGATATGTTTAATTAAAGTCTGTTAATACCATTCTAGACTTAGTTATACTAGTAGTAGGTTCAGTTATTTTCATGTCAGTTTTGGACTTTTGGTTATAGTTGGGTTTTTCCAATGAAAGACCTGTATTCTCTATAACCTTCGGCTCTGATACCATTTCTGTCACACCCCGCTAAAGCGGAAATACGGGATGTCACAGCTAAAGATTTCATTGCGTAAGGTAGAAGACAACACACAATCGTCATAGCATAAAAAGTTTACAAAAGATACATCTTGTTCCAAAAATATAAAGTTTGTCCAAAACACAATTTGACATGATAAGGAAAAACGTGTTGAATGCAGCTACTTGAGGTGCCTTCTAAAGTTCCAATCTTACTTGCTATTTCCTGAAAAGTTGGTGAGTTCACAGGTGAGTTCACAGGTTTTATGAGTACATCAAAGTTTGTCATAGAAACAGTTTTAATCCGCACAAGTGGATATAAGTTTGTCATAGAAAACAATTTTAATCCGCATAATGGATTGAGTAATCGGTTGTAGTTTCAAAGCATCTTTGTAAATCCGCACAATGGATAAAGATTTCAGTTGACAACATGTGCAAGGTATAGTATTGTATGCAATTACATGTTAAAGTAATGAGCCACTACCCAAACCTACTGACTGTTGCACGCCCCTTACGTCCTACCTCAGCGGTGAAATCATTTCACATGGGTAAGACCATTTAGACACATGTTCCTCACAAACATGATAAAGAAGACGGTAACTATGCACTCGCGAGGTGAGTGGGGTGTCAACCAAATAACGTTATCCATAATATACCAAGCGGCTCGCACAATGAGCTAATGGGTAATGTAGAATCACCGGGGACTTAATAGCAAAACTCAGAATCAACTAACATAAGCATACATACCATAGCGCATAAGTATACGGAGAAAATATTCAGTATTTTGAATAAACAGTGAAATCGATTCGTAATAAAATCGTGACATGCTTTTCACCCCAAAATGTATAAAATAGTAAAAAGGGGGCTACGAAAACTCACTTGATAAGCGATAGAGTCCGGGAATCTCCCACAAGTACCTCGAGATGATCCTACTTCGATCCTATCAACGTAAGGTCACTAGTAAGTTTTTGTCTAGAGAGTTCGGTACTAATTATCCAAATCGCCATAAAATGCCTTGTTGTGGTTTAATATTATAACGTAACAAGTGTATACATTGTTCTTGTTTAGATTAAAGTTTCTGAAATTTCGTCACAATAAGTAACGAAAAGGGTTTTAAAGAACGTGTATATATAATACATATATATATAAACCGAAATTTTATCGTAAGAACGATAAGATTAAAGGTCTTAAATGTAAAGACAAGTATTTAAAATGCATAAATATAAATGTATAGTATATATGTATATTCCACAATTTCATCATAAAATGGTGAAATGGGATAAAGAATAAATAAATTGCGTAAATATATATAAATATGTTATATATATGTATATTCCATCATTTCACCATAAAAGGATGAAACGGGATACGAATAATAAAATGTATAAATAAATAAATTGCATAGATATATATAATATAAGATATACCTATATATTCCACAATTTCATCATAAAATGATGAAATGGGATTAAAAGTTAGTCCTTTGCTGTCCAGTTTTTAGTGTCACTTTATGTCCATCACTGGATAACTTCCAGGTATAGTTTGGTCATGATATTTTATGTCCAAGAAGCTCAGTGAGTTAGGAAACCTTTGGCATAAGTTTCATAATTTTTGGAAGTGTTTAAGTACATGAAAGAATACACGACGTAAAACCCGACAGAAAATGTTGCTGTTTGCGTACTGATTTTGTGAGGACTGTTTGGTAGATGACATCTGTGAGTTTTTTAGTGAAAACACTTGTGTTTGAATTTTAACACATAAAAATGATTTCCAGAAAAAGAATTACTCAATTTGGAGTTATATTGAGTGAGATATGACCATTTGAAGTGGGGTGTGGAATCTGACAGCAAGCTGTCAAAACCACACCTTGTGCATGTGCTCCCATATGATCTTTTTAACCAATATTCTTATTCCTTTGTATGCAAAATCTGATTTGACCCTCTTCCATACATTTATTTTCAGTTCCAAAACACATTTTTGATCCATTTAAAATACATGCAAGTTACCCATCATCTCAACTTTTATAAATTCTTGAAAAAGACTCATTTTGAAGAATGTTCATGTTCATGTCAAGAACATCAACATGCAACTTAAAATTGTGCATTTTGAGCTCATGCATGTTTGTTTAAGTATGTTTTTAGTGGATTTCAAAGACTTACTCATAAAACTCTTGAATAAAAAGATATTGATTTCTCAAGAAAACCACATGCATGTGTTTTAAAAGTTCATCTTTGATCTTAACATAGGTTTGATTTTGGATTCACCACCTTTTTAATAACAATTAGGTGTTATGGTGGTAAATCTACAAACATTAAGATATATAAAGATGATTTTTAAGAAGTTAAAGAATGTGTAGAAGAAGATGAAGAACATCCATAAAAGTGTAAGAAAATGAAATTTAAAGAAAAGAGTGTGTGTGGATTTCAACCAACACACTTGTATTTACCTTGAACTCTTTTGATCTTTTGAAAGAAGATAATTTAGGGGCTGAATTGTTGGTTGAAGATGGATGAAGGTTTGAAGATTTGAAGATTTGAAGATTTGAAGATTGAGAGAGAATAGGATGATGGAATGAAATGTTGCTAGTAAAATGAAGTGACTAAAAAGAAATACATAAGGAGAGTTGAGAAGGGGGGTAGTGTGATAAAAAAAATATAAAATACAAAAGTCTAATCTTTTTGATTAATTTCTAAAATACAAGTATTTTTCTTAATAAATAAAAATACAAAGTAATTATATAAAAATAAAGTATTTATATATAATTTATTTGAAATACTTAAATTGTCAAATATATAAATACTTGTAGTATAAATGTAGGTTAAGTTGGCATTTTATGAGATTTATGGATAATTTCCTAATTCGAGGGTTTCTTAGGCAAAATTTCTTGAATTTTCCTATCGTACCGCGTTTACTGCTAAAATTTCACTGTGTGACCTATAACGTGAATAACTGAAACGTTCGGTGCAGTTCTAACCTGAAACGCAAAATTGACGGTTGTCACAGTTACAACAATCATCAAAGATCTTAATGATTCAATTAAAGTCATCCGAAGACTATAAAATCCCAGCTCAATCATCAGTTCAGGACACCTGATAAACACCGAATAACACACAGAGAGAGAGATAGAGCAAGTGCATCGAACAACAGAAGGAAACACAAACACTCGAAGAATATTCATTCGAAGCAAATAGATCATTCATAGAAGATCACTCTCGACGCAAGACTCTCGCTCTCGACCAACAGTTTATACATAGTTTTCACACACGACGCACACTGTTTTTACATTCCAAACACTTGTACTTTACATTTCGAAGTCTTTCCTTCATTTGTATTGTAATATATGTACGATCGACACCCGGAACACCAAGGACATCGCCCCTGATTGGCGACCATAGTGCAGTGACGACATCTACTGTCGTCCGCATGTTTTTTCCTCGTTGAGGTTTTTCTTGCGTCATCAAATCCTTTGTCTCATTTACATTTTTGTCTTTGTCGCACGCCTTTGTCGGAAGATTCCTTTCTTTAGTTGTTAAAGTCCATATCGACCTTAAGTTGTCCCTTTGGGGCAATTTTTGGCATTAACAGTTTGGCGCCATCCGTGGGACCCCATCTAGAGAAAATCTTCGACAAACGTGTGTCTTGCTAACGGTTTCTTGGAGTTTTCTTTGTTCTCTGTTGCAGGAAAATGGCAGCCCCTGGAGATCAGCAGCATGTCATTGCTCAGATGCACCAGGAGCTTGAAGTCGCACGGTTAAGGAATCCCTTTGGACCTCAGAGTGGTCCTAGGCCATTCGTTCAGAATCCAGGCCAAGGATCGTTCGGCCAGAATGGCCCTCGACCATACGCGCATAATCCAGGTCCAGGATCAGGTCCGTTCGCTCAGAATCAGCATCCAGGTCCGACCATGCAAAACCAGCAGCCGGGACCGTTCAATCCAAATCCCCAGTTCGGGACGGTCCCTCCTCAGCATATAAGGCCACCACCCATGCAGAAGGGATCACAACTGTGAAAACCCAGATCTCTAGCAATAAGATATGAATGTAGTGAGAGAGAATCTAGAGAGCAAATATGTCATCCATGTATTGAGCTCAAAGGATTACAAAAGGTTTCTAAAAGATTACAAAAGCTCTCGAAGTGTTTCTAACAAATGAACTAGACAAGCCTATTTATACCCATGACATACAAGGTATAAAGGCAATCACAACTAATACAGTACATTGACTTTACAGTAAATCTTGAATACAACAATGCTCTAACAATCTCCCCCTTTGGATTCAAGATTTAAAAAAAATATGACAGCAGTCTTCAGCTCTTTGTAAAGTCAATCTTCTCAAACAGACACTCTATCAAACCATCTTCAAATAGCTTTATCTCCACTAGTTCACGGCGAACTATATGCTTTGACACTCTTTAAGAAATCAGCTTTGAAGAATCTTCAGACAAACATGAAAAGTCATTGTCTTTTTCTTTGAAAAATCAACCTTCTTCAATACAATCTTCAACAGATTATCTTCAAGTCTTGAACATGAAATTCCGATCTTTGTATAAAACCATCAATTCGGAACAAGATAAATCAGAAACGATTAGAGTTTGGATCAGAAAGATGTGAAACCATCCACATTGTTGAACTTTTAGGTGTAAGCGCATTCCGATAACCACTCAGAACTAAGATAACCAAATTCAGCAACATTTGGACTTCACATGATCCTTCTCCCCAATCTTCAGTCTTTGTTCACGAATCTTTGACTTGAAATATCTTTGATTTGAAAGCTCTTTGACATGAAATTGAAATTAAACTTTTCTCCCCCTTTTTCGATGATGGTGAGCATCATAATCATCGAAAACCTTCTTCAATTTCAGTCGTGTCTCTGAGTATTACTAACAATCTCCTCCTTAGTGGATAAACTTGCTCCCCCTCAAAATAAGAATTTTGGAGCAATTTGTTTTCTCCCCTGAAAGTATGCATATATTTCAATAACGTACAATGTTTGAAATTGTAGCACAAATTTTAAAACAAATTTACACAAGGAAAATAACATTCATTGAATTTTATTTTATAACTACAAACATTTGATCATTTGAAAACTTTATAAAAGAAATTCAACTTAATGAAATTTAACAGATTTTTCAATCAAATGAAATCAAATGCATGTGTTTGGATTCAAGAACAAGTCATCATTGTATATCAAGTTAAAAAAATGTTCAGTTTCAACCCCTTTATTAAATCTATTTGGTGTGCTAACATGCGAAATATGATTAGCATCAAGCGTATGCAATTCTTAAACATATAAGAATACTTTGCTCTACTCACACTATGTGTCCAAAATCAGAATTTCATAAATTTACGGGTTTATCGCGACTTTGTATTTTCCCAAGTTTCAAGAGATGTGTGCTCATTGGCATCTTTTGATTTTGTGCACATTGACATCTTTTGATTTTGTGCTCATTGGCATCTTTTGATTTTGTGCTCATTGGCATCTTTTGATCAAAAAGTTTAGTAAGAATAAGATACACCGTTAAACATGACTTTCTATCTGGTTCTATAGCAGGATTTGGGTTAGCAGATCCCAGACCAGTTGGCCTTAGGTGCTAGGTGACGAGCACCCCTTAGAACTTAATTTCCCAAACCAGAAAGGCCACATCGATATATCTTAAACCCATTTGTACCAGTAGAACATGGCTTTCTATCTGGTTCTATTGCAGGATTTGGGTCAGCCGATCCCAGACCAGTTGATCTTAGGGACTAGGTGTCGAGCACCCCTTAGGACTTACTCTCCCAAACCAGAAAGGCCACAGGCACAAACTTTCAAACTAAATGATAGTGCAACTATTTTATCTCAATCACTTGGTTCTAAAACATAGTGCTTTGCCCATATTTTCATTTCCATCCATCATTCTGACATATAGGCTTTTTGAGCATTATATTCTATATATATCCAGATTCACATAACTTTGAGCATTCAGCATAATTTCATTCATGTTTTGCTGACCTTTCGATTTATTTTAGAGGTGAAAGATGAAACATATATAACTCAGATAAAACAAAAACACTTGTAAAATCATCTTTTAGCACACATTTAATTCATTGAATGAAAATTGAAAATTTTATCTCATTGAATTAAATTTGTAAAGATTCAAATTTTCAAAGTGGTAGAAACAAAATATAATTCAATGTTACCTTTTACCACTTGTTCCTTGAAACAGAAAGATGTAACAGTTAAGGATATCACCTGATAAGTGTGAGTTCTAAACTGATTTGTTTAGAAGTCTTAGTCTTTGAAGAACGGGTTTTGAACTGATTTGTCCAAAAGCCAAAAACATTGAAGTACGGGTCCTAAACTGATATGTTTAGAAACCATTGTCGTTGAAGCACGGGTTTTGAACTGATATGTTCAAAAGCCAATAATATTTATCTCCCCCTTAATGGTACAAATATTTTTCAAAAAATACGCCGCTTCTCTTCTGTTTTCAGTCATGTGTGTGGTATGTATCTACAATTCAGTACAACACATAAAGAACCTGCAAAACAGATTAAGCAGATTTTGGTACCCAATGGCATTTGGGTCCTAGTGGGTTAGGTGTAGATTTCTTACAAGGAATACTGTAAGAACCATACCAATAAGAAGTATAATCTTTTTGCACAAAATCATTTGATCCACAGTAAGAACAACAGATTTTCTTATGTGCCAACCTAATCAGATGATTTACAGAATAAATAGGATTAGGTTTAGCATAAGATTTACCTTTTGGCGCATTGTTCTTCTTTTCATTTGATGTGGATACAGATGATTTTGGCACTTCTTTCTTTGGAACTGTTGTGCCTTTGATTCTCCATTCCATCTTCACCCTCTTGAAGACTGGAACTTCTTCAGGTTTGGAAGTATTAACTTTAGGCACCTTAAGAATATCATCCGATTTATCAAACAGGGGATTATAGAAAAGATTAGAAGAACGAATCTGACCTTTTGAGAAATCTGTTGATCTATTAAATTGTTTAGAAGGAATGTTTTTAAAACTTGAACTTGAAGCAGTTTTAAAAGAACATTCAGAATCATTTGAATCAACAAATGGAGTCTGAAAGATAAAATTATGACTAGCCTGCTTTGAGACATCAAATTTAAAAATGACGTCTTCAAGTTCTTTGACTTTGTTTATTAAAACATTTTTCTCTTTAGAAATTAGATCAAATTTCTTTTGGAGATCAGATTTGATCAACTGATCCTTCATAATATCAGCTGATAAACCAGATAATCTTTTGGTAAGATTAAGAATCACATCTTCAAAATATACACGTTCCGATTCAAAATCTTTTTCCACAAACCTTCTTTTATCAGTAATCTCTTTGAAAATTTCCATATTTTTCTTTTTAAGGGTTTTACTTTCCTTTTCAAAGAGATTTTTCTTTTCCGTGAAATCTTTTCTTTCCTTTTCCAAAAGATTTTCTAATTCAGAGATTTTCACGGAAAGTTCAGAACTTTTAATCTCAAAAGATTTGCGTTCAGTTTCAAATTTAGCTCTTTCTTTTTCGAGCTTGTCTTTTTCTAAAAATAAAACTTTCTCAAAGTCTGAAACTTGTTTTGAAAGTTTTATACATTTCAGCTCAGTCTCTTTCTTTTCTTCAAAAACTTTCTTTTCTTTAAAAGAAAAATTAGACAGTTTTCTCTTTAGATCGGCATTTTCACTGTCCAAAATTTTCCCTATATCTTTAACTTCTTTTAATTGAGCATGTAACTTTAGGTTCCACTTCACTCTCTTTTCTTCTCTACTCTTCAAATCGGCATTTTCTTTTTGAAGAGTTGTTACTTTCTCTTGAAGATTCTCGATTTGATCGTGCAGACTTGAGTTGAAATTTGCTTCAAGATCTGCAATATAAACTTCAAGATCAGTTATTCTTTTAGTAAGTTTAGCATTTGAAGAAGAAATGTCTAAAATTTGTCTTTTCAGATCAACATTTTCTTCTTCCATCGCTTTATTTAAAATAGGAGTTGAAGAATTTGAAGCATTATCTTTAATAGGAGTTTCTGATTTAGGAGATGTTTCTGATAAAATAACTTGTTGCAAAATTCCATTATTTGCCTTAGCCTTTTCAAGTGGCTTTGGAGGTGTTTTTGTTATTATGACTTGTTGCAACACTTCATTATTTGGTTTAACAGATACATGTGAATTAACAGATGTTTCTGTTATAATGACTTGTTGCAACTTTACATTTGGTTTAACAAAAACTTTTGCAATTGGAGGAATCTCCTTTTTCAGAGTTTGCTTCAAATCTTCACCACTGCTTTTAACAATAACTTGTTGTAAAACCATTTTGAATATTGCTAGAAATTGATCGTTCAGAAGATCAAGCAGACAGTGTATGAAAATACACAAAAAAATTATATAAAATTTTTTCTTGAAAAGCTCTTACAGTGTATGAAATACACTATAGGAAAAATTTCGAGATAAATTTTTTTTTAAATTAATGAATTCGAATGTATAAGGGTTCGAATTCAATGAATTCGGATGTATAAGGATTCGAATTCAATGAATTCGGATGAAGAAGGGTTCGAATTCAATGAATTCGGATGAAGAAGGGTTCGAATTCAATGAATTCGGATGCTTAAGGGTTCGAATTCAACACTTGGAAAATTTAATCAACTCAATTCGAATCTAACACAGTTCGAATTCTCCTCAATTCGAATCTAACACGGTTCGAATTCTCCTCAATTCGAATCTAGCTGGGTTCGAATTCAATCAATTCGAATCCTTCTTGAGTCGAATTCTACACTTGTATTTCCAAGAACACTCCGAATTCTTCTTTGAATGATCCGAATTCACCAAGAATGATCCGAATTCACCAAGAATGATCCGAATTCTGCACTTCGAACACGAAAATCACTAAATCAGCCATAACTTTTTCAATTCTTGATCAATTGTTATGAAATTTGCACAGATTTGTTCGAAATTTGATTCCACACACTTTCTTAGTTAATCACAAATCCTAATTCGATCAATTTAATCGAATTTTGATCCAAAAATAGTAGAAAAAGGTTTCGAACAAAAATGATATAAAATGATCAGATCTGCAAATTCTGTGCAGATTTTGGTGTTGATCCAAGAATTAAAGATGTTCAGGAATCAAATCCGAGTGCAATGATGTCAAGAATCAATCCAAAAGATCAAAAATTAAAGAAAAGATGAAATCTGGATGAATAGTAAATGAAGAAGGGTCAGAATTCTTGATGAACAGTGATGAATAGTGATGAACACCCAATCCGAATTCTTCAGCTTTAGTGTAAAAAATCTTCAATTTGGTCTTCGATCTGCTTGAATCTTCTGTTTAGCTCTAATACCAATTGTGAAAACCCAGATCTCTAGCAATAAGATATGAATGTAGTGAGAGAGAATCTAGAGAGCAAATATGTCATCCATGTATTGAGCTCAAAGGATTACAAAAGGTTTCTAAAAGATTACAAAAGCTCTCGAAGTGTTTCTAACAAATGAACTAGACAAGCCTATTTATACCCATGACATACAAGGTATAAAGGCAATCACAACTAATACAGTACATTGACTTTACAGTAAATCTTGAATACAACAATGCTCTAACAACAACCATTTCATAATGGATCGCAGCCATTTCAGAATGGGTCGCAGCCATTTCAGAACGGGTAGCAACCGTATTTTGTTCCTTTCAACGGAGATGCCAATGGCTCGTCGCATGTCAATGGCACCAGCTTAGGAATCAATTCGCAAGCAGGGGCAAATCTCAACCCCAATGACCCCGTCGCCCAGCGATTGAAAATGCTAGAAGATCAGAACGAGCGTGTGCTATATTTGCTCGCCAAGCTGCCTGGGGCAGCCACGCCCGTAGACGTCGAGCCCCGATCAGGATTTCAGGTGTCACCATTCATCGATGAGATCGCGACTGTCGAGGTCCCGAAGAAGTACAATGTCCCCGCCTTCACGCCCAAGTACTCGGGAGTGACCGATCCGACAGAGCACGTCGTGGAGTATAAGCAGCTCATATGGACGATCTTAATCCCACATATGTATCAGGAAGTCTGTATGTGCTAAAGCTTCAGTGCAACTCTCACTGGTCCTGCTCTCCAATGGTTGATCAATCTCAAACCCAAGTCCATCGGGTTGTTCGCTGAATTGGTCAATCAATTCTCCCAGCAATTCGCCAGCAGTCACAAGATGGAGAAGCAGACCAGTGACTTGTATTACATCGTGCAGAAGACCAGTGAGTCTATCCGCAGTTATTTCAATCGATTCAATGCAGAGATGATCAGCATTCGCAATTGTGATATCAAGACCGCGATCGAAGCCTATAAGCGTGGTCTGGACGACAGTTCAGGTTTATACACTAACCTGACTAAGTATCCTCCAGAGAATTTCGAAGACATCCGAGCTCGAACCCTAGCGTATATGAGAGTAGAAGACGATGCTGCCTTTCGTCGCAAACATATCGACGACAAGAGGTCGTTAGGCGTAAAGAAGCCAGAGTTCAAGACGAAAGCGATATCCTAAATGGAGCCCGCCCGCCAGATCTCGAACGTCCGATTCAAGACAAAAGCAGAGGCTAAGACCGTGACCAAATATCCTCAATACCCCAAGATATCCTCTTACGGATTCAAAGGGTCCACTAAAGATTTGGTCGAAGCTCTGAAGACCGCCCAGGAGACTATTCGATGGCCAACGAAGTCCGGTCAGGATGACGCTAAGAAAGATAAATCTAAGTGGTGTGACTTTCACGTCGACCATGGTCACGCGACAGATGATTGCATAGCTCTCAAAAAGGAGCTGGCGTATCACGTCCCAAAGGGCAATCTCAAAGATATCATCGACGAAGTCGTTACCCCAGCTAACGATGTTCAACCGTCAACCCCTGAGCATGCGAAAGTCGTCAATTGTATCACTGGTGGTTCCGACGTATGCGGTCTAACGTATTCTGTAGCCAAACGTCACGCCAGTCAAGCGCCTGACGATCGGCCTATCCCGGTCCGACCTCGGCGACTCGTACCATGAAAATCGTATTCGACCAAGACGACCTCGGCGACTCGTACCAGAAACACCACGACGGGTTGATCATTCAACTCACGGTTGGTAATTGTTTAACTCGACGAGTCTTGGTCGATGGGGGCAGTTCAGCGAACGTCATCTTCCTTGACACCATCAAGGCCATGGGAATCGATCACTCGGAAATCCCCCGACGTTCGACAACTTTGGTCGGTTTCAATGGAGAAGCGACGAGCACATATGGAGATATCATCTTGCCAGTCTACGCCGGAGGAATCAACAAGCAGACCAAGTTCAGCGTCATCGACTGTGCGTCAGCCTATAACATCATCTTAGGTCGACCATGGATCCACGAAATGAAAGACGTTCCCTCGACGTATCATCAGATCCTGAAGTGCCCTACGCTGTGGGGCATCCAGGAAATCAAAAGTGAGCCGAATGTCGCTCGTGCCTGCTATAAATCAACTCTGAAACCGCGAAAGTAAATCGCTTAGCAGATGCGGCACGACAGGTTCGTCCTTCTATCCCTAGAAACAGACACTTATGCTTCGTCTACAGGAATAAAACGACCGTATGGCCCTGTCGCGCGAAAACACAGTCAATGCACACCTAGATGGCATTTCCCAAGATCTCTGTGTCGATCCGTCATTTAAAACCTATCATCTCTTAGAAAGAATAGGATATTAAATGACGGGGGGCAAATACTCCGTTAATTAAAGAGGAATCTAAGAAGGTACGTTTCCTAATTTCTTTTTCTTCTTTCATACGATTTTTTCATGACGACGATTACTGACTTAAGCATCGGAGGGTCGTTGGTTAGCCAACGACCAACCTCTGACATTGTTTATTCCGCAGAATCGCACGACAATAATCAAACGACTCTAGTTTCTCCAGGTCGCACGACATAAACGATCAAGTCTATGACTTGATCATCCTTTACAGAGACACACGATTCAAATTCATCGCACGACTCAGTCGTACGATTACAAAGTCTAACGATCTCATGAACTAAGTCTCTTGACTTAGAAAAATGTTATACTCTGAATATATGCTTTAGTCGCATGTGCTTATGTTTATACACACAGTTTAAAAGTCTTATGGCTTACGTTCCAGTTATAGTGTTACAATAGATGCCTAAGTCGCATGATTCCTTGTACTTTATAGAATTTAACAATCGATGTGATGTTTGTTTGCCAAATATATAAATCGCAAATTCATAAGAAGACCGAATTTCATTCATAAAAAATCTGTCAATTACAACGGTCGATCAATAAAAACAAAAAAATTTAAACTTGAGGAGGAGCATCAGTCGCACTCTTGCCTGAGGTCCCTCACTGAAGACCTCCATCCACCACATCCTCCTCGATGTCCTTCTCATCGTCCGAATCAAGGTCTCTCACCGACACGACGCCCTTCAAGTAAATGTCGACGCCGAAGTAAGAGGGTCCTTCCCCGCTAGATGTCGCCCCATAATCGCTGCCATAGCATTCAGATGAGCTATGGCAAAAACAGACTTACCCTCGTCCTTAGCAGCTTGTACATCTCTCTCCAAACCCTCTACCTTGGATTTGGAATCCTCA
Source organism: Saussurea involucrata (assembly GCA_033807775.1). Lineage (NCBI taxonomy): Eukaryota > Viridiplantae > Streptophyta > Magnoliopsida > Asterales > Asteraceae > Saussurea > Saussurea involucrata. The sequence goes on from CM066318.1 coordinate 26,708,989, forward strand.
GCTTCCTTTGTAGCTGTAGCCAAAGATCCTTTAATCCTCTCTATCTCCTCCCTCTGGTCGGCAATCATGGATAAGGACTGCGCTAAGCGATGACTGACATCATCCTTCGCACGACCGACGACCTCTAAATGGTTTCGAGCGTCATCCAAACGTTTTAACAGAGCCTCTTCGCGCTCTGCGGCGACCTTTGCTCTATCCAACGCCGCATTCTCCCTCTCTTGCGCAGCAGACGTTAGATCCTTTATCTTCATCGTCTCACCCCGCAAAGCCAGGGAAGCCTGGAACGCCTACAAAATCATAAAACAAACATTTTTAGTATACATACGACAACGAACAACGAACAACGCCAACGACAACAAAACAACGACAAAACTAAGTCTTGAAAGAGAGACTTACCATGAATGCCAGCCAGGCGACATGAGCCCCCGTCTCCTCGATAGGAAATCCCATGAAACGCTCCTTGAAAGAAGGGAGCATATATTTCCCCAGATGAGGAAATAAATTCGTCCCGTCTAGGACACTACTGACCATAAAGTCCGACGACAATGTGAAATTGACCGTCGTGACCTTGGCCCCTCCCGTCGCCTTGTAATAACCGGGTACGTGGTTGGTTTATTTAATTTTATTATTTTAATTTTTAAGGTAAGTTTGGGATTAAATTTATGGAGTTATAAGTTAAGGGGTGGACTTTAATTTTAAATTATAAGTTTAAGGGTGTGGTTTGTTATTTATTAGATGTTTGGGGTTTGGTTAGTAAAAGTAATTAAACAAATTACTACAAACCGTCCCGTTTCTTTTTAATTAGGATGAGGTGTCATCCATAAAGCAATTATTTTATCTAGATATTTTATGTATGTATGTGTGTGTTCGGTGAGTAAAGAGGAAGAGAGAGTGAGTCATGATAAGAGAAAGAGAGAAGATGGATAGATAGATATTTAATATCAAAAAGTGTAAGTATGTGTGTATGTTGTTCACGGCTGGAAGTTAAGAAAGAGAGAAAGAGAGAGACCAAGAGAATAAGATATTTTCATTTTACTGTATATGTGTGTGTTCTTCACGTTAAGAGAGAGAGAGAGAATTAAGAGAGCAAATTAAGGAAGAAGAAGAATGAAAACATATTAGATTTCTGCTGGGAATTATTGGAAACAATTGAAGAATCAAAGAGGTAACAATCCTTTACAATTTATCTTTTTATGTTTATTAGTTTCCTAAAGTTTACTAAAAGGTTTAGAAATGGGTTTTTATGAATTATGGATGTTTTGGGTAACTAAGTTTATAGATAGATGTTATTTATAGTCTAAAACATATCTGCAAAATATCAGAAACATTCATGGTGTAAATCTGCAAATTTCTGGGTAAAAGATGATTTTAGTTAACTGAAATAGTGATGAACTTCATAAGTATCGCAGCCTTGAGTTGCGATATTCATAAGTATCGCAATGGTGTGTTGTGATGAGAATTGTATCGCAGCTGTTGGTTGCAATAAAGGGGATTATCGCAGCTGGTGGTTGCGATAGGAAGAAGAAGTCGCAATAGTGGGTTGTGATATTTACTGTGCATTGCGATAAGAATTATCATTTTAGTTAGTTGCGATAGCAGACGAGGATTTTGGATTAATTAAGATTATTAATATTTAAGGGTCCTGTACAGTAGATTAATACTAGTACTTTATGTATATGAGTATTTCAGATTTCCGTGACGTTGGTGATGAAGATACTTACGACTTTAATTAGAGTAACGCGACTACAATCAGGTGAGTTTTACTTTAAAAGTATTTTTACTGGAATACATTATGTGGATAACAAATGTTTGATAAATTGTATGAATATGTCATACGTGGGTGGTTATAATATATTGAGATATTATAATTACGTGAGTATTATATGGGAATATAATACGTGGTCGGGCTTTGGACCGGTGTGTTAAATTGGCTCGCAACCCATAAAGTTGGCCATTGGTGGAGGGATAAGGTGGGATGAGACAGGTATGAGGCATCAATCTTGACTGGTATTAATTTACGTGTGATATATGTGTACTTATATAAAGAGTATTTTATATAAATGAAATTTTTATGATTTCCAAATGTCAGGGATTTTCTCACTAGACCCTTAGGTCTAACCCTCAATTTTTGTTTTAAAATATGTGTTCCAGGTCGAGATACAAGTAAGGCCAAGTGATTGCTTTATCATGTTTAGCTTTTTTTTGAAGAAGATATATTATTAAGAAGCCGGGGGATGGATAATATCTATGACTATGATATTTTGTGTTTCGTTGTAAATGTTGAAGTTTGTATTAAAGACCTATATTGTTAACTTAAGGGACCATAAATGAAATATGATGTATTATTTTGTGATGATATATATGTTACATGTATATTTGGATATCGGGTCGTTACAGATGGTATCAGAGCCCTAGTTTAAGAGATTTAGGTATACGGATCTATACCTAGACTTAAACTGCATGTGAAGTAGGATGTCCCTAATATTTTAGAACCTTTGGGATGTTAAATATAAAAAGGTAGAAGGAACATCATGTAAAGTAATTTCAAATTACACTTGGCCAGTGTAATAGTGAACTTACAAGTACATGTTTGAACTGGAATACCTTATTATATTGGGTATGTGCTTATGTGTATATTAACCTTGTTGAAATCAACAGAGTGGCAAGTCGGTCATGACGTATGGATAGAGACAAAGACATGTATATTTCTATAAACTCTATACGTGCTAAAGTGCTAATTGACTCCGATGCAATTGATTAAGTGTGACTCCTTAATTGCCGTTTATCTGCATTAGAAAAGTATTTGATAGTTGTGTTATAGATATGTGAGTTTTAGTTAGTTGATTATGATTAGATAAAGTCTTGAAGTATTTCATGGTGAAATCATGTATTAATTATGTTCTTGTATTAATTCATAAACTAGAAGTTTGGTATTAAAAATGGAAAAAGAAAAGAATGAAACCAATAAAATGGGTTTGAGCTCCATGAATTGATACTCACAAAGTGAATGATAAAATGCCTTAAAGAAATTATCAATTCTGTTGAGTTTAAGTTTTCTGTCCAGATATTAAAAATTCGTATAAAATCAACCGTTAGTCTAAATAAGCTCAAATTTTGCAGTTAGCAAGATCTTTCAGTCCTGTGCAACTTTGTAGTTTTCATCGAGACCAAATTATGACTTTAAGCAGCTCCAAACAGTGAATTACAGAAGCTGGTCTGTGAAAAACGGGATTTGCACACTGTTTGTATAAAATTCATATATAATTGGTTGTTGCTCCAATCGAGGTGAGTCTAAAATGATATGAAGCTTAAGAGATGTAAGTACGTTTTTGTTTTAGACATGATCAACTAGTTTGGCTTCTAAGTATGGTAATTAAGCCAAAATCATAGGTGTAACTGTGCTATCCTATGCAGCCCGTGGTTTTGTTTATTTAACTTTAATGTTAACCTTTAACTTTGTGTTTTGTTGACTCTTGGATAGAGTATGAATGAGGACCGGAAATACTATGGACTCAATTTAAGTTTGGGTTTGGGGAAACATTTGAGGATAAGAGTTAGATAGAATTATCTGGAGTTCTTAGCCTGCTAATAAGTCTTATGAGTTCATTTGGTAAAGAGATAGAACCTTAAGAGAAAACTAGGTTGCTGATAACCTAGACTTAAGCTGAGAGAGAATATTTATATTATGTCAATAATGTTATAAGAAATTGATGCTTGAGAGTTTTTCTGGGTATAGAAAAGTGGTTCAAATGAGTTGGGTGCTTACCTAATACTTCTCCTAGATTGAAGGATTTAAGTTGTAAAATGGAAGTATATTATTAGTTTTATGATTAGTGACAATAAATTTTAATAATTTTGACGGAGTTGTAATGAATTCTTTTCGGCTTAGTTTTGTAGCGAACTTATCATGGGATGAATTGGTAATTATATCAGTTAGGTAATGTGAGACCAGTGTTGATGAATTTCATTTACGGAGCGGTTTAAGTGAATCAAATGTTTAAGGATTTGTGTTAGTATTTTTATGCTAAGTCAGAGATGTAAGAAATTGATGTGATAACGAGTTTGTTATTTTATTAAGAAATGAATTGGTGTTGATATTATTGGATGGAAGTCGGTATGAGTTATGGTAGTGAAGTTATTGAGATAATTAAAATGTTTGAGATTGTGTTTTGTTTATATTCGAGAAATTAAGTCGCTATTAGACTTTATTTTAATTTGATGATGATATATGATTGATGCGAAGAAGACGTAATTTGTTGAGCACGTCTGAAAGCTGTCATAAGGATTTTATGGTATCATTATTAGGGTATGATATTTTGGTGTGGTATTTGTACAATTAAGAAATTGGCGATGTAAGTTAAGGTAGATGTGTAAGTCTTCGACTTCTCATCGAGTTTTGCAGTTATGTTAAGTGATGACATTAGATTGTTATTGCAAACTATGTTATGAAGTTCTATCTGGAAGGTTCTTGATGGGAAGTCAAGATTGAAAAGTGAAATCGATTAAAGTATCTGGATTTAGAGACAATAATATGTTTATGTTTGGAGAAGATTATTTTATTCCGATTGGACATCGGGTAAAGTACGTTAATTCATAGTGTTTATTATTTGTTTTAACTATTTTGAATTGAATTGTTAGAAGTATTCTTGTGAGTATAGAAATAAAAGTGGATAGATTAATTTTTGTTTAGAGATTCGATATATTTTCTTTAGTGTAAAAGAATGTAAGTGATTCGGTTAACTATGTTTGGAGATCGAGAAGTGTGTTGTATCTTGAAGCATTTAGTGATATTTTATTGTAACTTTTAGTGGAACTGTTTGATTAGACTTGGTCTTGCGTGTGTAAATATGATTTTGATGAATAATTTGGTGTCAAGTGCAATTAAGCATTGATGTGTGATTATCGTGGTTATGCTATGCTAGCATGAGAAATGGAAATGGTAGGATGAAGTATACAGGTTTGATAAAATTAAGAAACTTATCCGTGATATAAAATGATTGTTGTTGAGTATATTTTATTCCATGGAAGAGTATAAGAAATAGGTTGTAATTGCTAAGCAAGTTTTATATTGAAAGTGTAGGATTATGTTTTCGAGTTATTTTGAACCTTCGTGAGATTTGATTATTGGGTGATTCGACAGAAAATTACGATTATGGTTATTATAAGATTTGGATCGACTTTATAGGATGAATTAATTGAGTAAATTGCGGACGATGTATGTAAAGTTCAAATAAAGTGGTTAGTATTAATAAGTTGATGATTATCGTTGTTTTAAAGGGGCAGAAATTTTGTGTGGAATTAAAATTCTTGCTGTTTTGGTAATATTGAGAATAATGTATTTGTTTGTAAAATGATTCTTTGGTAATATCGTTATTGAGAATAACGTGAGTTTGCGTTAAAGATATCAAGTTGGATAATTATTATGGTTAGTCAGGAGTTTATTATGTTGTTATGGTGTAAATCTTATTAAAAACTCATGAATTTTATAGATCATTGCACTTATTAATGGTATCAGGTCTAGACGGATTTTGAACTTCTAATTTGGGATATTGGGTTAATTGGAGACGCAAAATAGAGTAATTTTGTTTTCTAGTTATTAATCGAGGTTGAAATTTTGCGCAGTGAAAGCGTGGGAGTTCATTATTATTGGTATTTTGATTTGGGAAGGTGGGTCCAAGTACAACCAAACTTCTAAAAATGTTGATTTGTTTTAAAAAGGTCATTTGGGGTTCTGGAAGACAATAATGAGTTGTATGAGTTTGAAAGCAATTTATGGTAATTAATTACCCTTGTTTGTTGCTTGAATGAATTCCGGGACGAAATTCTTTTAAGGGGAAGATGTTGTAATAACCGGGTACGTGGTTGGTTTATTTAATTTTATTATTTTAATTTTTAAGCTAAGTTTGGGATTAAATTTATGGAGTTATAAGTTAAGGGGTAGACTTTAATTTTAAATTATAAGTTTAAGGGTGTGGTTTGTTATTTATTAGATGTTTGGGGTTTGGTTAGTAAAAGTAATTAAACAAATTACTACAAACCGTCCCATTTCTTTTTAATTAGGATGAGGTGTCATCCATAAATCAATTATTTTATCTAGATATTTTATGTATGTGTGTGTTCGGTGAGTAAAGAGGAAGAGAGAGTGAGGTGTCTTTTGTGTGTGTGAGTCATGATAAGAGAAAGAGAGAAAGAGATAAGATGGATAGATATTTAATATCAAAAAGTGTAAGTATGTGTGTATGTTGTTTACGGATGGAAGTTAAGAAAGAGAGAAAGAGAGAGACCAAGAGAATAAGATATTTTCATTTTACTGTATATGTGTGTGTTCTTCACGTTAAGAGAGAGAAGGAGAGAGAGAATTAAGAGAGAAAATTAAGGAAGAAGAAGAATGAAAACATATTAGATTTCTGCTGGGAATTATTGGAAACAATTGAAGAATCAAAGAGGTAACAATCCTTTACAATTTATCTTTTTATGTTTATTAGTTTCCTAAAGTTTACTAAAAGGTTTAGAAATGAGTTTTTATGAATTATGGATGTTTTGGGTAACTAAGTTTATAGATAGATGTTATTTATAGTCTAAAACATATCTGCAAAATATCAGAAACATTCATGGTGTAAATCTGCAAATTTCTGGGTAAAAGATGATTTTAGTTAACTGAAATAGTGATGAACTTCATAAGTATCGCAACCTTGAGTTGCGATATTCATAAGTATCGCAATGGTGTGTTGTGATGAGAATTGTATCGCAGCTGTTGGTTGTGATAAAGGGGATTATCGCAGCTGTTGGTTGCGATAGGAAGAAGAAGACGCAATAGTGGGTTGTGATATTTACTGTGCATTGCGATAATAATTATCATTTTAGTTAAATGCGATAGCAGACGAGGATTTTGGATTAATTAAGATTATTAATATTTAAGGGTCCTGTACAGTAGATTAATACTAGTACTTTATGTATATGAGTATTTCAGATTTCCGTGACGTTGGTGACGAAGATACTTACGACTTTAATTAGAGTAACGCGACTACAATCAGGTGAGTTTTACTTTAAAAGTATTTTTACTGGAATACATTATGTGGATAACAAATGTTTGATAAATTGTATGAATATGTCATACGTGGGTGGTTATAATATATTGAGATATTATAATTACGTGAGTATTATATGGGAATATAATACGTGGTCGGGCTTTGGACCGGTGTGTTAAATTGGCTCGCAACCAATAAAGTTGGCCATTGGTGGAGGGATAAGGTGGGATGAGACAGGTATGAGGCATCAATCTTGACTGGTATTAATTTACGTGTGATATATGTGTACTTATATAAAGAGTATTTTATATAAATGAAATTTTTATGATTTCCAAATGTCAGGGATTTTCTCACTAGACCCTTAGGTCTAACCCTCAATTTTTGTTTTAAAATATGTGTTCCAGGTCGAGATACAAGTAAGGCCAAGTGATTGCTTTATCATGTTTAGCTTTTTTTTGAAGAAGATATATTATTAAGAAGCCGGGGGATGGATAATATCTATGACTATGATATTTTGTGTTTCGTTGTAAATGTTGAAGTTTGTATTAAAGACCTATATTGTTAACTTAAGGGACCATAAATGAAATATGATGTATTATTTTGTGATGATATATATGTTACATGTATATTTGGATATCGGGTCGTTACACGCCTGGTCCTTGCCCTTGCCGGCCGACGAAGGATCTGACGTGGCTGACGTGGACTTCGATGTTTTCTCTAGAGGCGCAGAACTAATTGGTATCTTAGCAATCGCATCAGAAGTTGATTTCTTGGGCGATGCGACCTTCGCCTTCTCAGGCGTAACGAATCTAGACGAATCATGAACCCCCGAAGACGGTTCCCTCGGGATCATCGTCTTCGTCTTCTTCGGAACCTCTAAACCAGCGGATAAGCTCTTTAACCTCTTCTCCCTACCCTTGCGGGCAAGCTCAAGCTCAGCCGCCCTTTTAGCAGAGACGGTCAGCACCTTGGGTTGTGATTCTCCTGGAAACCAGGAAAGAAGTAGGTATAAAATAAGAAAGTTCAGGATTAGCGGAAGAAGTCAAGAGGGTACACTTACCAGTCATCTCTCTTTCTTCTCTTTCCTCACAACTTTTCCCCTGATTTTCTCCTAAGAATACCAAATCTTCGTCGTCTGCCAATTGTCGTACGACAAACGACCGTTCCTCAGTGCTGAACTCTAAGAACGCGTCGATCTTTGCCTGGTAATTAGCGTAAGGCTTCACGTCCTGGAACTTTATGGATGTCGACAAATAAAAAAAAGTTAAAAACCAAAAAACGCAGATGACAGACAACAAAAAAGTACGAAGCCCACCTGATGTATTACATCTGGCCCTAATCCACTCACTCTCAGAGTCAAGGGTCGACTTACGCACAAATGAGTATCGAGTCTTCCACCCGCGATCGTTTACAGCGGTCTTGAGGACCATAGCACGATCACCTTTAAGTCTAGAGTATAGACTACAGCGATGACATCCGTCCTTCTTGGCTTGATAAGCCAAAAGGAGGTCGCGCACTGATAGGCGGGTATCACCCCCCCTAAATCTTACCGCAAGTGTACGGGTCGAAGTCAAGTAATAGTACTAGAAAGTACGAGTATCGAACACAGGGAACTAGGAACTAAGTATCACAATTACTACAATTGCTATTAACTGAACGATTGATATTTTGAGTTGTGGTTTATAACTAATTAATTGCAAACAAACTAAATCAAACACGGAACAGTAAACAACTTAAGAGACTTTGATAGAGAAAACAGTTGAGGGTTGGAAATCCTAAAGCTTTCACATATAAACAATTAACTCGAAGCAGTTACCAGTTATTCCCTTTAATGAATACCCAATCTTAAAGTCACCGTTGTTCTTTCTCAAGCGACAACGGGTTTTATTTTAAAAGCATGGTTCTTTCTCAAGCAACCACGGTTTTTATCTTGAAAACACAAGTTTTATCTATCGATCTCAACCTATCTATATCAAAACATATTAAGCTCAAGATTGTAATGAGACTAAGGCTTACTCGGTATATCTCTATCCCCTTTCTCACCTCAGGCATGCAATTTTTTAGCTCTAGTTGACAATTAATTCTCTCGAACTTAATTGAAAACAACAAAACAATTGGAAGCTAGATAAACTCACAAAAGCATTAAAAACCAAATTACATGCTTCATTAATTAGGAAAACTGATAAAAGTCTCAAGTTACATGTTTATAAGCTTAAACCAAATCATTCCAACCCCCAACATCTAGAATTTAGTTCATGTTGGTGGTGGATTCAAATACAAAGAGAAAGGATGGAAAAACGTGTGCAAACATAATGAATATGGAAACGATGAATATAATGGTGACTCCCTTCTCGTGTGCTCGTATCTACTTTACGTGTTGAACGTGACTCCAATCGATCCTCTATCGTGGCTCCAAAAGCTCCGAAAAACCTCTGAAAATCGCCCCCAAGTCGCTGCCGTTCGTCGTGTGAGAGCTGTACGAAGAATGACCTAAAATCCGGAAAAAACGCCAAAGTTATTGGCTGAAACAGGGGGTCCTGCGACCTGTCCCGCGACATGTCCCGCGACTTGCAAGTCACGGGGTAGGTCGCCCGGTTTTTCTAAGAGTGTTTGGGTCAGCTTCGGGTCCTGGTTCGGGCGCGGGTCTTGGGCTTGAATCTCGGGCTTCCGTTGGGCTTCCTTTTGGCTCTTTTCGGCTTCTTTCCTCGATGATTACTGCCTTTTATATAACCTGCACATTCCACTAGATAAACCATAAAATCCCACTTCTTTGCTTAATTACAAGCCAATCTCAGTGATTTCAGGACCGAAAATAACGCCAAAAAGTGGCGTTATCAACAACCCCAAACTGAGCGTTGCTTTGTCCCCAAGCAAATTAGCGATAAAATAGAATAAAAGCACACATCAGTGAAATATAATAACTGCACAACTCTCAATCGGTACCGTGTAATGCACTGGTGATTTCCCATACCCATGAATGCTTATCTCACTCTCGCCTCACCCTTATTCTGATTAATATATGGCCTTCCATTGTAAGTCGAACTCGTGACTACTCCGATTACATTAAGGTTGTTCTAGGTCCAGACATACTAGGGAAAACATTTCGCCTCGACCCTACCTCACGGGATTCTCTCATTTCGCTCGAACCTAGGTTATCGCACGTGTTGTCATGTATAGGAAGTTATGTACAAGAATACTCAAATATTACATGACAACTCTAATGAAAGACGCACAAATGTCCAAAGATCGATCTCAGGAAGGAATCAAGTAACAAGACAGGGAATATTGGTAAAAGGGGTAGCATACCTTAATCACATTTTCCAGAAGATCATCAAGGTCTTTACACGGGTTGTAACGGGGCTAAGGTACCGGCTAAGAACGAAGGGGAAAATGGTTCAAAGGTCCTCGGTGTGTCAAACTTCAGCAGTTCTGAACTCTATATCTTTATTTTCTATCATTTGGCCCTCTTTGCCACTGCTGGAGTCGCTCTGACTCTCTTATTTTCTGCTATAGATAATATCTAAACTAACTGTTTTTTTTGTTTTTTTTGGAACAACATTGGCTCTCTTAATTTGATTGGGACTGCATTGGTCCTCTTTTCTATTTATTCTCATGACTGGCCTGTATTCTTTCTTTTCCGCTATATCTTTCGTAGTTCATTACCGCCTTTGATTGACACACTTTCGGATAAAGGTTGGCTACGGCTTTCGGCTAAGGTTTAATGACGGGTTTGAAACGAACAAGGTGAGTGTTTGGCTGCAAACTTGGGTTATGGGTACACACAAATGGGTAAAAAGGTACGATAGCTAAAAACAGGGTTAAACATACACACAATGTCTGGAATCATCTCTTAAGGTCCACACGATATGGTCTACTACACCCTTACCCAATGCAATAATATAGCAAGATCATTCTATATTCACGACAAGGAACTCGAAAAAGTGTATATAAATTAAGTGTTTGAATCCCTCGAAATGAAAGGACGTCTTTTAGGCTCAAATCCCACTAATGGGTGGTCTCCACTAATGTCCCTAGTCATGTCCTTTCCCGGTCCTCCCCTAATGGTCACGTTACAATCACAAGCTTCTTCCCACAATGGTTGGTCTCAATCATTCAAAACAAAAATTTTAGCTAATGCGATCTAAGCATGCAGAGGTGTGGGAAATCTACGTGCATAAACGTGGGCCCAATTGGGCCATCCCAAACCTAGGCCGTGGCCTAGGTTTGTTAAACAAAGCCAACCCCAAACCTCGGTGAAACCGAGGTTTTCACAGGATTAAAATTGAGTGTGTAGATGTTGAAAAAATGAGGCACCCCAAACCTAAGTGAAACATAGGTTTGTTGCATCTCGTTAACTAATAAGGAAACAACACATCTTGCACCACTCATTACATACAGATTAGGAACATACCTGGTTGCCCGGACGGAAGAGAATCTCTTGAAATTGGATCGCCCGGTTGGAACACATCAGAGAAGGAGGAAAGGGAATACGGAAAAACAAAGCAAAAAGCGAAAGAAAGCAAAGAAAACGAAAAACTTCGAAAACAACTCAGGGACCCCCGCGACTTGGCACGCGGCTTGTGAACCGCGGCACAAGTCGCGTAAGTCTCTGTTTCAGAATATTTTTATATATATATATATATATATACTAGTAGAGTACCCGTGCAATGCACGGAGTGAGAAAGGCGTTGAGTGACTTTTTTTTTCTCAAATACACAATGCGACGGGATGCCAATTTTTTTTGTAAATTGAGAGTATGACGTTTATGATCTTTATAAACTTTAAAGTTCATATATGTCGACATAAATCCTCATGGATGTCAGTGTGAATTAAGATCCCTTTTATTACAAACTTTCAGCTTTGTCATGTATATCAATCATTCAAATAAATGTGTTAGAAGATGCAGGAATGTTGTCCATGCTGTATTTAATGTTGATGAATTTGTTTATTTACAAATGGATATGTACAAATTTGTATTCAAAGGTGAGTCTTGTAATTGAAATATGATAATTCCATTGCTAAGAATTAGTTTATTTGACTTGAGAAGTCATAACCTCCCATTGGCACATGTTGATTTGCAGTACCCAACATATCATTTCCTAAATTGCTTCCACAAATTCCTTCCCTTTTAATTTGGATTAATAAAAATGTAACACCAATAAGTCAATGTAACAATTCTTCATCATAAAAACCAATTTCGACATTGTTTTCAACATAAGGATGCATGAACATAATGACATGTAGCAAATCCTTGTTAAAACCGAGAGATCCATATATCATAATTTTATGAAGCAATTCCAAATGACAAATACACTTGAAGAAATAATAAATGAAGAAGGGATAAAGAAAAAAACGGTGACACCTCAACGTAACTTGCAAAATCAATTCAAACCTTTCCAGTGACACCAAATCTTGAAAACTGCTTGGATTGGAAATGTATATAATAACCTCCTATATATATATATATAAAGCAATATTAACTTCATCAAGCGGTTTTTCCCAATAGCAATTTCCATCTTAATGTTTGTTTGCCCACAACTATGGATATCTTCGAATCATCTCCATGTTTGTTTGCCCACAACTATGGATATCTTCGAATCATCTCCTCGAAAAGGTACCAACTGCATGTACATAAAATATTTCTATAGTAAGTATTTGGTAATAGAAAAACTGCATAAGATATATCTTATTTGTTTATCAGATTTTAAACCCAAATGAAATTCAAATAACTTTATGTTAAGTTATTCAAGAAGCAGAGGGCTTCCAACTTAAAACCATTTGGCAATGTGGAAGAAGCCATTCTTGAATCATATCTACTACTATCTCCCATCACATTGCAAATAGCGAGGTTCTGAGTAGTTGAGTAATTATTGATAAGAACACCCAAAATGGAGATTTTATCCAACAAGCTATAAATTGACATAGAAACATGTAAGCTAAAAATGTCATGTTTTAACTTATATGCACAAATAACAATCAACCAAAAAATACAAGGATAAAGCGAGTACCATTATATGTCAACCTCTAACTCAATGGAACTGTAACAAAGCTTCGACAAAGCAATAATTCATAAGTAAACCATGTAAAAAGTGCTTAACGCAACAAAAACATTTTCCAACTCTACATCAACAAGCATCGTGTTGCCTCCTAGCTTCTGCATGATTCCCAAACAGGTACATATATTAAATTCCACACAAGGACGAATTTATATAAATTCTTTGGCAAAACATTCAAAGAAAAAACATAATGACCCTGCACTTCTGCAGATTGCAATGGCATGTAGTGCCAATTTCCACTACTTTTAGGTCCATAAATCTAAAACCCAAAGAACATAAGATTGTCATCAACATGCCTGAAGAAACAAAATGATGGCTTGAGACAGTTGAGAAGAATTAACTCAGGGGTCGTTTTCCAAACGCTTACCCGGGTAAGCGGTTACCAAGTCATATTACCTACCGGATTAATATGGCAAGGATAAAAATCTTACCCGGTAAGTCAGGGAAATGACTCTAACCAAGGATGAATTATTGCATACGAAACTGATTTGGTGGACTAAAATCATATGTACCACATACCTGCTATAAATGAATACTTTTGAAGACAAAGCTTTGGTCCTGCAAAAGAAAATAAGAAAACTGGATTGATGAATAGAAGGATGTCCGTGATGATGGAAACCAAAACATATAAAGTGATACCAACTTGTGAGTTTCTGCATTAGAGTTTTAGGAACATGTCGGTGGATAATAAGAAAAAACCAAAGTGTAAACTATTTGGAAAAACCATATTTATATTCTTTCTTAGACATATAAACACAAAAACAAAAAGGATGAAAGAATCCGCTGCTATGACACTGCAAATTTGGTCCCAATATTTCACACTTTGTTTCTTTTATAATCTGACAAAAAGAAATTCAAAGAGGAAACCCCATAAAAATCCCTCATTGCAAATTGTCTAATTTGTATGTTTCATTCACAATAAATGGATGATTTAGAAAACGAAAACGGAATGAGAAGGGTAGAAAAACCCAGAAAAAAAAAATTCAAAGAGGAAAGAAAATAAACAGTTTCTAAACAGTGAGGTCATTTGTTGGGGTACGTTGAACCGCTACAGAGTACTGGGCAGATCCTAGTAAAAGAAAATAAACAGTTTCTAAACAACACAAAAGTAAATTGTATTAATATATCCTAATCAATTCAACCTTTACCCATACCTTGTTGTGATATGTTATTGACATGTAAGGCATGCTTGTAGATGTTTCACGCCCACCCAGTGATAGAAGTACAGGTTGGACCTTTTCCAAACATAAAACGGACTCGTATTCATTGGCTTAGCAAACTATAAGCATGGAGACGATAAATTAACAAAGAGAAACATGCAACACCGTAGGTAAGACAACCAAACCGTAAAAAGCATGGCAGAAAGGGTGCAAGTTAAAAGGCATTCCATAAATACATATGAGAAAGCATAATTTTTTGCAAGCACAAATGGAGGAATACATAACATGTAATATAATTGTAGTACCATGATTAAATTAAATAAAATACATGTATATACATATTAACTTAAGTTTGGTCCAAAATGGGGTGTAAAAGACCAAAATAATTTTGAGACAAACCTTGTGGCGAAGAGCCTTGCAGCCTCCACAACCACGTGAAATAAAATCAACAATCACCAGCTTATTACCAACCCTCAAAAGAGATTCCACAAGATCTTTTGCACCGTTTATCTACTTCATGTTTGAAGTCCTTTCTCCCACCATCTTAAACATTTCCTATGCTAATACTCATATGTTTCATCCCAATTTCAAAATCCCACAACCCCTAATGTGTATATATATGTGTATATATATAGGGGCAAGTTCAAACGATAAGCTAAACCTTTTGCTAGACGGTGAGAAGTGTGATATCATATATGATACACAAGCTTAATCATATATGATTAAACACATGTTACACTGACAATACATAGACGTCTAATCATATATGATTAAACACACCAACAGGCCGTGTAATCATATATGATATTACACTTCTCACATTCTCGCATGATTCTTCCTCTCTCTCTCTCTCTATATATGTACAATGTAGAATCCAATTTGATGATTTATGAGTGAAAAATATGTTCAGTTAATGAATATGCATAACACTTCATGTATGAAACCATCAACAATTAATTATTCATTCAATACCAGGACCATAACTAAAAACTTAGGCCCTGTAATTTACTCTGATGTATCCACAGTCTTCTACAAGATAATCAAATAAAATATTATTAAGTGGCACACACACATTGAAATTCCCGTCTTTGCAAAACAACGTAGAGACAACAATTTAAGAACATCATAACTATGGATTACAAATGTCGGTTAGATGTCGGTTGATCAAGACGTTCATTGTGTATAATTAGTAATGTATGGAGGACCGTTTTCCTGAACCAAACCGGGACGGAACGGGTACCGGTAACAAACCGGTACCATATATTCGGTTCCAAATAATCCTCAAAATCGGTATTTGGTACAGGGATTTTCCCGAAAATACCGAAACCAAAACGGAATGTTAAAGGGCAATGTCTTTTTAACTTATTTGATTATGCATATCATCTCCTAAATAAAGTTTACCTTTTTCTAATCAATTGGGTTAGTTTAAGTTGCTAATATATAGAGTGGTAATTGACTTTTATTTTCATCACATGCATGATAAGTTGATAAATGACAAGCTATCAAAACATGATACAGATTTGATGTGGCTCATTTAATTTGGAAACAACGAATACATGCAGAAGGCAAACATATACAAGAACCTAATAATTATGTAACAAGAAGACAACTTACAAGAACCACCCAATACCAATACCACAGCAAGGAAAGCGGCGTTCTCTCACAGGTCTTCCGTCAGCAATTGCATAACCTGGAACACCATACAGAATGTTAAAGCAAAGTAATGTCTCTTTAATTAAATTTCATCCGTCTAGAAATTAGTCGTGCCTTTATAAAGCTATCATATGACAACTTTGATATCAATCTCAATAATCTTAGCTCATTGTTTGCTCAACACAAATCTTAATTCTTATTATCTTACATGGTGCCCATTAGTTGGATCTTGCCAAATTTTAGTCTAAGGCATGATTATTTACTTCACATAGTGGATCAACAGGTTGGTGATATGATGTTTAAATCTAACCTGATCAAGAAAGTGTGGCACAGGTGAACTTGTTGTCGATATATAGGTTTGGAGTTGCAATCACATGTTGTAGGATCAAACCCAATATAACTCATTTGAAAGTTTGGTTTTTTGTCTTTTATTTCTTACAGCTTGCAAATAGTCGATTAAAAAGTGGTTTTTTTAAAAGTAGACACTTACCGGGTAAGCGCTTACGGGGTTACTTACCTTATCGGATGAGCAAAACAAGGTTCTATTATGTTACCTAACACGGTAAATAAAGATGGTGATTCTTGCTGGTAAGCACTTATTTGGTAATTATTGTTAAACGGTCCTAGAGTTGTGCTTAATTGCATCAGATGAAGAAATGTTTCTTTTGTCTTGTGATTTGTGAGCAATTTCTAGATGATCAAATAGACAATTTGATCATTTTCAATTTAAACTTGTATCTTTATTTGGATTTTAAAGATAAAATGTAATTTTCTAGAATTTATGTTTCTACTTGATACTCTATCTATTTAAGAGATTGGTTAGTTTGTAAAAGGCCAGGTTTCTTCCGTATACGCATATTTTGATTTTTATGTATCTGGCTTGTTTTTATGGAAAATTAAAGGAAACGTTTACAGATTGGCAAGGTTGGTGCAATAATTAATAAAATTTGTCCTCCAATATTAATTTCCATCATGTGCTTCGCTTGTAAATACATCTTAATACGTATATGTATTTATCTATAGATATATATAGGGTGAGTTTTTTTGCAAACCAAATAATTTGTACAAACTTTGCAAACCACTATATTAGGCAACAACATACACAGGTTGAAAAAGAAACAGCAATTAACAGTCCCAAAAATTAATAGCAATTAACAGTCCCAAATGAAACGGCAATTAACAGTCCCAAATTAACAGCAATTAAAGGCACCCAAAATTTCTATTTTTGTTGGAATTTGATTGAAATCCGAAATATCAACACCTTCATTACACAAAACCCACAAAAAATATCAGTAAAAAGATCGAAAAATCTAATCCTAAACCCAAAACACTAATCCAAGTAATAGATTTGCTTTCTAACTTGTTCTTTTTTGAAAACTCTGAAAGATTAGGTTTAGAATGTTAAACTACAAAGGGTGGATCATATCTTTTAGGCTTTAATAGAGAAATGGTGATTCATACGAGCAAAACATCAAACACTTTGAGTGCAAATTTTAAACTACATGTTTTCCAATTCGAAAAGAGAATCAAAGATCGAAAACCCTTGAAGAGACACCCAAATCAATACCCACATGCAAGATTGAATCAATACCCACATACAGATACTCAAATCAATACCCACATGCAAGATTGAATCAAAGAGACACCAGATCATCAAAGAACACAATCATTATAACATCAAAACCCCTGAGATACTAAAACCCTTGAAAACTTTTGTCTATTTCTTAGATAGAAGGAAGTCAAGATGAAAGCTGAACAAATGAAAGCTTGAAATTAAACATACCTAAATCGTGAAGATGTTGAGATGTTGAGCTGCAAATCGTGAATCCAAATCAACTGATGCTGAGATGTTGAGCTGTATATCGTGAACCAAATCGTGATGTGTTTGAGAGTGGAGATGAAAATGAATCTGAACCCTAATTTCTTGATTTATATGCATCCAGGAAGAAAGCGTGCAATATGAAGGGATGGTGGGTATGGCTTTGTAGGTATGGTGTCGTGAAGTACTCTCGGTATGGGGGTGAGGCGCATACGTGTAGAGGTAGGGTATGGTGAAGTACTCTCGGTACAGAGTGAGGGGCAGATGTGAAGAGGGGTTGAAGTGGAGAAGAAAGCATTTTTGGTGTGTGAAAACTTCTTAAACCAAACGTGAAGCGTGAAAGAGTTGGTATGGCAGGGTATGGTTGTGTACTGTGAGGAAGTAAGGTAAGGGACTGAACCGTACTTTTTGTTGGTATGGTTTAAAACCCTTGCTTAAAAAGAGTTGTAAGTTGTGCTTTATAGTTTGCAATTAAGAGTTTTTCAAATTTTGTGCTTTAATTTGTTGTACACACTGCATAAAAACTTGTCTTTAAGACATTTTGCTTAAATGCTTATATATGTAGTATAGATATATATATATATTTTGTAAATACTTAACACTCAAAAACATAAAATAAAAAGGAATCAAACCTCGGTGGGTTGCCTCCCACCCAGCGCCGTAGTTAAAGTCGTGGCACGACTGTGTGGCTCTCAACTTGGTTCGGTATCCGCGGAATCGAATCACCCACACTTGCGGTTCTTCACGGATTCTTCCACATCTGGCTCTCCTTGACCAGCTCCGTCACTACGCTTTCCACTTTCGAACATCTTGAATATTACTTTCTCGCCTCCGACTCTCAATGTCATCTCTCCTTCCTCCATATCTATAAGAGCTTTGCTCGTGGCCAGGAATGATCTTCCCAATATCAGTGGGACTTCAACATCTTCATCAATGTCTAGCACCACGAAGTCCACCGGAAAGTAGAGCTCGCCAACCCTGATGAGCACATCCTCTATCACTCCATATGGGTACACTATGGATCTATCCGCGAGCTTGAGCGTCATGTATGTCGGCTTCACTTCCCCCAATCTGAGTTTCCTGAAAATTGATAGAGGCATTAAGTTAATACTCGCTCTTAAATCACACAATACTTTATCAAAGTTAAACTACCCAATTTGAATAGAGATCGAAAAACTCCATGGATCTTTGTGCTTCGGGGGAAGCTTGTTCTAAATGATGGCACTGCACTCTTCAGTAAGTGTAATGGTGGACTGGTGCTCGATTTCCCTCTTCTTTGATAGGTTCCCCTTCATGAACTTCATGTATGAGGGCATTTGTGCCCGCGCATCTGCAAAAGGGATGTTAATATGCAATTTCTTAAAAACTTCAAGAAATTTAGAAAAATTGAGATCCTCTCTTTGGGCTGTAAGCCTATTTGGATATGGCACTCTCGGGACTACCGGATTTACCGGTGTTTGCTTTAGGACCCTTGATTGCTCCTTCTTCTTCTCTTCATCCTCCGGGTTTTCCTCCATCTCAATATCTTCATCGGCCTCTAACTCATCCATGTCTTCAGTCTCAACCTCTTTCTCTCTAGGATCGGTTTCCTTTGATGGTGGTTCTCGTGTAGGCTCCTCGATCAGCTCCTTGCCACTTCTCAGATAGATGGCATTACATTCTTCTCTCGGTTTCCTTTCAGCCATGCTCGGGAATGTTCCGGGAGCTCGATTTTGTAGGGCTTCAGAAATTTGCCCCACTTGTCTTTTGAGGATCTTGATGGATGCGGTGTTCTGGCTAGAGGCGCAAAAATAATTGGTATCGTAGCAATCGCATCAGAAGTTGATTTCTTGAGCGATGCGACCTTCGCCTTCTCAGGCGTAATGACTCTAGATGAATCGTGAACCCCCGAAGAGGATTCCCTCGGGATCATCGTCCTCGTCTTCTTTGGAACCTCTAAACCAGCAGATAAGCTCTTTAACCTCTTCTCCCTACCCTTGCGGGCAAGCTGAAGCTCAGCCGCCCTTTTAGCAGAGACGGTCAGCACCTTGGGTTGTGATTCTCCTGGAAACCAGGAAAGAAGGAGGTATAAAATAAGAAAGTTCAGGATTAGCGGCAGAAGTCAACAGGGTACACTTACCAGTCACCTCTCTTTCTTCTCTTTCCTCACGACTTTCCCCTGATTTTCTCCTAAGAATACCAAATCTTCGTCGTCTGCCAATTGTCGTACGACAAACGACCGTTCCTCAGTGCTGAACTCTAAGAACGTGTCGATCTTTGCCTAGGAATTAGCGTAAGGCTTCACGTCCTGGAACTTTATGGCTGTCGACAAATAAAAAAAAGTTAAAAACCAAAAAACGCAGATGACAAACAACAAAAAAGTACGAAGCTCACCCGATGTATTACACCTGGCCCTAATCCACTCACTCTCAGAGTCAAGGGTCGACTTACGCACAAATGCGTATCGAGTCTTCCACCCGCGATCGTTTACAGCGGTGTGGAGGACCATAGCACAATCACCTTTAAGTCTAGAGTATATACTACAGCGATGACATCCGTCCTTCTTGGCTTGATAAGCCAAAAGGAGGTCGCGCACTGATAGGCGGGTATCACCCCCCCTAAATCTTACCGCAAGTGTAAAGGTCGAAGTCAAGTAATAGTACTAGAAAGTACGAGTATCGAACACATGGAACTAGGAACTAAGTATCACAATTACTACAATTGATATTTTGAGTTGTGGTTTATAACTAATTAATTGCAAACAAACTAAATCAAACACAGAACAGTAAACAACTTAAGAGACTTTGATAGAGAAAACAGTTGAGGGTTGGAAATCCTAAAGCTTTCACATATAAACAATTAACTCGAAACAGTTACCAGTTATTCCCTTTAATGAATACCCAATCTTAAAGTCACCGTTGTTCTTTCTCAAGCGACAACGGGTTTTATTTTAAAAGCATGGTTCTTTCTCAAGCAACCATGATTTTTCTCTTGAAAACACAAGTTTTATCTCTCGATCTCAACCTATTTAATTCAAAACACATTAAGCTCAAGATTGTAATGGGACTAAGGCTTACTCGGTATATCTCTATCCCCTTTCTCACCTCAGGCATGCAATTTTTTAGCTCTAGTTGACAATTAATTCTCTCGAACTTAATTGAAAACAACAAAACAATTGGAAGCTTGCTAAACTCACAAAAGCATTAAAAACCAAATTACATGCTTCATTAATTAGGAAAACTAATAAAAGTCTCAAGTTACATGTTTATAAGCTTAAACCAAATTCATTCCAACCCCCAACATCTAGAATTTAGTTCATGTTGGTGGTGGATTCAAACACAAAGAGAAAGGATGGAAAAACGTGTGCAAACATAATGAATATGGAAACGATGAATGTAATGGTGAATCCCTTCTCGTGTGCTCGTATATGCTTTACGTGTTGAACGTGACTCCAATCGATCCTCTTTCGTGGCTCCAAAAGCTCCGAAAAACCTCTGAAAATCGCCCCCAAGTCGCTGTCGTTCATCGTGTGAGAGTTGTGCGAAGAATGACCTAAAATCCGGAAAAACGCCCGGTCCCGCGACTTGCAAGTCGCGGGGTAGGTCGCCCGGTTTTTCTAAGGGTGTTTGGGTCAGCTTCGGGTCCTGGTTCTGTCGCGGGTCTTGGGCTTGGATCTCGAGCTTCCGTTGGGCTTCGTTTTGGCTCTTTTTGGGCTCTTTTCGGCTTCTTTTCTCGATGATTATTGCCTTTTATATAACCTGCACATTCCACTAGATAAACCATAAAATCCCGCTTCTTTGCTTAATTACAAGCCAATCTCAGTGATTTCAGGACCGAAAATAACGCCAAAAAGTGGCGTTATGACGCACATTCATGGGAGACTCCCAACTTTTAGTGACACGCTCGATCACTTGCACCACTCGCCAAAACTGGGGCATTAATTGACCCGGTGCTATGTCAAATTCTAGCATAAAAGCCTTAGCTAGAGGTGAGTAGGGCCATTCAAAACCTATCTTAAAGGGATATTCGTACATCACGATATACCCCTCAGGACATTCGTTTGATCGAATTTGACCTGGGCTGATCAATTCAACCCACGCAGGGAGCTTAGATAACCTCCTAAAGTCATCAAGATCCGCCTGATCTTGAATATTGCTCTCAGGGTCCGTCGACATCTCTAAACAGATTGGAGGGATCAAGGAAGTCGTACCTTATATATAAGCGCTCTAAGACCTCAAAAAACCTAACTGAGTCGCAGATTCTCGCAGGATTTGTGAATAAGCAGGTAAAGAGCAGCAAGAAGATCAAAGGGAAATCTTTGCTCAAAGACGCTTCAAAATCGTTAACAAGAAAAGATCCATCGTAATCTTTATTTATGCAGTCGATCATGTCAGGTCGAGTCCCTTAGATGATCGCCACGTGCCCTCGTCCCTTCGTATGACCGCAGGGATCGTCGACACCTGTCAAAGACAGCTGGTAAGCACAATCGTACGTTAGTATGACGTCACGACCTCGTTTTCTCTTCGACTTCTCGTTCGGTTAGAATTAAATCAATTCGGTTCCGAAACAACCAAGGTATTTTTAACACAGAACCCTAAACATCCGACGAGCAAAATTTAAAATTCGAATTTGCCATCTGACTTTCAAATTTTGGGGGCAAACTGTTTGGGCAAAATTTCAAAGGTGTCGACCACGACCAAAGAAGGTAAGACGCATGTCATGAGTTATACCTTGTATTAAGATAAGGTCCCGACGAAGACACAAAGAACCTCCGTCATTCCTCCTAAAAGGTAAGTCGAGTGTTCCTCACGACACTCGACCTCGACGTCGCCCGTTCCGCACGACCATCGCATAAAACCGTACGACCTCGACCGACTGACGCGTTATACAACTGTTATATTTGTTTAAGTGTTTAATGCAGGAGTCAAAGTCATTTATGGACACACGACTATAACCGACAAAATCAGTTATGAGCATCTAAACTCACATTGAAGACGACGACCGTTACAACAATCATCAAAGATCTTAATGATTCAATTAAAGTCATTCGAAGACTATAAAATCCCAGCTCAATCATCTGTTCAGGACACCTGATAAACACCGAATAACACACAGAGAGAGAGATAAAGCAAGAGCATCGAACAACAGAAGCTAACACAAAATCTCGAAGAATATTCATTCGAAGCAAAGAGATCATTCATAGAAGATCACTCTCGACGCAAGACTCTCGCTCTCGACCAATAGTTTATACATAGTTTTCACACACGGCGCACACTGTTTTTACATTCCAAATACTTGTACTTTACATTTCGAAGTCTTTCCTTCATTTGTATTGTAATATCTGTACGATCGACACCCGGAACACCAAGGACATCGCCCCTGATTGGCGACCATAGTGCAGCGACGACATCCACTGTCGTCCGCATGTTTTTTCCTCGTTGAGGTTTTTCCGGCGTCATCAAATCCTTTGTCTCATTTACGCTTTTGTCTTTGTCGCACGCCTTTGTTGAAAGATTCCTTTCTTTAGTTGTTAAAGTCCACATCGACCTTAAGTTGTCCCTTTGGTGCGATTTTTGGCATTAACAACGATCAGATATGAAAAATTCATAAAACGGAAATTTATCCTAGGGCTAGATTGTCGACCACGTCTTTGTCCGAAGTCTCGACCTTGGAATCCTCGACGACCCCGAAGCACATTAAGGAACTAATGCAAGGATCAAACATATATGAGAAAACATAATTGGGAACTGTCTCCCAATATCTGATGCCACGAACACGCCGTGAAGGTAAGTCCGCGATGTCTTGAGAATGCGGCTCTTAAGATTAATGTTAAGGTTGGAGGGAGGAATATGACACTCTCAACGATCGACTTCCGGTCAAACGTCTTCTTTGTCCTCGCATACCAACCGAGGAGAGATCGGAGCATCTGTAAAAACAAAAGAAATATGTTAGCAAGCGTCCGATGAAAACTGAGAAAAACTTTGAAAACATGAGTTTTGAAAGAAAACATACAATGAACGCCTGTATGGCTATACGTGAACCCGTTTTTACGACAGGGATCCCTCGAAAACGCTCCTCGAAAGATAGGGGCTGATATTTCCCCAGATGCGGAAACGACTCCATCCCGTCAAGGATATGGACAATTAAGAGGTCCAACGGCAACCTAAAGTTGATCGTCATGACTTTCTTCTCACTCCCTCCCATATTTGCACCCTTGCCCTTGTCGGCCGACGAAGGGGTCGACATGGTTGCTGTAGGTTTCTGTTTTCTTAACAATGATCTTAACTTTCAGTTAGTTCAGATTTAGATATGGTGCGGAAGCGTATTTAAGAACTGAAAGATAATGTAAAGGTAAAAGAACACACAATATCAAATAAACAGTATGTAAAGAACTGATGAATATCTCAAAGATTACTGTGTTTGATATTATCAAGAACACCAAGAACATAACAAGAAAGAGTTGCTAGTGTGTGTGTTTGTGTGTAGCTTAATGTGTCTTATTCTAGTTCTTGTTAATAGAAGAACTCAACATGAGTCTTCTATTTATACAATTACAAAGGGGACATACTTTAGACAATAAGGACTGATCTACAGTAGACAAGATAGTATGAACAGTAGCAGGTACGATGTTCATTTAATGCGCATGTTCCAATTCTGACAGAGCCCTATCAGAGTTTGACACGTGCAGTTGATGTCAGGGCACGTCTGGAACAAGTGGATGAACGGATCCTGGAACAGTAGAAAGATATTTGTAAATCTTCCAAGTCTTCAGTATAAACCGCAGAGGCTCTGTCAAGGGTGACAGAGGTTCTGCGGCTTGGTCCTCTACGAGCAGTCTTCTGCTGATTCTTGCCTTCGGTATTCTTGGGTTCTTCTGCAGAGCCTCTGTGGGTTACTTCTGTACTTAGACTATTTTCACTATTTTCACAAACAGAGATTTGAGCTAACAATCTCCCCCTAAGTAGTGAAAATTAAAAATTTGAAAGTGCAAGTATTTTCTAAGTACAAAAACATTTTCTTTTCACATTAGATTATGCTAGAGGCATTTACATTTGATTGTATTGAAAAGAAAATATTACAGAGGATCTGTTTGACTGACTCAGACGTTGGCATCCTTGAAGTCATTAAAACTTCTATGGTCGAGTCCTTCTTGTATTAGCTCGTGATAGAAGCTGATGCAGAGAGTTCGGAAGTTGATTGTTGCATCGATAACCTCTATCAGTCTGTCGACAAGACTTTGATTCAAGAGCTTTGTTCCTTTGTGCTCCACTCGTATCGCTCTAAACTCTGTCAAAGTACTTGTTGCGTACTTCTGACAGTCCATCTCTACAAACAACTTTGATTTACCAGAAGGATCTAGAAATACTAACCCGACCCTTTGATTTGTGATGATTGAGTTTGGTGTAGCAGAGGGAGGGCAGTACTCTTCTGGTGGCTGAACGTTTAAGCTTTTTACTCCAAGATCTCGAGCCAATTGGAAATCTACCATGCTGTATAGCAGAAGCTTTTCGCGTATGGCCTTTCAAATCACCCTGTAGGCTCTGTGAACTTCGTCGGTTGTGAAGTTCTCTTTCGTCCATTCCAGAAGATCAGGTAGATCATAAGTATTGAGATTCCTAAGATCTGCATCTGCAAATTGGTTCTCTGATCTGTCCTCTCTTTTGACCTTTGTAGATGTTGTAAGAGAGTTTAGGCCAGGTTCTGGTTCTTGAGAACTTATAATATAGGATTTTGACGATCTTGGATGTTGAGAAGACTTCGTGTTTAGGCTTGGGGTTTGTTCTGGTTTAGAGGTTTTCGAGGTCAGCACAGAAGTCAGGGTCTTGAATGGTTCGTTCTGATTGATCCATTATGCCCATTCTGCTATATAAGTACCTGTATACCACTTCTTCCATTTGTGGTGGTGGTAGTTGAGGTAAGGTTCTGCGCAGAGCATCTAATTGGTTCTTGACTTCTGCCACTCGATCCTCTGAAGGTTTTGTCTTTGGATCCAGAACAGGAATATTTGACAGAGGTGTAGTGCCGAAAGCCTAGTCTTCTTCTTCAGGCTTTGGTGTCTTATACGCATCGAAAGAGCTCTTCATCAGTTTTTCTGTCAAAGGTTGATGCTTGGGCTTTTTCTTCTGTAGTCCTTCTGTCATAATCCATTTTCCCTTGCCTTTTGCCTTTGGTTGTTCTGCTTGTTGAGATGGGGTTGCCTCTGTAGGTTTTGATGCTTGAGTCTTAGAGGGCTTTGTTGTTGATGTTTTTGTTGGTTTGGGGATTGCCCATGTTGGTTTTGACACTTGAGTTTCAAAGGGCTTGATTGATGATTTGGGTTATGTTGGAGAGGTTTCAGGTGTGTTGCTCAGATATTTTCTTTTGTGAGCAATGGTTTTGGTTCTTGGGTTGGTTTTGGGTGTTGGGGAAGGTAGTTCGTCTTCGGAGGATGTCAGAAGATGGACCTCTTCTTGGATTTGGACATATTCTCTAAATACAGAAGGAAATTCCACAGAGGTGGGCGTTGCCTCTATGGTCTTCTGTTGAACTGTTGTTTTAGGTACTTGGGTTTCTTCAGTAATGGATTCCACAGAGATGGTTGTTGTCTCTGTGGTTTTGTTTCTGCTTTGGGTTTCAGGTTTTTGGGTTTTAGCAGGGGTATCTTCAGAGATCATTTCCACAGAGGTGGTTGTTGCCTCTGTGGACTGTTGTTGGTTTCCTCCTTGGTTTTGAGTTGGGGGAATTTGGTTCAGGGGTTCTGCGGATACTGGTGGTTCTGGTAGACCTCTGCTTGCAGCTACTTCCCTTTGTTTCTCCCCTTGATTCTCCCCCTCAGGATGATTTGATAATCGTCAGAATCATCATCAGAGTCAACCTGACCCTTATTTGTTTTACTTTCTGCCCTGCAAGATGTATCTGGTTTCTTTGGTGGAACAACCCCTGCAGCAATCATCTTTGCGCATAAGTCATCACAGAGGCCGAGCAGTGTTTCAACCTCTGCTTCTGTGTTGAAGCGCATTCTGTCGACGCTTGCTTGAAACTCTCTGACATAGTTTGCGTTGGCAGCGGAGAAAGCTCTGATGAATTCGGTCATCTGATAAAGTATTCCTTGGCCGAGTTCTGTCACTTGAGCTCTTGTCATGTAGTCAGAAGGCTTCATGGCCTGAGTATTTCTGGTTGTTTGCTCTTGAACTTCGTCTAAGGCCTTCTTCAGGTCTTCAGGTGTAAGACCCTTAGATTTTGAGGATTGCTCTTTTAGTTGTTTAAGAAAGTGCTTGACAGACTCTTTGAAGGCAGTGGTGGCGGCTTTTCCGAATTCAGTAGCTGCAGAGGTTGCAGTGTTTGTTGCAGAGGACTTCATCTTAGCTACGGTATGTTGTACCTCTGTGGACAGGTTGTCCATTTTGGTATTTAGATTTGTGATAGCCAAAGATGTTGATTCTGCAAAAGTTTTGAGAGAGCTTTGCAACACTTTCACGGTTTGGTTCACATAGGTGACAAGGGTTTGGAACTCATCCCTTGATACATGTGAACTCGTTGTAACCTCTGTGGGAACACATTCGTCCCCATAGTGAGTCTCTGTTCCTAAGACACCTTCTTTCGCCCTTGTTTTGATGTTGGGGGAGGAAGGATTTCCTTCTGATCCTCGAGCAGAAGCATCTAGTGCTTCAGACTCTACAGAAGTTCTGAGAATGACATTGTCTAGATCCACTCCATAGGTGGGTACTAGATTATCCTTCTTTTGACTCGGAGACTTGTCTAGAGTCTCTCTGTCTTTGTGCACTCTAATCTCCTCTGAAGAGATGTTTGGATCTAGTTGTGTGTGTGTGGCAGAGGAAACAAATTCCTCTGCAAGGATTTCTGTTGTGATCCGGGGAAATAGATCACTTACTACGGATGAATCCTTTAGAGAGGATTCCCCTAGAATGGTTTCCCCGGTTATTAATGGTACAGAGGATGAAAGAATTTCCTCTGTCCGGATGGTTTGGAGTGGGGTCGAGCCGTGCTGCTCTTTTTCAATATTGCCCTCTGCCACTAGACTGGCGGCAATAGAAGTGTGGGTTGCACTGGGAGTTGGTTTTGGTTGTGTGCCTCTATTAATCCAGGCATCTTTTCTTGCTTCTGCTTATGTGAAGCATCCAACCACTTGTTCTCCATCTATGGTCTCAACCTCTGTTGCTACCATATGGGTTGAGACCTCTACCCTAGTCTCCCCTTCTTCTGTTACCTCTTCTTCCCTTAGACTTAGGGAGTCGTACATAGGATGAGTACCAAAAAGTTGTTGTACTTGGGGGTGCATAACCTGTGTACCGTCAGAGGCAGAGATTACTTGCTCTGGCTTTTTCTGTGAATATCAAGGTCAGGTTAAAGGAAGGGGTTCTGCAGTACCTCTGGGGTCTCAGCCGGATTGTCCCTTGATGTTTGATCATCATCATCAAGATCAGAATCAACTCCAGAGATTCTGAAATCTGGATCTTCTGTGGCTTCTGTGGTATCATGTGACAGAGCTTCTGCAGTCCATCCAGCAGTGTCAAGAGTGTTGGCAAATTCATGACGTTGGAGGAAGTCAGAGAAATCCCCATGATGTGCATAGTTGAGAGGATTGGGGGATTGTAGAGGTGATTTTTGGGTTTGTTCTTCAGCTACTCTTTCTGTTACCTATTCCTCTACGTCTTCTGCTACTCCTTCCTCGGCAATTGTTTGCATAGGAGACAGATGTTTCCCAACTTTCTTCTTGCTCTTTCTCCTCTTGAGTTTAGGGCCCCCTTCCTCTGAGGCTTTGGATTTTTTCTTCTTTTTGTGCTTTGGAGGAGAGGGAGGTGCAGTTGATCCAACCTCTGTTGCCTGAGGTGGAGATTGTTGAGCTTCGACAGCAGAAGTTGAAGTACCTTCTGTGGTTTTCCTCTTTGTTTTCTTTTTAGGAGTTGAGGCAGAGTAGATGGATTTCCTCTGAGCAAGGAACTTGGTTTTATCTTCTTCATGCTTCTGGAAAGCCTTAGCCCATTGTTCATCTGTCATTCTTTCAACTACCTTAGTTTCTAAAGGCACACCTAAACGCGGGGGTGTCACAGGGCTCGGTTCTGGAGTCCTATGATCGCGTATGTAAGCTAACCTTAGAGTTTCATCTGTAGCATATCCCAGAAGTCTTGATGGCAGAGGTCTGCAGAAAGGATATCCATCGACGTGCTCAGTTGGAACATTTTTTGTCATGGCATATATTTTGGCAGTTGGACCTTCTAAAGACCATTTTTCTAGAAGGAGAAGGGGCTCCAGAAGTACTCCAAGAATTCGTTGATACTGCAGAGGAGGTAGAGATGGTTTTGAGCGTTCTTTGGCTTTCTGTGTGGAAATTTTTCTGTCAATGGTATTTATCATTTTCTGCATCATCAAGGTCGAGTAGTCCAGAGGCAGATCATAATATACCCCGTACATTATGGATAGAATCTGATGGGAGGTTTGATCTGGACTACCGATTTTGCTAGTGAGGCATCTGTTTAGAATTGAGAAGAGGGTATTCCACAGAGGGGGTAATCGACCTCTTCTGAAGTCGTTCCTTTTTCTTAGGGTTGTGTTGTACCCTAACATTTCAATTAATCTACAGAGTTCTTCGTCTGTAGGTGCTTCAGAGTAATTCTTTATACCTAGCAGACCTCTGGTTGGAAGATTGAACTCAAGTGAGAACATCGTTCTATTGAACTTGAGTTCCATGTGTTGGGTTTTATCAGGTTTAGAAATGTAGCCCTTGATTTGTCGGTCCGCTTGGTCAAATTTGCTGCTTTGCCAAAATTGGTTTAGATATCTTGCTGGTATTTTGCTGACGGTTTTTGTCAACAGGGGAAAAAGTGGTTCTTGAAGGAACAAGATAATAGTTGTTGGGTTTGAGAGGAAGAACACTTTCAAAGTGTTCATTTGCGATGAAGTTTTTCTCGTGCGTGGTTGGAGAGAAATTAGCTTCATCGCCGGAGTTGTCTATTTCCAGGTCTGCGGCCATATTTGGGTTTTGGGAATGCTCAGATTGTGCAGGTGAGTTTTCATGAATAGGGGAGTCTTCAGGAATGTTGGAGGATGATGCCATTGTTGTTTATCTTGAAGAAAGAGAATGAAAAATAGGTAGGTTGTAGGTTCAAGGTTTGCCGGAGAAGAAGATGAGAGTTTGTAAAGGTTTATGAGGAGTGGTAACTTGGGTTTTATAGTGAGGTAATCGGTAGAATCTGAAGAGGTAAATATATGGAAGTGGATAATTTTTGGGGTCCGTACTTGAGTGTGAACGGTTCAACTTTCCAGGAGAACGTGTGCCGTGTACGTCCAACCTCTATGTGACACGTCAGCAGTGTCAGAGCATGACTTGACATCGTGCGCGGCCCATTAATGCTTGACGCGTGTGTTTCTTTTCCTCCGCATAATTTTTACTCGCAGTAAAATAGTCGTTACTGTTGCAGAATTTCCCAAGTTTGAAAATAATGATAGAAGCTCTGTAATGATAGAAGCTCTGTTTGTAAAACCCAGAATCTAGCAAGTAATCATGAACAATGTAGAGAGAGAATCTAGAATGCACAAGTCATCCATGTATTGATCTTGAAGAGTAAATGACTAATGCTTACAATTGTTACAAGAGTTGATTGTTGATTGTTACTTACAATTGAACTAGACAAGCCTATTTATGCCCATAACATACAAGGTATAAAGGCATTATGAACTAATATAGTACATTGACTTTACAGTAAATCTTGAATACAATAATGCTCTAACAATCTCCCCCTTTGGATTCAAGATTTAAAAAAATATGACAGCAGTCTTCAGCTCTTTGTAAAGTCAATCTTCTCCAACAGACACTATATCAAACCATCTTCAAGTCTTGTACATGAAGAATAGATCTTTGCAGCTTTATCAGTCTTTGACAAACAATAACTTCTCGTATCCTTCTTGATGCGAGAACCTTAGTTCTCATATTAACTTTAAAGATCCAAAACCATCAATTCGGATGTAAGAGGATACGAAACCATAAGGATTCGGATGCAAGAGGGTGCGAAACCATCCGTTTCGTATCAAGTTGGATACGAAACCATGGAATCCGAATGTAGAAGGGTTCGAAACCATGGGATTCGAATCATGTAGAGTGCTAAATCAAGGAATCCGGATCAAGGCAAGTACGAAACCAACGAAAGTCGAATCAAGTTGGGTCCGAAACCATGAGAATTCGTATCAATAAGGATACGAAACCATGAGGATTCGTACCAAGGCAAGTGCGAAATCATGAGAATTTGAATCAGAAGGATAGAAGGATCCGAAATCATCTATGTTGTTGAACTTTTAGGTGTAAGCACATTCCAAAACGCTCAGAACTAAGATAACCAAATTCAGCAACATTTCAGACTTCACATGATCCGAAAACTTCAACTATGAGCAACCCAAAACCATATATGAGTGATTCGAAAACATCTTTGTCTTTCACAATGTAAAGTCAATCTTCTTCAAAACTATCTTCATCTCTTTGACCTTGAATTGTCTTCGACATGAAATTGAATTAAACATTTCTCCCCCCTTTTTTGATGAATGTGAGCATCATAATCATCAAAAACCTTTTTCAATTTCAGTCGCGTCTCTGAGTATTACGAACAATCTCCTCCTTAATGAATAACCATGCACCCCCTCAAAATAAGAATTCTGGAGCAATTTGTTTTCTCCCCCTAAAAGTATGCATATATTTCATTAAAAATATTCATTTCAAATATAGTGCATTAATGAAAACATTTATACAAGGAATATAAAATTCATTGACCCACATTTTATGACTACTAACATTTGATCATTTGAAAACTTTACAAAAGAAATCCAACTTAATGAAGTGTACCAGATTTTTCAATCAAATTAAATCAAATGCATGTGTTTGGATTCAAGAACAAGTCATCATTGCATATCAAGTTAAAAATGTTCAGTTTCAACCCCTTTATTAAATCTATTTGGTGTGCTAGCATGCGAAATATGATTAGCTTCAAGCATATGCAATTCTAAAACATATAAGAATACTTTGCTCTACTCACACTATTTGTCCAAAATCAGAATTTTCACAAATTTACAGGTTTATCGCGACTTTGTATTTTCCCCAATTTTCAAGAGATGTGTGCCCATTGGCATCTTTTGATTTTGTGCACATTGGCATCTTTTAATTTTGTGCACATTGGCATCTTTTGATTTTGTGCTCATTGGCATCTTTTAATCAAAAAGTTTAGGAAGAATAAGATACACCGTTAAACATGACTTTCTATCTGGTTCTATAGCAGGATTTGGGTTAGCAGATCCCAGACCAGTTGGCCTTAGGTGCTAGGTGACGAGCACCCCTTAGAACTTAATTTCCCAAACCAGAAAGGCCACATCGATATATCTTAAACCCATTTGTACTAGTAGAGCATGGCTTTCTATCTGGTTCTATAGCAGGATTTGGGTCAGCCGATCCCAGACCAGTTGATCTTAGGGACTAGGTGTCTAGCACCCCTTAGGACTTACTCTTCCAAACCAGAAAGGCCACAGGTACAAACTTTCAAACTAAATGATTTTTATTTGTTTATTTGATGAATCGCAATCACTTGGTTCTAAAAACATAGTGCTTCCCCCATATTTTCGTTTCCGTCCATCATTTTGACAAATAGGCTTTTTGAGCATTATATTCTATATAAGTCCAGATTTCCATAATTTTGAGCATTCAGCATAATTTTATTCATGTTTTGTTGACCTTTCGATTTATTTCAGAAGTGAAAGATGAAACAAATATAACTCGGATAATACAAAATTGCTTGAAAAATCATCCTTGACACACATTTTATTCATTGAATGAAAATTGAAAAAATTCATTTCATTGAATTAAATTTGTGAAGGTTCAAACATTCAAAGCAGTAGAAATAAAACATAATGCAATGTTACCTTTCACCACTTGTTCCTTGAAATAGAAAGATGTAACAGTTAAGGATATCACCTGAGTAGTATGAGTTCTAAACTGATTTGTTTAGAAGTCTTAGTCTTTGAAGTACGGGTCCTGAACTGAATTGCTCAGAAGCCATAGTCGTTGAAGCACGGGTTTTGAACTGATATGTTCAAAAACCTAAAACGTTGAAGCACGGGTCCTGAACTGATGTATTCAGAAACCAATAGGTCTTTGCTCCCCGTTAATGGTACATATACTCTTCAAAAAAATTCACCGCTTCTCTTCTGTTTTCAATCATGTGTGTGGTATATATGTAACATTCAGCACAACACATGAAGAACCTACAAAACAGATTAAGCAGATTTTGGTACCCAACGACACTTGGGTCCTAGTGTGTTAGATGTAAATTTCTTAGAAGGAATACTGTAAGTACCGTACCAATAAGAAGTATAATCTTTATGTACAAAATCATTTGACCCACAATAAGAACAACAAATTTTCTTATGTGCTAACCTAACCAGATGATTTACAGAATGAATAGGATTAGGTTTAGCAGAAGATTTACCTTTCGGCGCTTTGTTCTTCTTGGCATTTGATGTAGAAGCAGAAGATTTTGGTACATCTTCTTTGGAACTGTTGTGCCTTTGACTCTCCATTCCATCTTCACCTTCTTGAAGACTGGAACTTCTTCAGGTTTGGAAGTATTAACTTTAAGCACTTTTGGTTTGTTATGTGATTTATCAAGCAGAGAATTATAGAAGAGATTTGTAGAACGAATCTGACCTTTTGAGAAATCAGTTGATCTATTAAATTGTTTAGAAGGAATGTTTTTAAAGCTTGAACTTGAAGCAGTTTTAAAAGAGTATTCAAAATCATTTGATTTAACAAATGGAGTCTGAAAGATAGTATCATGACTGGCTTGCTTTGAGACATCAAATTTAAAAATGACGTCTTCAAGTTCTTTGACTTTGTTTATCAAAACATTTTTCTCTTTAGAAATTAGATCAAATTTCTTTTGGAGATCAGATTTGATCAATTGATCCTTCATAATATCAGTTGATAAACCAGATAATCTTTTGGTAAGATTAAGAATCGCATATTCAAAATATTCGCGTTCCGATTCAAAATCTTTTTCCAAAAACTTTCTTTTATCAGTAATCTCTTTGAAAATTTCCATATTTTTCCTTTTAAGGGTTTTACTTTTTAAGGGTTTTACTTTCCAAAGAGATTTTTCTTTTCCGCAAAATCTTTTGTTTCTTTTTCCAAAAGATTTTCAAAATCAAAGATTTTTACGGAAAGTTCAGAACTTTTAATCTCAAAAGATTTTCGTTCAGTTTCAAATTTAGCTCTTTCTTTTTCGAGCTTGTCTTTTTTTAAAAATAAAACTTTCTCAAAGTCCGAAACTTGTTTTGAAAGTTTTATACATTTCAGCTCAGTTAGTTCCTTTTCTTTAAGAACTTTCTTTGAAGAAAGAGACTCTCTTTCACGTTCAGAAAGCTTTTTCTTCAAATCAACATTTTCATCTTCCAATGTTATTCTATTCTCTTGAACTTCTTTTAATTGCTCTCTAAGATATGAGTTATCCTTCTCTCTCTTGTCTTCAATACTCTTCAGATCAGCATTTTCCTTTTGAAAGATTGTTACTTTCTCTTGAAGTTTCTTGATTAGATCGTGCAGACTCGAGTTGTCTTTCTTTGTTTCAAGACCTGCAATATATACATCAATATCAGTAATTCTTTTAGTAAGTTTAGCATTTGAAGAAGAAATGTCTAAAATTTGTCTCTTTAGATCAACATTTTCTTCCTCCAATGCTTTATTTAAAATAGGAAATGAAGGATTTGAAGTATTAGGTTAAACAAAAGTTTGCTTCAAACCTTCACTGTCTGATTTAACAAATATTTGTGGAGTTGGAAGTATTTCTGTTATAAGAACTTGTTGCAAAATTTCATTATTTGATTTAACAATAGATTGCTTCAAATCTTCACCACTAGATTTAATAATAGTTTGCTTCAAACTCATTTCTCTTTTTGGTATTGCTAGATATTGATCTTTCAGAAAATCAAGCAGGAAGTGTATGAAATACACTATAAAAAGAATTATATAAAATTTTTCTTTGAAAAGCTCTTAAAGTGTATAAAAAAACACTATAGAATTATTTTTTCTGATACCAAATGTAAAACCCAGAATCTAGCAAGTAATCATGAACAATGTAGAGAGAGAATCTAGAATGCACAAGTCATCCATGTATTGATCTTGAAGAGTAAATGACTAATTCTTACAATTGTTACAAGAGTTTATTGTTGATTGTTACTTACAAATTAACTAGACAAGCCTATTTATACCCATAACATACAAGGTATAAAGGCAGTATGAACTAATACAGTACATTGACTTTACAGTAAATCTTGAATACAATAATGCTCTAACACTGTTGTTTGAAAACTTTTTTTTTATTTTCCTCTGATGCTTTTACCTTTACCAAAAATGTTTGAAAAAGCATTGGAGAGGATCGATAGATTTATAGAGTAGGAATTTCTTTCACAGAGGTTATGAAGTTCTGTCAGAGCCAGCAAATTTCTCATAACTAAAAATCTATTAAACTTTTTGATCATCCAAGTTTTTAATTGTTTTTGACAATGTTTTTAGGACCTTTTTGGAAGTAGTTGTCCTAGAAAATTGTTTGTTAAAAGGTTTTGTGTGAGAAATTCTTTTAAAAGCCTGTGTTGGTCAACAGAGTTTCTTTGGTGGAATGAGCTCTGTGACCAACAACCTTTTATAATTTCAAAGTGTGTATTTGTGCGAAAGAGGTCTTTTGATAAGACATTCAAACCGATCGAAAGAGTTTAACTTTACGATCCATAGAGATTTGTTTTCTAGCAGAGCCTCTGTTGAGCTCAGCAGAGGCTCTATGACCTTAAATTTCTCATAGAGATTTTTTTTGTAGTTTGAAATGTTTTTAACAGTTTCTTTAGGACAAAATTGGAAATTTGTGTCCTAGAAAACTGTTTTCAAAAACTGTTTGTTTGAGATACTTATATTTTGACTCTTCTGACTTCGGCTTAGTACCTGACTTCTGTGGATAATGTCGATCGCAATTCTTCTTTGGCTTCCCCTTGAATGATCATCATCTGTAGATCATTTCAAGGTTTCCTTCTACTCCCCCTTGACCTATGCTTGGATCAAATAAGATAAGTTGTGCATATAACATAGATCAATATTTTCAGAGGTTCTGTTAGGACTGTCAGAGGTTCTGAGCAATCTTATAGAAGCTCTGTTGAGTATTGAACACTTGGTGATTGAGAATTTACATACAGAAAAAAATAAAAAAAAAAAACAACAGAAACATGTATATATATATTTACAGAAGTTTAAGTTATTCACAGATCCACCATCTTGTTTTTCTTTGTATGTGGATAGAAGACCCCTGTCGCCAGTCATGTGCCTCGAGCATCCAGAGTCTGGATACCAGATTGGAACATACTGCTTCTGTAAGACAATCAAAGAGTTTTTGGTACCCATATCCAAATGGGTCCAGGTTTGTCAGGGGTCTTTGTTTTAGCTTCTTTTGAAGAAACATTTTGTTTCTTCTTACCCTTGGATTTATCTTTTGCTTTGGGTACAGAAAGATGACAGTGTGGACTTTTGAAGTGTTGGTTTAATTTAAACATAAGATCAAAGCAATGACAGTATTGAATGTGCGAAGATATTTGCTTGAACTTTTCATTAAATACATTAAATGGGGCCACAGGGGCATTACAGTCTATCCTAACATTAGACTTTCTATTACAAGAAGGTTTATGTAGGCTAGATTGTTGTTTGCAAAATCCTTTGTTAAGTGCGGCCTTCTATATACCCCTTCTGTGGTGAACTTCTGCAGGTTTTTCTGTCATAGAAGAAAAATATTTATTATTTTTGGTCCATTTACCCTTCTGTTGCCATGTTAATTTTTCTTTAACATGTTTTAAGGGCTTCAAAATCTTTGAACTTGTTGGAGTTTGAGTGGACATTAACTTCTTTTGTTTGAATTTCTCAAGCTCTAGAGAGGGTTTCGCTTGTATGCACATATCCACAAAGTCTGGACAGATAGGAACTCTAGTGATTTTCTCCTTGGGAGGAATAGTTCTGTTAAGAACTTCAGAGGTTTGTCTAAAATCCTCTGTGTCACTAGTTCCGATCTCTGACTTAGAGTCAGTCTCAGATTCGTCAGAGGATTAATCGTCCTCATATACAGAGGTTGAGTCAATTGGTTCTCTTTCGACAGAGGCTGGACTTTCAGAACATGTTGCATAATCACTTTCTTCCCTTTCTAAAGAACTATTTTCCAAGTCAACAGAGGTATCTGTTAAGTCTTCTTCAGAGAGATTTTGATCACAGGTAGGTGTACAGAGGTTTTCTTCAGAGATACCAAGTTTTTCTTTTGTATGTTTTGGTTTGAACTCAGGTGCCTCCGCAGATAATTTCTTTTCACAATTCATCATACAGACAAGTGCAACTTGAGTTTGAGTCTCGGGGTCACCAAACTTGAAGATTCCTATCTGATTTTGAGTTTTCATATACTTCTTAGGTTTGGATTCTCTTTTGACAGAGATTGAAGGTGACAAATCTGTATTTTCAAACCACACATTTGTCATCTTCAGAGGTTTCCTCTTGTGAGGTTCCCCAGAGACTTTTTGCCTTTTACTTACAGAGAGAAGATTTGGAAATTAGGTTTTCTTGTATCTCCAATGTGAAATAAAGAGCACAAAGACTTGTTTCTTTTGGTTCCGGTATAAGGATCTATATCACAGAAGCCAATTCCCCGTCTCCCTATTTGTGTGTTTATTTTTTCGTACACCTTCTAAGCATCTTGAAATTTTTTAATTTGAAGATCTCTTCTGAGTAAATCTTGACAGAGGACTTCTCTTTCCTTTTGAAAATAATTGTTAAGAGCTAAGATGTTCATTCTGTCGCACTCAACGTCCATTAATTCTTTAGACTTTGTTTTCAAGGAAGAATTAAGTTCAGAAATCTTTTCTTTTAAAGGATTTAACTTTTTGTTCCAGTCCATTTCAATTTCTTCTTTTTCTTGAAAAATCTTAGCTTTTTCTTGAGTGAGAAGTCTAGCTTCTCTCTCATAGAAGGTGAGCTTTTTCTGAATACTTTCGCATGTCTTTTTCATTTCATTGTATTCAATGTTAAGTTTGAGCAAATCAGCTTCTGCTGTATTAGATTTAGAGTTGGAAGTGGATACCTTACTATCAGAGCCAGAGCTGACTTCTGCCATGTCACAGAACAGGTCGTTCTTTGTTTCTCCTCCTTCTGAGGATGTATCTGATAGCCAGTTTTCTTGATTCACCATTAAGGATTTCTGAGCTTAAAAGATTTAAACAGTGCACTTAAATGGAGTTTTAACCAAAGAAGCAGATTCTATAAGTTTACCAAGGTTCGAATGGATCGAAAATGATAGAAAAACATAAGCTATTTGAATAATATGAAGAACAGGTTAAAAATCCAAGTTTCTACCAAAAATCATTGTTTAGAGTGGATCCCTTGATATTAAAAATCAAGATTTGCTCTGATACCAATTGTAGGTTCCTGTTTTCTTAACAATGATCTAAACTTTCAGTTACTTCAGATTTAGATATGGTGCGAAAGCGTATTTAAGAACTAAAAGATAATGTAAAGGTAGAAGAACACACAATATCAAATAAACAGTATGTAAAGAACAGATGAATATCTCAAAGATTACTGTGTTTGATATTATCAAGAACACCAAGAACATAACAAGAAAGAGCTGATGGTGTGTGTGTTTGTGCGTAGATTAATGTGTCTTATTCTAGTTCTTGTTAATAGAAGAACTCAACATGAGTCTTCTATTTATACAATTACAAAGGGGACATACTTTAGACAATAAGGACTGATCTACAGTAGACAAGATAGTATGAACAGTAGCAGGTACGATGTTCATTTAATGCGCATGTTCCAATTCTGACAGAGCCCTGTCAGAGTTTGACACGTGTAGTTGATGTCAGGGCACGCCTGGAACAAGTGGATGAACGGATCCTGGAACAGTGGAAAGATATTTGTAAATCTTCCAAGTCTTCAGTATAAACCGCAGAGGCTCTGTCAAGGGTGACTGAGGTTCTGCGGCTTGGTCCTCTGCGAGCAGTCTTCTGCTGATTCTTGCCTTCGGTATTCTTGGGTTCTTCTGCAGAGCCTCTGTGGGTTACTTCTGTACTTAGACTATTTTCACTACTTTCACAAACAGAGATTAGAGCTAACAGTTGCAGAGGACATCGTCGCCAGATGCGCGGATTCCACGGATATCGCGTCAACCGCGATCAATGCCTTATATAGGTGCTCAAAAGCTTCGAAATATTAAGCTAGTCAGAAATCCTAGCAATTTCAGAGAAGATCGGAGGAAGGGCAGTAAGGAATTAGAAAAAGAATCTCACCCTAAAGCTTTCCAAAGCCATAAAAGGAAATGATCCATCAAAATCTCTATTTAAACGATCGATCATGTCAGGTCGAGTCCTTGGATGATCAACACGCGTCCTCATCTTTTCGAATGACCACACAGATCGTCGACACCTGTCAAAGACAGCTGGTAAACACGATCGTGCGTCAGTATGACGTCACGATCCCGTTTTCTTTTCGACTTCTCGTTCAGTTAAAATCGGATCGATCCAGTTCCAAGACAACCAAGGTAACTTTCGACACGTGTCATAATTCTATGCGTCCGACTGACAAAATTTAAAATTCGAATTTGCCATCCTACTTTCAAATTTTGGGGGCAAACTGTTTGGGCAATAATTCACCAGTCTCGACCACGACCAAGGTAAGGAAACACTTATTCCCTTTTCCATAACGAAGGTAAAATCATAGTACTTTAAACTCTTGATTAAAGATAAAATCAAAAGTCTTTTTACCTCACGCCACTCGACCTCGATGTCGCCTAGCTCACCCGACCGTCGCATAGAACCATGCGACCTCGACCAACTAACGCATGACATAAACTGTTACGTTTGTTCAGTGTTTAATGCAGGAGTCAACATCATTAATGGACAAATGGCTATAACTGATGAAGGTCATTAAACATCACTAAAGACGACGTCCGTTACGACAGTTATCGAAGTATTTAATGAGCCAATTAAAGCGTCCGAAGACTATAAATATCAAGGATAATCATCATTTCAAGGGGACGAAAAAGAACACAGAGACACAACATCGAACAACTGACACAAGCACTCGAAACGAAGAAATCACTCGTACAAGCTCGCTCTCGACGCACGACATCAGCGCACGACACACAGTTTTAACACACGACGCACATTGGTTTTACATTCAAAACACTTGTTACTTTACATTTCGAAGTCTTTCTTTCATTTGTATTGTAATCTCTGTACGATCGACACCAGAAACACACGGACATCGCCCCTGTTTGGCGACCATAGTGCAGCGACGACTTCCACAGTCGTCCGTGGGTTTTTTCCTCGTTGAGGTTTTTCCCGCGTCACCAAAATCTCTGTCTCATTTACATTTCTGTCTTTGTCGCACGCTTTTGTCGAACGGTTCCTTTCTTTAGTTGTTAAATGTCCACATCGACCTTAAGTTGTATTTTTGTGCGATTTTTGGATGCCTATTCCGGATATAATCAAATCCTAATGCACGCCGAGGATCAAGAAAAAACCGCATTTATGGCGGACCGAGATGTTCAAAGACCGTCTTGGCCACACGATGGAGGTGTATATCGACGATATGCTGGCCAAGTCGAAGCAAGCTATCGACCACGTCGAGCATTTGAGGCAATCGTTCGACATCCTTCGGGAATATAACATGAAACTTAACCCGACGAAATGTTCCTTCGGTGTCAGCGCTGGGAAATTCCTGGGCTACATGGTCACTCTTCGAGGGATCGAGGCTAATCCAAACCAGATTAAAGCGATTATTGAAATTAAATCTCCTAGAAATTTCAAGGAGGTCTAGAGGCTCACTGGTCGAGTAGCAGCGCTAAACAGGTTCATCTCTCGATCCTTAGATAAATGCCATCTGTTTTACATTGTCCTCAGGAAAAATAGAGGTTTCGACTGGACAGACGACCATGAGCAGGCATTACAAAAGCTTAAAGAGTACATGACGTCGCCTCCCTTATTGTCGAAAGCTCACAATCATGAGGTGCTACAGCTATATTTGGCTGTTAGTCCCAACACGGTAAGTGTCGTCCTAACACGAGAGGATGAAAAGCAGCAACTGCCAATCTAATATGTACATAAATCTCTTTTGGACGCAGAAACCAGGTATTCCTATATGGAAAAATTGCTCTTGT
Organism: Saussurea involucrata; assembly: GCA_033807775.1. Classification (NCBI taxonomy): domain Eukaryota; kingdom Viridiplantae; phylum Streptophyta; class Magnoliopsida; order Asterales; family Asteraceae; genus Saussurea; species Saussurea involucrata. The sequence goes on from CM066318.1 coordinate 26,749,888, forward strand.
CGCTAGTCACAGCTGCTAAAAAACTGTGACACTATTTTGAGTCACATCCTATTACTGTCGTGACTAACTTTCCTCTTAAGTCTGTCTTAAGAAAACCGGAGTTGACAGGTCGCTTAGCAAAATGGAGTATATATGTCAGCAGTTACGACATCGATTTCAAACCCAGAACCGCGATCAAATCGCAAGCTTTGGCAGACTTCATTGCTGATTTCAGTCCTGAACTGGAAAAAGAAGCAGGACTCGAAGTGTCAACTGTGGCGACTCACGACGACGTGCCTCGGATCTTATATGTCGACGATTCATCCAACGTTAGAGGTTCAGGACTAGGCGTCGTCTTAAAGTCGCCACAGAGGGGCAAGATGGTATATTCGATCCGATGCGATTTCAAAACCACCAACAACGAAGCTGAATACGAAGCCCTGATCATAGGAATGAATATTGCCTACGACTCGGGGGCAACCGCATTGCATGTCAAAAGAGATTCTCTCCTGGTGGTAAACCAGATAAATGGGGAATTCGCGGCCAAAGATTAAAAAATGACAGCGTACTTAAAGGTAGCAAAAGAAAATCCGAAAAATTCAAATCTTTTTCTATTGAACAAATCCCGAGGGATCAGAATACTCAGGCCGACACTTTAGCAAATCTCGGGTCTGCTTTGGTCGAACCTATATTCGACGCTATTCCCATGATTCATCTGGCGGCATCGTCCATCGAAAACATCGATGTCCTCCAGATCGAGGACGAAGAGGAGGATTGGTCATGTGACATCCGGAACTTCCTCATGCACGATCAACTCCCAAAAGACAAGATGGAAGCCCGGAAGATCAGATTCAAAGCATCTAAATATGTCATGATTGGGGATAAACTCTATCGACAATCATCAATAGGTTTAAACCTAAGATGCGTCATTAACAAAAGTCAGGTCCAGAAAATCGTTCAAGAGATGCACGATGGCGAATGTGGCAATCATTCAGGTGGTCGCAGTTTGGCTAATCGTATCTCTCGACAAGGGTATTTTTGGCCAACATTGCGACAAGACACCGTCAAGTATGTCCAGAACTGTGATTCTTGTCAACGACACTCAGGTATGTCACATAAACCCTCTGAACCTTTGCATTCGACGCTTATCCCGTGGCCCTTCATAAGGTGGGGAATGGATATTGTCGGCAAGCTACCCCCAGCCCCGGAACAAAAGATTTGGGATTCCATCCGAAATCGTCTGTGACAACGGATCCCAATTCATAAGCGACAGGAGCCAACAATTCTGCGAAGACAGAAACATCAAGCTGACAACCTCGACTCCCAGATATCCCCAAGCCAACGGACTTGCCGAGTCGAGTAACAAGACCATCATCGCTTCGATCAAGAAAAGGCTAAGAGCTGCACGACACCTCGCACGCCCACAAGACAAACCCCTTTTTCTCTAGTCTATGGCTGTGAAGTAGTTCTACCGGTCGAGGTCCAACTCCCAACTTCAAGGCATACTTCAGTCGATCACAACTTGGTCGATTTAGGGTACGACCTCGACGCCCTCGAAGAACTCAGAGAATCAGCCTTGATTAGGATGGCGTCACAAAGGCAAGCGGTCGAGCGACATTTCAATAAAAACGTCAAAATCAAAGTCTTTCAAGAAGGCGACTGTTTGGGCAAAAAATCACGTCGTACGACCACGACCAGAGCAGGTAAGACGCATGATTATGAACTAAATCTTGTGTTAAGATAAGGTCTCGACAAGAACCCATAAAACATCCGTCGTCACCCGTAAAAGGTAAGTCGTACGTCTCCCATGACGCACGACCATAGCATCGCCCGTCCCGTACGACCATCGCGTAAGATCGTTGCACCTTCGACCGAACTAACGTTAACCTTGACTGTTACGTTTGTTAAATGTTTAATGCAGGAGTCAAAGTCATTAAAGAGCAACGGACATAACCGACGCAACCATTAACGATCGATAGCCGTAACAGACGAAGAGTATTATGAACATTCATCTCGACGACCGTTTCCAGCCGCTGTAGCCGTTGATCAAATCATTAATAGAACTAATTAATGATGCGAAGACTATAAAAGACAAGCTAAAGCTTCATTTCCAGGGACATCAGTTAACATCAAATATACATCAGCGAGCATCACCAAACAGCAGATAAAATCATCCAAACTCATAGCAAAGAACATTCAAACTCTGGAGATCAAGTACTGAAAGCCAGAACCCTACTGCGAACTCAAGAACACTCGAGGGAAAGCTCATGTATCGCTCTCGACGCACGACAAACAACCCTCGACCAGAAGTTCACACTTTGTATTCACATACGACAAACACCTGTTTTTAAATTCAAACACTTGTACTTTACATTTCGAAGTATTTCCTTCATTTGTATTGTAATCATCGTACGACCGACGCCAGTACCAAGGACGTCGCCCCTGATTGGCGACCATAGTGCAGCGACGACATCCCTTGTCGTCCGCAGGTTTTTTCCTCGATTGAGGTTTTTCCTGCGTCATCAAATCCCTTGTCTCGTTTATTTTTTCCCTCATCGCACGTCTCGTCGAAAGATCCTTTCTTTAGATGATTAAGTCCACATCGACCTTAAGTTGTCCCTTTGGTGCGATTTTTGGCATTAACAGTTTGGCGCCATCCGTGGGACCTCATCTAGAGAAAATCCTCGACGAACGTGCACCCTACTAATAGTTTCTTGGAGTTTCATCTATTTTCTGTTGCCGGAAAATGGCAGCCTCTGGAAATCCGCAACAAGTTGTTGCTCAGATGTATCAGGAGCTCGAAGTCGCCAGGAATCAGCTCAATGCAATGGCATAGCAGAATCGCAGAGCAGCTGAGGAGATCGCGCGGTTAAGAAATCCTCTTGGGCCTCAAAATGGTCCTAGGCCGTTCGTGCAGAACCCAATTCCAAGATCGTTCGACCAGAATGGCACTAGACCATTTGTCCCGAATCCAGGTTCATCCGCGCAGAATCAGCATCCAGGCCCATTCATGCATAATCAACAGCCAGGGTCGTTCAACTCAAATCCTCAGTTTGGGACAGTTCCTCCTCAGCACATAAGGCCACCACCCGTGAATAATGGGTCTCAACCATTACAAGGGTCGTAACCTTTCCAGCAGGGGTCGCAACCATTTCAGCAGCCATTTCAGAATGGACCTCAAGGTAGATCCCAGCCATTCCACGGTGGATCACAGCCGTTCCAGCAGGGACCACCAGCGTTTCAGAACGGACCGCAGCAATTCCAATATGGGTCGTAGTCATATTCTGTTCCTTTCAACGGGGACACCAATGGTTCGTCGCATGGTAATGGCACTAGTCCAGGGACCAATCCCTCGACAGGGGCAAATCCTGATCTTAACGATCCCGTTGCCCAGCGTTTGAAGATGTTGGAAGATCAAAATGAGCGCGTCCTGTCCTTGCTCGCCAATTTGTCTGGGGCAACCGTGCCTGTCGACGTCGAGCCTCGATCGGGATATCAGGCGTCGCCTTTCATCGACGAGATTGCCACCGTCGAGGTCCCAAAGAAGTATAACATTCCTGCCTTCACTCCCAAATATTCTGGTGTGACCGATCCGACTAAGCACGTCGCGCAGTATAAACATCTCATGTGGACGATCTCGATCCCATTTATGTACCGGGAAGTATGCATGTGTAAGAGTTTCGGAGCAACTCTCACTGGTCCAGCTCTCCAATGGTTAATCAATCTCAAACCCAAGTCCATCGGGTCGTTTGCTGAGTTAGTTAATCAGTTCTCCCACCAATTCGCCAGCAGTCGTAAGATGGAGAAGCAGACCAGCGACCTATATTACGTCGTGCAGAAAGCTAATGAGTCTATTCGAAGTTATTTCAATAGATTCAATGCCGAAATGATCAGCATCCGCAATTGCGACGTCAAAACCGCGATCGAAGCCTATAAGCGTGGTCTGGACGATAGTTCGGGTTTATACACCGACCTGACCAAATATCCCCCGGAGAATTTCGAAGACGTTCGAGCTCGAACCTTAGCATATATGAGGGTTGAAGATGATGCAGCCTTTCGTCGCAAGCACACTGACGACAAGAAGTCGTTAGGCGTCAGAAAGCCGGAATTCAAGACAAAGACTGTCTCCAGAATAGAGCCAGCGCGCCAAATTTCAAATGTTCGTTTCAAGACGAAAGCAGAGGCCAAGACCGCGACTAAGTTCACTCAGTATCCCAAGATATCCTCTTACGGATTCAAAGGATCTACAAAGGACTTAGTCGAAGCTCTGAGAAGTTCCCAATCTACCATTCGATGGCCAAAGAAGTCCGACCTGGACGATGCTAAGAAAGACAAATCAAAGTGGTGCGAGTTCCATGCCGATCATGGTCATGCGACAGACGACTGTATCGCATTGAATAAGGAACTAGCATATAATTTCCCGAAAGGAAATCTCAAGGACATCATCGACGATGTCGCTGTTCCAGCTGATGGCCATCAACCGTCGACTCCCAAGCATGCAAAAGTTGTCAATTGAAATTCCCAATGCCATGGGGAATCTAGGAGTCGCTTGTGAGTGCTACAGGTCTACCTTGAAGCCGCGAAAATAAACTAAAATCACAAGATTAGGCTCTCGACAGGTTCGTTCTTCTATCCCTAAATTAATATATTTTCACAGGGATAAATCTACTATGGTGCCTCGTCGCAAGACAACATAGTCGACCGCAGGACAATATTTCTCCGTGTCATTCTGTCATTTAAAACTTATCTTTTCCTCCCAAAAAGGATACGGTAATAAACGACACGGGGCAAATAGAGAGAATCTGAAATGGTACGTTCTCTAACTCTTTCTCATACGATTTTTTCTCACAAAACGTTTACTGACTTAAGCATCGGAGGGTCGTTGCCTAGCCAACGACCAACCCCCGACATCGTTTTATCGCAGAATCCCACGACAGATTATCGCAGAATCGTACGACAGTAGTCATCAAGTCTACTATATGACTTTAATATCGCAAGGTCGAACGGCATAGACGATCAGGTCTCTAACTTGATCATTTCCCCACAGGGGCATACTGTGACAACCGTCAAAATTGCGTTCAGGTTAGAACTGCACTAAATATATCAGATACAATTATTTTATGTCACACTGTCTAGTTTTAGCAGTAAACCCGACACAGTAGGGAAAAATTAGAATTTATGTCTAAAATCCCTCAAATTAAGAAATTATCCATACATCTCATAAAATGCCAACTAAAAACATTTTATACACTTATATATGTATAAGTTTATATATATATAACCTACAAAAAAAAATACTAGCAAATTCAACTAATTTTATTATTAATACCAATTAAGTTCAATACTTCAACTAATTAAAAGAAATAAAAATTAATTAAAATTTAAAATTATATAAAACACCATCATTTTAACCAAACCCACACTCCTCACTCTCTCTTTTCCCTCTCCCAAAACCGGCCCCCTCTCCCCCATGTATACCCCCTCTCCCTCTTCATTTTACCCCCTTCATTCATTCTCTCTTTTCCTCTCAACTCTCTCCAAGAGTTTCTTCTTCTTTCTCTCCATTTTCTCTCCATCAAGGCTCAAAAGTCCAGCCCTCAAGAACTTCAAGAACAAAGGTAAAAAACTTCTTTTAACAACACTCATACTTCTACATACAACAATCTTGCATATTTCAAAGTTTCACCTTCATATACTCTAGTTTTTCACTCTATTCTTGCTAAATACATTCCTTGGCATCATAATGTTTGTAGATTCATCACCATGACACTTTGCATGTCATTAAAAGTGTGATGAATCCATCACCAAACCAATATTAGTGATCTAAGAATGTTTTACTTGAATGTTTTCATAAAAACTCAAGAACAACAAGTTTTGAAAATGTTTTGGCAAGATGATTTGTCTAAGTTCATTGCATGTAGATTGTGTAAACAAAAAGCAAGTTTTTCAGCTGAAAATATTAACTTTATGTGTCAAAAATCGTGGCCAAGCAAAAAGAACAAGATCTTTAAAGAGCCAATAGAAAAAGAGCATTTATATAAACAAGCTATTTCCAACAACAATCTGTCAGATTTTTCCACTGACTTTGCATGGCCATATCTCTCACAAAAATACTCCAAATGGAGTGATTTGTTTTCTGGAACTTTATTTTATGAGTTAAGAATCAAACCCAATTGGAATCTTTGAAAAACATTGTGTTTTCAACCTTCAAACAGTATACACAAAAACAGTGCGCATCAGCAACGTTTTCTGTCACTGTTTACGTCAAATATTTTTTCATGCACTTATATTACTCTAAAATTCATGGGACTTATGGCAAAAGTTTCCTAACACATGTAAGCACTTGGCCATAAAATACCAGAACCAAATGATCTCTGGAAGTTATCCAAACAGTAACCAAAAGTGACTACTAATTCTGACTACTAACAACTATATTGTATTATAGCTATATGCTATCTCTTGACCCTTTTTCTCACCTTTGGTGAAGAAGTTGTGGTATATTTATATATATGTACTATATATACATATTTACTTATCCTAACCTTACCCGTTTCACCATTTGCATGGTGGAATCGTGGAATATATCTATACTTACTTACGCATTTTACTTATACTCTAACAATCTAACATATAATTATTAACCCTTTTCATCATTTTATGATGGAATTATGGTATTTATATATGTATTGCATATAACCTAATTTCTAACTTTATTTACATACTATGCATATGATCCTAATTATTAACCCTTTTCTTCATTTTCATGACGAAATTGTGGTAATCTCAAACTATCATATGTAACGTTTCATTTTGAATATGAACTATTAAAATCAAGGAACTTATAAACAACATACAAACTTAATCTCATAAAGGGCATTTTATGTTGATTGGATAATTAAACGACCACAGTTTAGAGACTAGAATCATACTAGTGTCCTTACATTCGTAGGATCGAAGTAGGATCGCCTTACGGATCACATTACGCATCTCTTGGGAAACATCTACGCTATCCTCCGTGAGTCTTCATAGCCCCTTTTACTGTTTTACATATTTTTGGGGTGAAAAGCATGTTACAAACTTTATTCGAAATCAACTGTTTTATTACTGAAATACTACGCATGTTTAACGCTCAACGGTACGTATGCACATGTTAAAGCTTCTAAGTTATGCTATTATACAAAAAGTCCCTACACTTTTACATTACCTATTTAACTCACATGTGTGAGCCATGATAATTATGAATAACGTTATTTGGTTGACCACCCACTTACGGTAAAGTAAGTGCATAATTGTTACAACACCATGTTAGTGATAGAACATGATGACTCGGGGCAACTAATACAAGGTCGAGAGGTTTGGGTAATGGCTTAGATTGCTACCTCTGAGGCATTACATTGTTTATACCATGAGCATGCAAAACGAAAACGAAACTTTACAACCAAGAGTTGTACCGCGTTTTTTTTGAAAGTACGAAACTTTCAACTTGCATTAAAACTTTTAGTGCTCACGAAAACCTATGAACTCACCAACTATTTTTATAGTTGACACTCTCCTTTACATGCTTTTCAGGAAGCAACAAGTAAGGATGCATTCTAGAAGGCACCACATTAACGACATTCAACTTTATTTCATCATGTCAAGTTCTTTTTGTTATTTTGGACAAGATGTACTTCTAAAAACACGTTGTAATTGTACTCTTTTGATATGATGATTGTGTGTTGTCTTCTACCTTATGCTTTTGAAACATTTAGCTGTGACATCCCGTGTTTCCGCTTTAGCGGGGTGTGACAGAAGTGGTATCAGAGCTAAAGGTTATAGAGAACATCGGTCTTTCATTTGAAAAACCCAACTATAACCAAAAGTCCAAAACTGACATTAAAATAACTAAACCTACTACTAGTATAACTAAGTCTAGAATGGCATTAACAGACTTTAATTAAACATAGCCTGATCACCTATGTTCGATTAAGGAAGGTTAATACGAGACTAGAAATGGTTATAATAGGAGTATGTCGATTTTTACTTGCACTATCTAGGAGCATGCTTAGTGTATAGACATTGCATAGGGTAGACATGCCACTCATGCGATTAGTTACTAAGTACACTTTTGCTTCAGTTTCATTATGTCGTCGTCGTCATCACCGTCTTACACTCCTGCGTTGTACTCGGCCGATGCATCGGGATACTTCACGGGACGACCACTAGACAACCCGCAGGGCAACCAAGAAGAAGAGGAGAATTACAGCAGCACGGACACGGAAACGGAGGTGTCTAGCGAGCGAGACCCTTACGAAGGACCTAGAGTATCACCAACCACGGTGTTACCCCGACCCACTCCGGTCACACTATCAACCCCTCGTCCGGAGGCACCGGAACCATCGAGAGTGGTCCCCGGCGTGCCAATTGGGTGAATGACCGAACTAGCTATGGCAAGGGATCAACACATCAGGGCCATGACAACCGAGTTGCATGGGTATCAAGTTAGAGTAACCCATCAAGCTCAAGTCTTAACGAAACTAGTAGAACTAACGCACCAACTAGCTATCGTATCAAGCCAAGCCAGAGACGGCGTGAGAATGGCTAGGGAAATGGCATCAAGGTCTCAAGCGGCGAGCTTGGTGGTAGGAATGGTGTTGTTGCTGTTGATGTTTTTGCTTGTGCTCGGGGCATATTTGGGGTAGTACGGATGGGTCATGGCATGGGAAAGGATCTTTTAAGAACCGTCTTTTATTACTTTTCTTTTTAATTCATGTGTTTCTAAGTTGTACTTCCGTTTAAAAAGATACCGGTGTATGATAAACACCGGAAATTTTGTAAACCTCGACAATTAATGAAAACCCTTTGGGAAGTTTTTAGTCAACCTGTCTATTTACTTTATACTTTACTTTATTGTTCAAATATTTGAATGAAAAATTGTTAATCTTAAACCTTTGGAAAAATATGAGTTCAAAAATTTGTACAAACTTTAACCAAAACATTTTTTGAAAATGTGTTTTAGAATCATGCCTCCAAGAAGGTCTGCACGCCACACGGAAGATACCCCCGAAAACCAAACGCCCGACATAGCACAAATCATCGCACAACGCATCCAAGAAGCCATACCTAACATCGTCTCACAAGTAACCGCCGGCATCAATACGATCCCAAGGAATCAAGGAGGTAATGGAGGAGATCCGGGTAATAACAGTACCGGATGTAAGTACAAGACTTTCATGTCCTGTAAGCCCAAGGAGTTCTACGGAAAGGAAGGTGTCGTAGGATTGCTTTCGTGGATCGATAGCATGGAGTCGGTGCTCCATATTAGCAAATGCTCGGAGGACCGAAAGGTGGAATATGCTACATGTCAACTCCAAGGTAGGGCACTAACTTGGTGGAACATCCAGGTTCAGACCCGTGGAAGGGAAGATGCATACAAGCTCACATGGGAGGAGTTCAAAGAGTTGCTCATGGAGGAGTACTGCCCTAAAAGTGAAATCCAGAAGCTAGAGGTTGATTTCTGGAACCATGCTATGATCGGAGCTGACATAGATCGATACACAGCTCGTTTCCACGAACTTGCAAAACTGGTACCTCACATGGTCACTCCCGAGAGTAAGAGAATTGACCGATACTTATGGGGATTAGCACCGGGAATCCGAGGAATGGTTACCTCGGCAAAGCTGACCACAATCCAAGAGGTTGTAGCCATGGCAACTACCTTAACGAACGATGCTGTGAGAGCAGGAACTCTGTCATCGGGTAGTGCTAGCCATAAGAGGAAGCCGGAGTATCAGTCAGGAAAGAAACCCTTTGGTAGTGCAAGCAAGGACATGAGTGTCGCAAGAAACTTTGGAGTAAAGACCCAGGACCCAGGGCAATACAAGGGTTCACTCCCTAAATGCAACAAGTGCAACTATCATCATGCGGGAGCCTGCATCATTTGTGACAATTGTAAACGACCAGGTCACTTCACCAGGTTCTGTAAAAGTGAAAAGGGACCCAATGAAGGAAGAAGGGCATGTTTTGAGGGCGGAAGTCCGGATCACTACCGGAATACGTGCCCGAAGTTTGGAAGGAAACCAAACAATAACAACAATGGGAATCAGGCAAGACAAGCCAATTCGGGAAATCAAGGAGGACAGGCTCGAGGACGGGCATTTGTCATTGGAGCTGACGAAGCACGTCGCGACTCTAATGTGGTGACAGGTACGTTTCTCATAAACAACCACTATGCATCAGTATTATTTGACACTAGAGCGGATAGAAGTTTTATTTCATTGGAGTTTAGACCACTAATTAACTTGGAATCTAAGATAATGTCGGATGCTTATATTATTGAGGTCGCTAATGGTCATAAATTTGAGGCTAAGGATGTAATTTTAGATTATACTTTGAATCTAGCCGATAAATTGTTTAGCGTTGATCTTATTCTTATCGAATTGGGGAGTTTTGACATAGTTATAGGCATGGATTGGTTATCCAAGAATCGAGCGGAGATTTGTTGTTTTGATAAGTCGGTTAGAATACCTTTGCAAGATGGAGAAACCCTAGTCATACAAGGAAACAAAATCGGAAGAAGCCTAGAGATAGTATCAAGTATTAAGGTTCAGAAGTATTTGAGGAAGAAATGTGTTGCATTTTTGGCACTCATAGATGAGAAGAAGTCCAAAGAAAGGCGAATTCAAGACATTCCCGTGGTAAAGGATCACCCTGAAGTGTTTCCCGACGATTTGCCTGGACTGCCCCCGTTTAGACAAGTTGAATTCCAAATTGACCTTATACCCGGAGCAGCACCTGTAGCTAAGGCACCTTATCGCTTAGCACCTGCCGAAATGCAAGAGTTGTCAAGCCAACTCCAGGAACGGTTGGACAAGGACTTTATTAGGCCAAGTTCTTCACCTTGGGGAGCTCCAGTCCTGTTCGTTAAGAAAAATGATGGATCGTTTCGAATTTGCATCGACTATAGGGAATTGAACAAGTTGACGATCAAGAATCGATATCCTCTTCCTCGAATAGACGATTTATTCGACCAATTGCAAGGTGCAACGTATTTCTCTAAGATTGATCTTCGATCAGGTTATCATCAGTTAAGAGTTCATGAGGAGGACATTCCTAAGACAGCTTTTAGGACACATTATGGACACTACGAGTTTTTGGTTATGCCTTTCGGTTTAACCAATGCACCAGCTGTATTCATGGATTTAATGAACAGGGTATGCAGACCATACCTTGACAAGTTTGTGATCGTGTTTATAGATGACATTCTGATTTACTCTCGAAGTAAGGAAGATCACGAGCAGCACTTAAGGGTAATTCTAGAACTTCTTAAGGAACAGAAACTGTACGCCAAATTCTCTAAGTGCGAATTTTGGATTAGAGAAGTACACTTTCTTGGTCACGTGATTGGAGAAAAAGGAATTCACGTAGATCCAGCTAAGGTGGAAGCCGTTAAGAAATGGGAAGCTCCAAAGACCCCAACAGAAATTCGTCAATTTCTGGGTTTGGTAGGTTATTATAGGCGATTTATCGAGAACTTCTCAAAGATTGCTAAACCACTCACAACACTGACCCAACAGGATAGTAAATTCATTTGGGGAGAACCACAAGAAGAGACGTTTCAGCTATTGAAGAAAAAGCTGTGCAATGCACCAATTCTGGCGTTACCGGAAGGAACCGATAACTTTGTGGTATATTGTGACGCGTCGCATCAAGGATTAGGTTGTGTGTTGATGCAAAGAGACATGGTGATAGCATACGCCTCGCGAAAACTAACGGTTCATGAGAATAACTATACCACGCACGATTTGGAGCTTGGAGCTGTAGTTTTCGCTCTAAAAATTTGGAGACATTATTTGTACGACACAAAATGCACCATTTTTACCGATCATAAAAGTCTTCAGCATATTCTAGACCAGAAAATGCTAAACATGAGACAAAGAAGATGGGTAGAACTACTCAGTGATTACGATTATGATATTCGTTATCATCCATGTAAGGCCAATGTAGTGGCTGATGCCCTGAGTAGGAAGGAAAGGACAAAACCTTCACGTGTACGAGCAATGGGAGCGATTGTGCAAACAAGCTTAAAGACTCAAATTCTTGAAGCTCAGACCGAAGCCATGGGGACGGAAAACTTGAAGGATGAAACCCTTCACGGTATAGAAAGCAGATTTGAAACTAAGGTTGATGGAGTACGTTATTTCAAGGACAGAGTTTGGATTCCAAAAGCTAGCAATGTACGGGAGACAATCCTGCATGAAGCCCACAAGTCACGATATTCAATTCATCTTGGTGCGGATAAGATGTATAAGGATTTAAGGGAATATTATTGGTGGCCAGGAATGAAGAAGGATATTGCCCAATACGTAGGAAAGTGTGTAACATGCTCAAAGGTCAAAGTTGTATATCAGAAACCATCTGGTTTGCTTCAACAACCAGAGATTCCCCAGTGGAAATGGGAACAAATAACAATAGATTTTATAACCAAATTGCCAAGAACTGCCCGAGGGCACGACTCGATTTGGGTTATAGAAGATAGATTCACGAAATCTGCACATTTCCTACCAATTCGAGAAGATTTCAAAATGGAAAAACTGGCTCAGATCTACATCAAGGAAATTGTTACGCGACATGGAGTCCCGATTTCCATCATATCAGATAGAGATAGTCGTTTCACATCTCGGTTTTGGCAGTCACTTCAAAGAGCATTGGGGACGCAATTCAATTTAAGTACCGCCTATCATCCCCAAACAGACGGCCAAAGCGAACGAACCATTCAAACGTTGGAAGACATGCTTCATGCATGTGTACTAGATTTCGGAGGAAGTTGGGATAACCACCTACCGTTAGTTGAGTTTTCCTACAATAATAGCTATCACACCAGTATCAAGTGTGTGCCATATGAAGCACTGTATGGACGCAAATGTCGATCACCTCTTTGTTGGTTGGAGATTGGAGATAGACAATTGGCTAGCCCAGGCATCATACAAGAAACCACCGACAAAATCGCAATCATCAGGGATAGACTTAAAGCAGCACAAGATCGTCAAAAGAGTTATGCGGACAACCGTAGGAAACCGTTAGAGTTTCAGATTGGAGATAGAGTTTTTCTAAAAGTATCCCCTTGGAAGGGAACCGTCCGATTTGGAAAACGAGGAAAGTTGAGCCCTCGATATATTGGACCATTCAAGATCACCGAAAGAATCGGACCAGTAGCATACAGGCTGGAATTGCCAACAGAACTAAGTGCTATTCACAACACCTTTCACGTATGCAATCTGAAGAAATGCCTAGTCAACGAGGAAATAACCGTACCTTTGGAAGAAGTCCAAATCAATGATAAGCTACACATCATAGAAAAGCCAATCAAAATACTTGACCGAGAGGTCAAGCGTCTTAGGCGAAGCAAGATTCCAATAGTGAAAGTTCACTAGAACACAAGGCGTGGGCCTGAGTACACATGGGAACGAGAGGATTACATGAAACATAAGTATCCTCACCTATTCGATAAACAACCGGTTACAGACGTAAGTTCTTGAATTTCGGGACGGAATTCTTTTAACCGGGGGAGACTGTGACAACCGTCAAAATTGCGTTCAGGTTAGAACTGCACTAAATATATCAGATACAGTTATTTTATGTCACACTGTCTAGTTTTAGCAGTAAACCCGACACAGTAGGGAAAAATTAGAATTTGTGTTTAAAATCCCTCAAATTAGGAAATTATCCATACATCTCATAAAATGCCAACTAAAAACATTTTATACACTTATATATATAAGTTTATATATATATAACCTACAAAAAAATAATAAATACTAGCAAATTCAACTAATTTTATTATTAATACCAATTAAGTTCAATAATTCAACTAATTAAAAGAAATAAAAATTAATTAAAATTTAAAATTATATAAAACACCATCATTTTAACCAAACCCACACTCCTCACTCTCTCTTTTCCCTCTCCCAAAACCGGCCCCCTCTCCCTCTTCATTTTACCCCCTTCATTCATTCTCTCTTTTCCTCTCAACTCTCTCCAAGAGTTTCTTCTTCTTTCTCTCTATTTTCTCTCCATCAAGGCTCAAAAGTCCAGCCCTCAAGAACATCAAGAACAAAGGTAAAAATCTTCTTTTAACAACACTCATACTTCTACATACAACAATCTTGCATATTTCAAAGTTTCACCTTCATATACTCTAGTTTTTCACTCTATTCTTGCTAAATACATTCATTGGCATCCTAATGTTTGTAGATTCATCACCATGACACTTTGCATGTCATTAAAAGTGTGATGAATCCATCACCAAACCAATATTAGTGATCTAAGAATGTTTTACTTGAATGTTTTCACAAAAACTCAAGAACAACAAGTTTTGAAAATGTTTTGGCAAGATGATTTGTCTAAGTTCATTGCATGTAGATTGTGTAAACAAAAAGCAAGTTTTTCAGCTGAAAATATTAACTTTATGTGTCAAAAATGGTGGCCAAGCAAAAAGAACAAGATCTTTAAAGAGCCAATAGAAAAAGAGCATTTATATAAAGAAGCTATTTCCAACAACAATCTGTCAGATTTTTCCACTGACTTTGCATGGCCATATCTCTCTCAAAAATACTCCAAATGGAGTGATTTCTTTTCTGGAACTTTATTTTATGAGTTAAGAATCACACCCAACTAGAATCTTTGAAAAACATTGAGTTTTCGACCTTCAAACAGTATACACAAAAACAGTGCGCATCAGCAACGTTTTCTGTCACTGTTTACGTCAAATATTTCTTCATGCACTTATATTACTCTAAAAATCATGGGACTTATGGCAAAAGTTTCCTAACACATGGACGCACTTGGTCATAAAATACCAGAACCAAATGATGTCTGGAAGTTATCCAAACAGTAACCAAAAGTGACTACTAATTCTGACTACTAACAACTATATTGTATTATAGCTATATGCTATCTCTTGACCCTTTTTCTCACCTTTGGTGAAGAAGTTGTGGTATATTTATATATATGTACTATATATACATATTTACTTATCCTAACCTTACCCGTTTCACCATTTGCATGGTGGAATCGTGGAATATATCTATACTTACTTACGCATTTTACTTATACTCTAACAATCTAACATATAATTATTAACCCTTTTCATCATTTTATAATGGAATTGTGGTATTTATATATGTATTGCATATAATCTAACTTCTAACTTTATTTACATACTATGCATATGATCCTAATTATTAACCCTTTTCTTCATTTTCATGACGAAATTGTGGTAATCTCAAACTATCATATGTAACGTTTCATTTTGAATATGAACTATTAAAATCAAGGAACTTATAAACAACATAAAACTTAATCTCATCAAGGGCATTTTATGTTGATTGGATAATTAAACGACCACAGTTTAGAGCCTAGAATCTTACTAGTGTCCTTACATTCGTAGGATCGAAGTAGGATCGCCTTACGGATCACATTACGCATCTCTTGGGAAACATCTACGCTATCCACCGTGAGTCTTCATAGCCCTTTTACTGTTTTACATATTTTTGGTGTGAAAAGCATGTTACAAACTTTATTCGAAATCAACTGTTTTATTACTGAAATACTACGCATGTTTAACGCTCAACGGTACGTATGCACATGTTAAAGCTTGTAAGTTATGCTATCATACAAAAAGTCCCTACACTTTTACATTACCTATTTAACTCACATGTGTGAGCCATGATAATTATGAATAACGTTATTTGGTTGACCACCCACTTACGGTAAAGTAAGTGCATAATTGTTACAACGCCATGTTAGTGATAGAACATGATGACTCGGGGCAACTAATACAAGGTCGAGAGGTTTGGGTAATGGCTTAGCTTGCTACCTCTGAGGCATTACATTGTTTATACCATGAGCATGCAAAACGAAAACGAAACTTTACAACCAAGAGTTGTACCGCGTTTTTTTTGAAAGTACGAAACTTTCAACTTGCATTAAAACTTTTAGTGCACACGAAAACCTATGAACTCACCAACTATTTTTATAGTTTACACTCTCCTTTACATGCTTTTCAGGAAGCAACAAGTAAGGATGCATTCTAGAAGGCACCACATTAACGACATTCAACTTTATTTCATCATGTCAAGTTCTTTTTGTTATTTTGGACAAGATGTACTTCTAAAAACACGTTGTAATTGTACTCTTTTGATATGATGATTGTGTGTTGTCTTCTACATTATGCTTTTGAAACATTTAGCTGTGACATCCCGTGTTTCCGCTTTAGCGGGGTGTGACACATACGACACAAACTCACTGTACGATCTGGTCGTACGATACCTCTAAGTTTTTTAGCTTTTATACCCTGAATGGATGCTTTAATCGCGTTTTTTTATATTTGTTTTACGTTCTTATCATCGTATTGCAATGTATGCCTCAGTCGCAAGATTTCCTGTGTGTCCTATGTTCAAATTCATAATTAAACATGGTTGGATAAAGAATAAACAAAAGTTGCGTTCATTATATAAGCCATCGAGTACATAATCGACCACTAACGGTCGAGCAGCACGAACAAACAAATACATTTTTTCTAAGGTTGTGGAGGAGCATCGGTCACAACCTTGTCTGATACCCCATCCTGAAAACCCTCGCTAGCCGCCTCCTCTTCGACCTCCTTCTGGTCATCCAAGTCGAGATCTCTCTCAGTCCCGACTCTTTCATAAAAGAGACGCAGCTCATCTGACGCTGAAGCCAAAGGATCCTTGCCCTGCAGGTGACGTCGCATAATTGCCGCACGCGCAGTAAGTCGAGCATAAGAAAAGAAAGACTTATTTTCGTCTTTCAACTCATCAGACTCCTTCTTCAAATTTATCACCTTAGCCTTGATTCCCTCGACTTCCTTCCTCTTCGCGGTTACGGATTCCTTCATCCCTTCCAGCTCCTCTCTCTGGTCGCGCATCAAAGTCAGGGACTCCTTCAAAGGTGAGTTTATCTCGTCTCTTGTATGACCGAGGGCATCCAATTCGTCCAGGGCATGGTCAAGGCGCACCGACATCGCTTCTTCATGCTCCAAAGCAGCTTTCTCTTTAGCTAACGCTGCATCTTCATCTTTGGTAACAGAAGCCATTGAAACCTCTATATTCGTCGTTTCGGCATGTAATGCCAGGGAAGCTTGGAACGCCTGAAGAATCATAATATAAGCAGCATTAGTGAACAACGACAACGATAACGACAAAGAAAATGACAAGTCTTGAAAGAAAGGCTTACCAAGAATAAGAGTCCAGCTGTATGGAACTCTTTCTTCTCGAAAGAAAACCCGTCAAAACGCTCCCTGAAAGACGGAAGCAAATATTTTTCCAAATGGGGGAACAACTTCGTCTCGTCCAAGACATTGTCGTCCAGAAAACCCGACGGCAACGTAAAGTTGACCGTCGTTTCCCCCAAAGGTCCCTTCTGCGCGCCTTTGCCCCTGTCGGCCGATGAAGGGCCGGATAGGACGACGGGAGACATCGTCGCCAGTTGCGCAGTATTCACAGATTTCGCGTCGGTCGCAACCGACGCCTTCGCCTTACTGGACAAGGCAACCCTCGATGGGTTACCCGTCTTCAAAGACGGTTCCCTCAGAACGGACACCTTTGTCCTCTTTAAGAGGCCCGACCCGGCTGTCGGGACCTCTTTTCTCTTCAGGACTCTCGTCCCAGTCTTCGAAACGTCCTTCTCCCTCGCCTCGCGAGCTACTTCAACTTGGGCCATCTTCCTAGCAACAGAAGACGTCGCCTGTGCTTGAGATTCACCTGTACGGTAAAAGAAAGAAGTTAGACGATTCAGAACAGAGAAAGTTCAGGTCAAGCGAAAAGAAGACAAAAGGATACTTACCAATTATTTCTACCTCTGGTTCTTCACTCTTCTCTTCCTCCTCAGTCTTCTCAGAATCCTCCTCTTCTTCTTTCTCCTCTCGACCCAGCCTCACTCAATCGCTCAAGAAAACGGTGTCATCATCCTCGTCTATCAAATGACGCATGACATACGACCGGTCTTCGGTAGTAAATTCCAAGAACTTTTCGACCTTAGCCCGAGAAGCATCATCCGGCTTTACCTTCTCGAAATCAATATCTACGCATAAAAAAGAAGATCAGTCAAAGAAACAATCGAGCAACAGAATAACATGAAAACGTACTATCAAAGGCTCACCCGTCATATTCCAACCCTCCCTAATCCAGTCACTATCAGTGTCCAGTGTCGACACCCGTACGAGTACATACCTCTTCTTCCATCCACGGTCGTTGACCGCGGTATTTAAAACCAGGGTACGATCACCCTTGAACCTTGAAAACAAGCTATAGCGACGGTATTGGTCATTCTTGACCTTATACGCCGTCAGAAGGTCCCTCACATTCAGCGGTGGATTCCAGTTGGAGGTAAGTCGTTCGATGCTCAAGATAACTCGCCAGAACTGGGGCATCAGTTGCCCCGGCGAAAGATCAAATTCACACATGAATTCTTTGACTAAAGGCGAATATGGCCAGTGGAAACCTATTTTGAACGGATATTCGTATATAACAATGTACCCCTCGGGGCACATTTCCGGTCGAACCTTGCCAACCTTGCTCACGGTAATCCCCCTGGGAATCCTCGCTAGACGTCTAAAGTCGTCAAGATCTTCTTCGTTTTTAATGATGCTTCTAGGCTCTGTCGACATTGCCAACCCCGTTAAATTGATTTGCACTTTTGAGAGGCCCCATATATCCCAGTTTTTTCTAGGCTTTCTAGCAATAGACTTGCGACACATACGCAAACTGGAAGGTCGTATCTTATATGATCTCAGGAAAACTTAAATTAGGTCAAAAATCCTTGCAAGTTCTAATCGAACGGAAATCGCCAAGAAAAGATCCATCGTAATCTTTATTTATGCAGCCGATCATGTCAGGACGAATCCCTGGATAACCGCCGCGCATCCCCGTCCTTTCGTATGACCACAGGGATCGTCGACACCTGTCGTCGACAGCTGGTTAGCATCATCGTGTGTCAGTATGACGTCACGACCTCGTTCCCTTTTCAACTTCTCGTTCAGTTAGAAACGAACCAGGCCAGCCCCAAGGCGATTGAGGTAATTTCTAACTCTTGTCTTATTTCCTACGCGTCTGATTGACAAAATTTAAAACATAAATTTGACATTCAATTTTCAAATTTTGGGGGCAAACTGTTTGGGCAAAAAATCACGTCGTACGACCACGACCAGAGCAGGTAAGACGCACTATTATGAACTAAATATTGTGTTAAGATAACGTCTCGACAAGAACCCATAAAACATCCATCGTCTCCCGTAAAAGGTAAGTCGTACGTCCCCCATGACGCACGACCATAGCATCGCCCGTCCCGTACGACCATCGCGTTAGATCATTGCACCTTCGACCGAACTAACGTTAACCTTGACTGTTACGTTTGTAAAGTGTTTAATGCAGGAGTCAAAGTCATTAAAGAGCAACGGACATAACCGACGCAACCATTAACGATCGATAGCCGTAACGGACGAAGAGTATTATGAACATTCATCTCGGCGACCGTTTCCAGCCATTGTAGCCATTGATCAAATCATTAATGGAACTAATTAATGACGTGAAGACTATATAAGATAAGCTAAAGCTTCATTTCAAGGGACATCAGTTAACATCAAATATACATCTTTTTACGAGGTTCATGTGAACTCTTCTTTTTACGGTTTTTACACAACACACACACCTTTAGAGCATTTTATTGTCAAACCTTTCGGTGTTCTTGGTGTTCTTATTATATGAAATACAGTAAATCATTGAGCTATTTATATGTCTTATTTACACTTCTTGTATTTGATATCGTGTGTTATTCTACCTCATAATATCTGTTAGTTCGTTAAAACGCTTCCGCATTATATATTGTTTGATCTAATTAGATATAATCATCATTGTTAAACAAAACAGGAACCAACAATTGGTATCAGAGCGAACTTTGATTTTCTATATCAAAGTGATCCTCTCTTGCAATGATTTTTGGTAGAATCTTGGACTGATTTTAACCTATTATTCATTCTACAAAACAACTTCTGTTTTTCTGCCACTCTCGACCTGTTCGACTTTGGTAAACTTATAGAACCTGTTACTTCGGTTAAAACTCCATTTTAGTACACTGCTCAAAAGCTGATAAACACTATTCGAAGTACAAACTTCATCTTCAGAAAGCTTACTATTCATACCCTATTTTCTAGATTTACCACTCTCTCAAAATGACAAACTCAAACAACTACTTTTCTGCCTGTTCTTTAACAAAACCACCCACTCTACTCAGAGATGAGTACCCTCAGTGGAAAATACGAATGACTCATTTTTTCGAGGGTACTGACAAATAAGCTTTTCACTATATCAACAATCCTCCTTTCGTTCCTATGCTATCTGTACCACGTGTACCTCAAACAGATGACACTCCAGAGATTCCAGCGCACGAGAAACCAAAGACAATAGCTAAATGGTCTGATACTGACTGGGCAAAATATGAATTCGCACAGAAGGCAAATCGACTTCTGATAATGGCCATCCCAAATGACCTTTTCCAATCCTTGGATGCGTGTGAATCTGCACACGATCTATGGAAGGAACTGGAGAAACAATTGGAAGGAGGGGCTAAAACTCAGAAAAATCGCAGAGCCCAATGTATCAATGAATATTACTCATTCAAAGCTCTGCCGACAGAACCTCTGCAGACAACATATGATCGGTTCAACACTCTAATCAACAAGTGTAACACCCGTGATTTTCGGATAAGTACAACTTCAATTCAGTGAGGAATCGATCTTCTAAGAAAAATATGGAAAATAAGATTTTGAGTCAAATCTTAGATTTTATGGTCTTGTTGGATGAGGAATTCAAATACGAGTCCAACGATCCTTTCCGGAGCGAAAACTGAGCTAGAACGAGAGAGTTATGGCCAAAACGAGTTTCGGTACACTCTGAGCTATTGTGCCCGGCGATAGTGACACTGTCACAATCGCCGTGTCACTATCTCCCAAGAGGTACCGAGAGTTGAGGGATGCCTGGTGATTGTGCCCTGGCGATAGTGACACTGTCACTATCGCCGTGTCACAATAGCCGACGGGCTCCAAAGTGTTTTAAATCCCTTTTCTCATTTCTTCTTCCCCATTTCACTCATCTCTCTCAAACTCTCTCTCTCTCTAAAAATCGGTTTCTTTCACTAGAAACCCTACAACCCCTCTCCTCTCCTCTTCATCTTCTCCACCTAAATTAAACCCACTCCACCATTGTTGACCATCTTGAAGGTTTGAAGCTTTTGGGAGTTTAGGAAGCTATCTCTTGGGGGATTCAAGTGGATAAGGTAATCTATTCCTACCCAAAGATGTTATCGTTGTTGATTTCATCTTCTTTTTACCTTGGGTTGTTGTGGGACGATTTTGGTGATGATTTGTAAAAGAAATCTCGTTATCCCCTTCATGTATGAAACTAGGGTTTGGTATAGATGGGTATTTTGGTGTATATTGGATGGGTGATATTTTCTTATGGTTAGACTTGGATATTAATGGTTGGATCGTATTATTGATGGTTGGGAATTCATAAATCTAGGTTTTGGAAGTTTTGGCTTGAGGATGCAAACTTCATCAAAGGAGCATACGTTTGGAGAACTCTAGATTTAGCTTAAATCTAGCAAGGTGAGTTCAAGTTACTTTGCGAAAACGTTGTACATGCCAAAATGAATATTTTACAAATATGTGTGTGTTATATATGAAAATATATGTGGTTGAGTTATTTGATTGATTTAACTCTTTTGAAGTGTTTATCTTCATAAATGTGTAAAACACCCATATTTGGGGCTTTTGGATGTTTGGATGGTTAGAAACCATAAATTGTCTTTAAAAGATTATTTGCTCAAAATGAGGTTTAATTGATGGTTTAATCATATATGTGTAAATGATTTTGAAAACCAATTGGGAAATACACTTTTAAGTGTTATGTGTCATTTTGAGAATTATAAGGGTGTGAGTCCTTTGGGAAAACCCTTTTTGTTTAACCCGTAAAGAGTTTTGGGGTTAATGATGAATTTGTAGTATAACTTGCCTAAACAATGTTTAAACGCGTTTTTGACCGACATTATGGGTCTAGCAAGCTTGGAGCACTTTGCTCGGTTTGACTTTGAGTTAGTCTTGGGACATTTGTCCGGTTTAAATGGCTCGATGTGGAGTCTTATTTACGGGTCGCTTTTATTGCACCGTGTTGCATATTATTGCACGTTGTTGATATTTTACATGCTCAGGATGGAGTCTAGGATGTGTTATATGCTTAATTGCATTTTTATTTGCATGATTTGACGTCAATAAATGATCATTAGATCTTTGAGCAGAGGGCTCGGTTTTGGGCTCAATTGAGTCTTGGGGGCATTCGCCCGGTTTTAATAAGCTCGACGTGGGCTTGGGGTTTGCATTGCATGAGTTGCATCATATTTTAGGCTTACATGATTTGAATGCATTGGTTATTCTTTTGAGGTCATGTATAAGTTTTTAAGTTAAGTAAGCTTGTTTTGGATGGTGGGTTTGCCAAGGTAAAGACCTAGTATGGTTGAACTTGGTGGTTTAAATGGACTAAAGACCTAGTATGGTTGATGTCTAAGAGGGGCTAAAGACCTAGTATGGTTGATGCCAAAGACGGACTAAAGACCTAGTATGGTGTATATCTAAGATGGGCTAAAGACCTAGTATGGTTGATGCCAAAGACGGACTAAAGACCTAGTGTGGTTGATGTCTAAGATGGGCTAAAGATCTAGTATGATTGATGTCGAGGATTTACTAAAGACCTAGTATGGTTGATGTCATCCGTTTTCCACATCCAAGAAGCTTACTTGTATTTATTTAATTGTGGTTTAATTTATGTGGTTGCCACATTCGATGAGATCGGGTCTCCCCCGTCACCGAAGGGTGTTGATTTTGGGTATTTTATCTATTCACATTGTTGAGGTTATATTACCTGTATATGGATTGTTTTTCCAGGATTGATGGACGGATTTATGTTACATTCTTATTGAATGTTTTAACTGGTATTGGGATTTTAATACATTTTACGTTTGCGTGAGTTTAGCTTAGTATTATGTTTTAATAAAGTATATATTTGAATGGATGGTTTCCATGTTTTATGGGTTGAGTATGATTTGTCAACCGTATTTGAAAGTTTTGCCTAAACTAGAATTATTCACGTAATTGGGTGAATTAGGATTTGTAACTCATATTGGAAAATGCTTTACACTTTTCGGGAATGGTTTTCCATGGATTTTGAGTGTGTTGGAAAGTGAGTCGTTTATGCCGTTTGAGAAATCTTTTTGGAAATGATCGTCTTTGTCGCAAGCTTTCATTTAAAGATTTATTTAAATCATGACTATAACTACTAACTTCCGATTTATGATTTTATATAGTCATAATAAAATGCTTGAACTCACTAGGCGTAAGCCTAACCCTTTTTATTTGTCGGCATGTGCAACAGGCTCAGGTTGGGGTAGCTCTAGCTACATTGTAAAGTGGCGAGTGCTAGTAATGTGCACGAGAGGTGAATAGCTTAAGTTATGTTTTCCGCATTTACCCTTGGGAAGTAGCACTTGTATTTGGATTAGGTGATGTCTGAAGTGGGTTTAGTCTTGGTAATGAGACTTGTGTAGTATGTATTACTTGGAGATAACCATTGTTTGTAATTGGAGGTATTTTACCTATTGTTTCGGATGTAATATCGAAATTTTAAATTAGTTGCTCTTTCCAAATTTGAGGGTGTTACAAGTTGGTATCAGAGCATAAGTTTGAGAGAATTAGGTGTTGATTTTGGATACCTAGACTCAAACTAGTGTTTGTTTAGGTAAATGAGAGTGAAATTCACCTTTAGGCACTTTAAGATAAGATGTTTTGAAGTTGATGGAGCTTTTAGAAACGAGAATCACGTCGAGAGCAACAAGGATAATCATATGCAGTGCGTTCATAGTGACACCTGGCCAGTGTCATGGTGAACCTACTAGTACGTGTGCATGCTCGAATTGCTTTCATGTGGAGATCGTTGGGGTAGTGAAGGAGGTTCTGAACTAGTAGTTGTTGGAATGGATGGACGATTCTAGTATTAGTCACTTGGAGTGACGATAAGCATGATGTTTGCTTTACGTAGGCCGTTTCGGGTCAAGATTGATGGTCGGACTAGAACCATAGGCTTTTGAGCCGATTTTGATTTGAGGAAAAACCATAAAGTTAATTGATGTATTTCCCAACTTGCCTTAAGAGGTTTGAATATCCGGATGAAAATAGTAGACCGGAGGATTTTGGAGGAGTATGAGTGGAGACGTTGTATGCCGACTAAATCATGCACGAACTTTATTTTGGAAATAAATTGCATCAACTGTTTCTTGTGTTTCCAATCCTTATGTGGACTGTGTTATAAATTTTGAGAAATGTTTGGAACGCACACAAGATTTCAAATAATGGTTTTAAAAGTGCATGAAACCGTTTTATCGCGGGAGTTGCGAACTCCGCCGGGATTTGTTTTGCCTTATTTCATCGTTGTTCAACATTTGTTTTGGACGTAATGATAATCATATATAAATGATGTTTGAGATGTTGGGCAATAACTACAGCTTGTGACTTTAACATTGGATATCCTCCACATATGTTAGAGTTTGGACGGAAAGTTATTTTTCCATTATGTCTATGTGAGATTATTTTGGGGATTTTGTTTAATGAGAGTTGTTAAACAATGTCGTTTATGTGGTATTACCCTAGAAGGGGATTTTTGGGATTTTGGCGTCTCATCTATGATTTTTTGCTTTTAGCAATTTGGCTTTGGAAGCATGGTGTTTAGCACCGTTTTATTGACTTGGAGTCATTGAGTCCATGGAGGTTCATGGAGTTTGGTTTTACGACATGTTGAGTCGTGTGAGTACAATTTTACAATGTGCATACTCTAATTGCTTATGTGAAAAGTTTACGAGTTTTGGTTGGGCATTTGGTCCCACTCGAGTTTTGTTGAGAAAAGTTAATTTTATGCCATAAGGCGACTAAGAAAAGATGAGCTTGGAACTCTAGTGTCGCGTAACTTTTCTTTCAAAAAGTTTGTGTTACTAAGTATTTCATTGCAAATAGTTCGGTGTATGGGTTGATTTATACGTGGCTTAAGTAATGCATGAAAGAACATTTTGGTGACATTTTATAATAAATTGCTTGGTGCGCTTTTGGTCAGTTAAATGTTTATTACCGTTTTTATGTGAAACGTATTATATCGACTTAGGGGTATGCATAGTTTGGTAACCATTTTTTCTCGTCACTTTGTTGAACGAATTGTGTATGAAAATGTTTTATAGACTCTTGTTTAAATGATGACCATTCGGTCAAAGGGTGTTTTGGTGTTGTAGAAATCATGCACAGTTCGCAATGCTTTGCATTTTGAAAATGAAAATGTGTTAGTCGTTGATATTTGGTTAACTTTGAATTGCCGATTATTTTGGAAGAATTGAAAACCTTTTTGGTTTCCGGAGAAATGTGCGTTGGGAGTATTTGTACAAATACATTTTTAGCAATTACGTTTTGACGTTTTGTGTCCCAAGTACGAAACCTTGAGAAAATGCTTCGTGAGGAAGATTTTAGAAAATTTTTGTATAAAATTATAGTACGCGGGATTTCTTATGTTTTGGACATTGATACGCACCGTTAGTACAATTTGGGATTTGAAAATAAGTTGAACCCTTTCGATGTCAAATAATTATTAACACCTATTTCCTCATATGTTTTGGAATAACGCATTGTTGTGTGCAAGTTTTACCAGAAACGTTTTACTCAAATGGCATTATAGGACCGGATGAGAGATTTTGAGAAATTGATTTAAAGAGTTTCATTTGTCGAAATTTGGTCACGAACCATTTGATGCACGTTATTTAGTTACAGGAAAATTTCTATTAGAAGTGTTACAAGCTTGCATGCCTACCCCAATGTGAAGTTGTATGATGTTTTATTCGATATTTTCAAGTGATGGAGATGTATGGGTTTTTGTATTAACTAGGGAATTTGCACAAGTCATTTTATGTTTTGACTAAGAATGTTGGTGAACCGCTCCATCGTTTTGTGTAATAAACTGACGCGCGCAAAATTTTGTTGGTAAACCTTGCCTCATGTCGTTTTATGGTTGATGAGGAAATGTTGGAGTCAATGTTGTTTAGACCTCTTTTGAAATACGTGCACACCTGGTGTCGCACCCCATTTAAGGTCGAGCAGTCACTTTACATGCATGTCATGAGTCAATTCATACTAGAACTGTGGTGTTTCATCTAAAAGAAATTGTTTACTACGCTTTTGCGTTTTGTGGGTAAACTGAACTGCAATGAAATGATTTTCAACATGATTTTCCTATGTGGGACAAGCGTGTCCAGTTTTGCGTAACTACCGAGCTGATAGTAGTAGTCTTATTTCGCACGAGTTAT
The DNA here is from genome assembly GCA_033807775.1 of Saussurea involucrata. Classification (NCBI taxonomy): domain Eukaryota; kingdom Viridiplantae; phylum Streptophyta; class Magnoliopsida; order Asterales; family Asteraceae; genus Saussurea; species Saussurea involucrata. The sequence continues at coordinate 26,776,309 of CM066318.1, forward strand.
TTGAGATGAAAATCTTGGTGTTGAAAATATTTGGTGAATGGTTTTGATTAATTGGCATATTTATTGAATAACGCATTTGAAAACCTTGAACTCGTTAGGACCTTGAAAAAGGGTATGTACCTCAACTAAGGGTAAGTGCGTGTAGCACTTCGACGGTGGAAGGTTGGGTATTCCACGCGTGTTGGTATTATGGGCCGGAGGATAGCGGTAGCAAAGTAATTGTGTTTGTGGTAATTGCAGAATTAAACTTGCGGTAACGTATTTCGAGGTTGATACAGCCGTTTTGTTGGCAACCTTAGTTGTATGGAAACCTCGGTAAATGGAACTCGTGTGTAGGGTCCTATTAGAGTTCCGAGTAGGTGGTAAAAACTAGGTGTCAACCTTTGTGGTCTTGAAATCGGAAACCGTTAGTGTAAACGGGGGTTTGTAGCCACGTTTGAAGGATGACGACAATGGTAGTGGTAACCGTAAGATGCTCAATTGTGATGAGTAGTTTTGGTGGAATAATCTTAGTGTACGGTTAAAGGACTTGTCGGTTTTATGACTGTTCTTTTTGGAATGGATTCTTGGAGTTATTAGAACTCGTGGAGTTATTTGACAATTAATGGTAGGGATGATCGGAATTGATAATTCCGTTGGGTTCGTTAGTGATTAAATCGTGAGATGATTTAGAGTTGAAAACTAAAATTGAGGAAGATGGAACACGTTAAGGTTGGGAGACAACCGGAGTCGTTTAACTAGGAGTGTTACCAGTGGTTGGAATGTTCTTCCAGACATAAGTACGGTGTACTTGAAGGGGTGCTGTTGATAAGAAATTGTTCGAGGAATTGTCCTTATAGACTATGTGGGAAATTTGGATTCCTGTTAGGAATTGATGATTTATGGTCGGAGTTGAGTCGGTTAGCATTATTGTAAAGGATGTAGATTTCGAGGACGAAATCATTCCAAGGTTGGGAGGATTGTAACACCCGTGATTTTCGGATAAGTACAACTTCGATTCAGTGAGGAATCGATCTTCTAAGAAAAATATGGAAAATAAGATTTTGAGTCAAATCTTAGATTTTATGGTCTTGTTAGATGAGGAATTCAAATACGAGTCCAACGGTCCTTTCCGGAGCGAAAACGGAGCTAGAACGAGAGAGTTATGGCCAAAACGAGTTTCGGTACACTCTGAGCTATTGTGCCCGGCGATAGTGACACGGTCACAATCGCCATGTCACTATCGCCCAAGAGGTACCGAGAGTTGAGGGATGCCTGGGGATTGTGCCCTGGCGATAGTGACACTGTCACTATCGCCGTGTCACTATAGCCGACGAGCTCCAAGGTGTTTTAAATCCCTTTTCTCCTTTCTTCTTCCCCATTTCACTCATCTCTCTCAAACTCTCTCTCTCTCTCTAAAAATCGGTTTCTCTCACTAGAAACCCTACAACCCCTCTCCCCTCCTCTTCATCTTCTCCACCTAAATTAAACCCACTCCGCCATTGTTGACCATCTTGAAGTTTTGAAGCTTTTGGGAGTTTAGGAAGCTATCTCTTGGGGGATTCAAGTGGATAAGGTAATCTATTCCTACCCAAAGATGTTATCGTTGTTGATTTCATCTTCTTTTTACCTTGGGTTGTTGTGGGACGATTTTGGTGATGATTTGTAAAAGAAATCTCGTTATCCCCTTCATGTATGAAACTAGGGTTTGGTATAGATGGGTATTTTGGTGTATATTGGATGGATGATATTTTCTTATGGTTAGACTTGGATATTAATGGTTGGATCGTATTATTGATGGTTGGGATTTCATAAATCTAGGTTTTGGAAGTTTTGGCTAGAGGATGCAAACTTCATCAAAGGAGCATACGTTTGGAGAACTCTAGATTTAGCTTAAATCTAGCAAGGTGAGTTCAAGTTACTTTGCGAAAACGTTGTGCATGCCAAAATGAATATTTTACAAATATGTGTGTGTTTTAATTGAAAATATATGTGGTTGAGTTATTTGATTGATTTAACTCTTTTGAAATGTTTATCTTCATAAATGTGTAAAACACCCATATTTGGGGCTTTTGGATGTTTGGATGGTTAGAAACCATAAATTGTCTTTAAAAGATTATTTGCTCAAAATGAGGTTTAATTGATGGTTTAATCATATATGTGTAAATGATTTTGAAAACCAATTGGGAAATACACTTTTAAGTGTTATGTGTCATTTTGAGAATTATAAGGGTGTGAGTCCTTTGGGAAAACCCTTTTTGTTTAACCCGTAAAGAGTTTTGGGGTTAATGATGAATTTGTAGTATAACTTGCCTAAACAATGTTTAAACGCGTTTTTGACCGACATTATGGGTCTAGCAAGCGTGGAGCACTTTGCTCGGTTTGACTTTGAGTTAGTCTTGGGACATTTGTCCGGTTTAAATGGCTCGATGTGGAGTCTTATTTACGGGTCGCTTTTATTGCACCATGTTGCATATTATTGCACGTTGTTGATATTTTACATGCTCAGGGTGGAGTCTAGGATGTGTTATATGCTTAATTGCATTTTTATTTGCATGATTTGACGTCAATAAATGATCATTAGATCTTTGAGCAGAGGGCTCGGTTTTGGGCTCAATTGAGTCTTGGGGGCATTCGCCCGATTTTAATAAGCTCGACGTGGGCTTGGGGTTTGCATTGCCTGAGTTGCATCATATTTGAGGCTTACATGATTTGAATGCATTGGTTATTCTTTTGAGGTCATGTATAAGTTTTTAAGTTAAGTAAGCTTGTTTTGGATGGTGGGTTTGCCAAGGTAAAGACCTAGTATGGTTGAACTTGGTGGTTTAAATGGACTAAAGACCTAGTATGGTTGATGTCTAAGAGGGGCTAAAGACCTAGTATGGTTGATGTCAAAGACGGACTAAAGACCTAGTATGGTTGATGTCTAAGATGGGCTAAAGACCTAGTATGGTTGATGGCAAAGACGGACTAAAGACCAAGTATGGTTGATGTCTAAGATTGGCTAAAGATCTAGTATGATTGATGCTGAGGATTGACTAAAGACCTAGTATGGTTGATGTCATCCGTTTTCCACATCCAAGAAGCTTACTTGTATTTATTTAATTGTGGTTTAATTTATGTGGTTGCCACATTCGATGAGGCGATCTCTACCTAATGAACTTCTGTGCCAAGAACAAGGAAGAAAAGCTTTGCCTTGTTACATGCAAAAGCGAAGAAGCCTGCTTATGGCATAACAGGTTCTGCCATCTAAACTTTAATACTCTAGAAAGGCTTGTCAAACTTGATCTAGTCAAAGGTCTGCCAAATGTTAAATTTAATAAAGATCATTTGTGCTCTGCTTGTGAAATGGGAAAACACAAAAGAGCTTCCCATAAAGGAAAAACTGATGTGTCTTGCCCTAGGCCTCTTTACATGCTTCATGTAGACCTCTGCGGTCCAATCGCTACATGGAGCCTAGGTTGCAAGAAATATATACTTGTTTTAATCGATGAATATTCAAGATTTACATGGGTTGAATTTGTCAGAAAGAAATCAGATGTTCCAAACATTCTGATAAATTTAATGAAAAGAATCCAAGTTCTGTATGAGTGCAGGATTTAGAAGCTAAGGAGCAACAATGGAACAGAATTCAAAAACTCCGTCATTGAAGCCTATCTTACATAAGAAGGCATATCACATAACTTCTCTGTTGCACGCACCCCACAACAGAATGGTATGGTAGAACGAAAGAACCGCACGCTTGTGGAGGCTGCAAGAACTATGCTAACAGCATCTAGATTACCAATGAATTTTTAGGCAGAAGCAGTATCAACCGCTTGCTACACCCAAAATCGATCAACCATTGTAAAGAGACACATCAAAACACCATATCACTTGATCAACAAAAGGCGACCAAACATCTAGTTCTTTCATGTATTCGGATGCAAGTGCTTCGTCTTAAATGATAGAGAAGCAAGAGGAAAGTTTGAGGTGAAAGCAGATGAAGGAAAGTTCATAGGATACTCTGCCACTTTAAAAGCTTACAGAGTGTACCTTCTGAAGTCTCGATCCATCGTAGAAAGCATCAATGTATCTTTTGACAATTCCTTTCAAAAGACTTATGAACAAGTCAGTTCAGAACTCGGTCTAAAGAAGGAATCCTCTGACATCTCAGAAACAAGAGAAGTAGACCTAAATCTGCTATTTGAAGAGATGTTCCACGACGATATTGATCCCTCTCCCGGAGCTGCCAGAGCCTCTGGAGAAACATCTTCTGCAGGCCAGACTGAGTCGGGTATATCTCTAACTGGTCCATTAAATACTTCATCCTCTTCCGTGAATCATACAGATGCACTTGTTGAGGGGGAGCCAACAGAAGATGAAACGACCAAAGACCCAACAACAGAGGCTCCTGAAAAACCTACTCCAACAACTACAGAGGAATCAATACAAGAGGAAAATATAGACTCAGTCTCTACTTCCTTAGAGGAATGAATTCCAACTCTTATTCCAATCCTTCCACAAGCTGAAGAGCCAAGTTCAAGCTCTGCAGTGCCATCTACTACATAGGGTGTACCAGAACCACAGAAGTTCAACTAGATGACTCAAATGACCATCTTCCAAGAACAACACAGTGGACGAAAAGCCATCCTCCAAGCCTTATAATCGGCGACCCTTCTGAAAAGGTCAAGACAAGATCAGCCACTGCTAATTTTGGTTTCTTTACAAATTTTATCAGTATGATCGAGCCAAAAAGAATTTCCGAAGCCTTAGATGATCCATACTGGGTAGATGGTATGCAAGAATATCTTCTGCAGTTTGAAAGAAACAAGGTATGGACCCTTGTACCTCTGCCACGAGGGAAACAAGCCATAGGGACAAAATGGGTCTTCAGAAACAAAAAGGACGAGGATGGGGTGGTCATCAGAAACAAAGCAAGATTGGTGGCCAAGGGATATCGCCAAGAAGAAGGCATAGATTACGATGAGACTTTTGCCCCTGTCGCATGGCTCGAAGCAATAAGAATCTTCTTAGCCTTCGCAGCTCACATAGGATTCAATGTTTTTCAAATGGATGTAAAATCTGCTTTTCTGAATGTTGAAATCCAAGAAGAAGTATATGTTCAGCAACCACCAGGGTTTGAAAGTTCCAAGTACCCAAAATACGTGTATTTCCTCGACAAAGCTCTATATGGACTGAAACAGGCTCCAAGAGCATGGTACGAAAGACTTTCAACCTTTCTTCTCAATAATGAATTCGACAGAGGTACAACCGATACTACTTTGTTTTACAAACGAAAAGGTGATGAGATTCTGCTTGTACAGATCTATGTGGATGACGTTATTTTTGGGTCTACAAATGCACAACAGTGCAAAGATTTCGAAAAACTCATGCAGAGTGAATTTGAAATGAGTATGATGGGAGAATTAACTTTCTTCCTCGGACTCCAAGTAAAACAATCATCAGAGGGAATTTTTATAAATCAAGCTAAATATGTCACTGACATACTTTCAAAATACTGTCTCACTGATGCCTCTGTAATTAAGACCCCAATGGCAACTGGAAATAAGTTAGACGCAGATACAAATGGCATAAATGTGGAGTGCAAGCTCTACAGAGGTATGATAGGGTCTCTGTTATACTTAACCGCTAATAGGCCTGATATAATGTTTGCCACATGCCTCTGTGCAAGATATCAAGCTAACCCAAAAGAATCCCACTATATTTCTGTAAGGAGGATCATCAGATACCTTAAAGGGACCAAAAATCTTGGACTCTGGTATCCAAAGAACTCTGGTTGTGGTCTTAAGGCTTACACTGATTCAGATTATGGAGGATGCAAGCTTGATCGAAAGAGTACCTCTGGGAGTTGTCAATTCCTAGGAGGTAAACTAGTCAGCTGGACTTCAAAGAAGCAGAATTGTGTGTCCACATCTACAGCAGAAGCTGAATATGTTGCTGCTGCTAGCTCTTGCTCCCAAGTTCTGTGGATGAAAACTCAGCTAAAGGACTATGGTCACAACATATACAAGATACCCATTTTCTGTGATTCAAAAATCGCCATTTTCATCTCTGCCAATCCAGTACATTACTAAAAAACAAAGCATATCGACATAAGGTACCACTTTCTGAAGCATCATGTTGAATATGGCACAATCGAAATGCACTTTGTATCCACAGAATATCATCTTGCAGACTTATTCACCAAGGCACTTGATGAGAAAAGATTCCTTTTCTTGGTGGGTAAGTTGGGAATGATTAACATGAGTTAAATCCTCTGTAAGTAAGATTTGATTTTCCTGTAAATATGTATATAATCAAACTTCTGAATGTAAATTCTTAAATCACCAAAAGTTCTATGACCAATAGAGCTTCTGTGGGATTGTTCAGAAACTCGGACAATTCTTCATAGAACCTCTGATGAACTTGACCTATGTTCTGTGCACTACTTATCTCATTTGAACCAAGCATAGGTCAAGGGGGAGCAGAAGGAGACCTTGAACTGATCTACAGAGGTTGATCAGTCAAGGGGGAGCAGAAGGAGACCATGAACTGATCTACAGAGGTTGATCATTCAAGGGGGAGCCAAAGAAGAGATATAATCAATAATTGTGACAACTGTCAAATTTACACCTCAGGTTAGAACTACTTTGGATACCTTATTTTCATGACATAGTTTACACAGTGCAATTTTAGCAGTAAACACGGTACGATAGGAAAAATTCGAGAAATTTTGCCTAAGAAATCCTTTAATTAGGAAATTATCCATAAATCTCATAAAATGCCAACTTAATATACATTTATACTCCAAGTATTTATGTGGTTGATAATTTATATATATTTCAATCATATTATATATATAAATACCTTAATTTATATATACCTACTTTGTATTTTAAGTTTTAAGAAAATACTTGTATTTTAATTTTAATCTTTAAAGACAAGAAGTGACTAAATACATTTGTGTAACACCACACCCCACCCCCCTAGAGAGGCCGGCCACGCCTCCCCCTCTCTCCATATGTATGCAACAACACTCACCATTTCACCTCATTGCCTCACTTCACGCTCTCACTAAGAGAAAGTTATCATCTCCTTCTCTCTCCATCTTCAAACCTTCATCCAAATCTTCATATTAATCTTCAATCTTCATCACAACTCCAGCCCCTAAATCATATTTCTTCAAGAGTTCAAGATAATCAAAGGTAAAAACAAGTGTGTTGGGTGAAATCCACACACACTCTTTTAAATCTTTTTCCAACTTTCTTGCATTTTATGAATGTTCTTCATCTTTTCTACACTTTCTTTATATTGTTAAAAACCATCTTTACTATGTCTTAATGTTTGTAGATTTACCATCATAACATCTTTTTGTTAGTAAAAGATGGTGAATCCAAAATCAAACCTAAGTTAAGACCAAAGATGAACATTTTAAACACATGCATGTAGTTTTCTTGAGAAATCCATCATCTTTTATTCAAGAATTTTATGAGTAAGTCTTTGAAATCCACTAAAAACATACTTAAACAAACATGCATGAGCTAAATATGCACAATTTTAAGTTGCATGTTGATGTTTTTGGCAAGAACATCAACCTTTTCTAAAATGTGTCTTTTACAAGAGTTTATAAAAGTTTAGTTGATAGGTAACTTGCATGCATTTTAAATGGATCAAAATGTGTTTTGGGAACTGAAAATAAGTGTATGGAAGAGAGTCAAATTGGATTGTGCATGCAAAAGAATAAGAATTTTGGTTAATAAGTCAACATGTGAGCACATGCACAAAGTGTGATTTTGACAGATTGCTGCCAAATTCCACACCCCACTTCAAAGGGTCATATCTCACTCAATATAACTCCAAATGGAGTGATTCTTTTTCTGGAAATCATTTTTATGTGTTAAGATTCAAACCCAAGTGGTTTCACTCAAAAACCCAGAGATTTCATTTATCAAACAATCCTCACAAAATCCATGCACAAACAGCAAAGTCTTCTGTCGGGTTTTACGTCGTATATACTTAAATTACTAAACATGTTGCTAGTATAACTAATTCGGGTATTGCATCATCGGTCTTTAATTAAACAAAGCCTGATCACCTATGTTTAATTAAAGAAAGAGTAATGCGAGACCGGAAATGGATATACTAGGAATATGTGTGTTTTCACACTCGATGCTTCACGTTGTATGCCTAGTATGAGCGTAGTTATTGCCTATAGTATGCAATAGTATAGTACGCTTAGCCTTTATATTGCGCGATAGTATTATTATACACTCTTACTTCAGTATCACTATGTCAACATCCTCATCACATTCTTACTTAAGCAATACTATGTCGTCATCATCATCAAGCTCACAACCTTCCTACACGCCATCAAGTGAGTGTACGTCTGACGTGGAACGAGACCCGTACGATGGGCCGAGGATACCTCCGACTGTGGTTCCCCCACAACCCATCCCGGTAGTGATACAACCTAATCCTAGGGGTCCACGTACGAGGCAAGCCGCTAGGAAGAGCGTGCCCATACCCAGACGAGTGTGTTTTAGGTCTGATCAGCGAGACGCACCGGAACCCTCACGAGTGATCGAGGGAGTGCCGATTAGTCGAGCGCCTGGCATGACCTGGGCCGAAGAGCAATGCCTTAGGGCCGTGACAGTGGATTTGCACGGATGTCAAATGAGGGTTAGTCACCAGAGTCAAGTCGTGACCGAACTAGTGGAATTAAGTCACCTTTTGACCAACATGTTGTCCGATGCCGTAAACTGAGCGAAAATAGCTCAGAGGATAGCGTTACGGGCCAAGATAATGAGCATAATAGTAGTGATGCTACTGACGTTATTGGTGTTGTGGGTTTCGATTGAAGTGTATCGGGGCGGATATTGACGTGGATGGTGGAAAATTTAGAAAATGGAACTTTTATTTCTAGTTGTTTCAATCTTAAATTTCAGTTTGTAATTCTATACTGATGTGCGATGCACATCAAAAATTTTGTATCAAACGGCTATTATTAATGACTTCAATGAAAAAGCAATTTCGCGTTTTAATTATATATGTGTGGAACATGCAATAGTTATTTAATTACTTTCCAACACTTCGAAATTTCAAATGTATTCTTTACAAAACATCCGACTTTATTTACTCAAAATTTTAACCAACTCGATATTTTCAATTGTGTTTTAGAAAAATGCCACCAAGAAGATCCACACGTCACACGGGAGAAAATCCTGATGATCAAAACCCCGATATCGCCCAACTCATAGCTCAACGTATCCAAGAGGCGATACCTAACATCATAGCCCAAGTTACCGCGGGCATTAATGAGCGTCAAAGGAATGTCAATGTGGGAGGAGGAACTCCCAATGACACTCACACAATAGAGGATGTAGCTACAAGACATTCATGACTTGCAAGCCCAAGGAGTTTCATGGAACGGAGGGTGCTATAGGATTACTCTCATTGTTCGATAGTATGGAGTCGGTACTTCAAATATGTAAGTGCTCAGAGGATCGCATGGTAGAGTATGCGACCTGTCAGTTGCAAAAGCGAGCTCTAACTTGGTGGAACATTCAAGTCCAAACCCGTGGAAGAGAAGATGCATACAAACTGTCCTGGAATGAATTCAAGGAATTGCTCATGGAGGAATACTGTCCCAAGAGCGAAGTGCAGAAATTAGATGATGAACTTTGGGATATTACCATGGTTGGTTCGGGGATAGATCGCTACACCGCTCGTTTTCACGAACTTGCGAAGTTAGTACCTCACATGGTTACCCCGGAGAGCAAGAGGATTGACCGATATTTGTATGGATTAACCCCGGAGATTCGAGGGATGGTTAAGTCATCAAGTCCGACCATGATCCAAGCCGCCGTGGCACTAGCAACTAGTTTGACCCATGATGCGGTCAGAGCAGGAACTCTAACTCAGAAAGGTGTTGGTATCAAGCGAAGGCCGGAGAATCAGTCAGGAAAGGCAATTGGAAGTAGTTCAAGTGGGAACAAGAAAGTAGTGGGAAACTTTGGGATGAATGCCAAGGAAGTAGGACGTTACAATAGACCCCACCCAAAGTGCAACCAATGTAATTCGCATCATGAGGGAGCCTGTCTCATTTGTAGCATTTATAAGCAAAAGGGTCATTTAGCCCGATTTTGCAAGACGGGAAAGCATGTGAAAGAGGAAGGAAGGGTATGCTATGAGTGCGGAAGTCCGGATCACTTCCGAAATGTGTGCCCAAAGCTGAAAAGGGGACCAATCAATAACAACGCTGGGTATCAAGCAAGACAAGCCAATCAGGGAAACCAAGGAGGACAAGCTCGAGGACGGGCATTTGTCTTAGGAGCAGAAGAAGCACGTCGAGACCCCAATGTAGTGACAGGTGCGTTTCTTCTAAACGATTATTATGCATCCGTATTATTCGACACTGGTGCCGATAAGAGCTTTGTTTCGTTAGATTTTAGGCTTTTGATCAATCTAGAATCTAAGAAAATGCCGAACGCTTATATTGTTGAGGTTGCTAATGGATTTGAATTAGAAGCTAAGGATGTAATCTTAGTCTGTACCTTGAACTTAGCTGATAAACTATTTAGTGTTGATCTTATTCCAATTGAATTGGGGAGTTTCGATGTAGTAATAGGCATGGATTGGTTATCTAACAACCGACCTGAGGTTAGTTGTTTTGGAAAGACGGTTAGGTTACCATTACAAGGCGGAGAAACCCTTGTTATCCAAGGAGATAGAGTTGGAAGGAATCCGAAGATAGAATCATGTATGAAGGTCCATAAGTATTTGAGGAAGAAGTATGTTGCGTTCTTGGCGCAAGTAGTCGAGAAGAAGTCTGAGGAGAGGCGAGTTCAGGATATTCCTGTGGTGAAGGATCACCCAGAAGTATTTCCAGACAATTTGCCTGGACTTCCACCGTTTAGACAAGTCGAATTTCAGATTGACCTTATACCCGGAGTGGCGCCCGTAGCCAAGGATCCGTATCGCCTAGCACCTGCAGAAATGCAAGAGTTGTCGAATCAACTTCAAGAACTTTTGGATAAGGGATTCATTCGACCAAGTTCATCACCCTGGGAGCCCCGATTCTCTTCGTTAAGAAGAAGGATGGATCGTTTCGAATGTGTATCGATTATAGGGAGCTAAATAAGTTGACAATCAAGAACCGATATCCTCTCCCTCGAATAGACGATTTGTTCGACCAGTTGCAGGGTGCAACTTACTTCTCTAAGATTGATCTTCGATCGGGATATCATCAGTTGAGAGTCCGAGAGGAAGGTATTCCTAAAACAGCTTTTAGAACTCGCTATGGACACTACGAGTTTTTAGTTATGCCATTTGGTTTGACAAACGCGCCAGCTGTATTTATGGATCTAATGAATAGAGTATGTAGGCCATACCTTGATAAGTTTGTGATTGTATTCATCGATGATATACTAATCTATTCTCAGAGTAAGAAGGATCACGAGCAGCATCTAAAAGTGAATTTAGAGCTTCTCAAGGAACATAAGCTATATGCCAAATTTACTAAGTGTGAATTTTGGATTTGGGAAGTACATTTCTTAGGCCACGTAATCGGGGAGAAAGGGATTCACGTGGACCCGGCTAAAGTGGAAGCCATTAAGAAATGGGAAGCCCCAAGAACTCCAACGGAAATTCGCCAATTTCTAGGCTTGGCAGGGTTTTATCGACGTTTTATCGAGAATTTTTCTAAGATCGCTAAACCCCTTACCACATTAACCCAAAAGGAGAAGGAAATCGTTTGGGGAATTCCACAAGAAGAAGCATTTCAACTTCTGAAGAAAAAGTTGTGCAATGCACCGATTTTAGCTTTACCGGAAGGAACGGAAAAATTTGTAGTGTATTGTGACGCATCACATCAAGGATTAGGTTGCGTATTGATTCAAAATGATAAGGTGATAGCATATGCCTCGAGACAATTAAAAGTTCATGAGAAGAACTATACCACACACGATTTGGAACTCGGAGCTGTGGTATTCGCTCTGAAGATATGGAGACATTATCTATATGGTACCAAGTGCACTATTTTCACCGATCATAAAAGTCTTCAACACATCTTTGATCAAAAGATGCTTAATATGAGGCAAAGGAGATGGGTAGAACTACTTAGCGACTACGATTGTGAGATACGTTACCACCCAGGTAAGGCCAATGTGGTAGCCGATGCCCTGAGTAGGAAAGAAAGGATAAAACCTTCACGAGTCCGAGCGTTAGGAGCACTGGTTCAAACATGTTTGAAAACCCGGATTTTTGAAGCTCAGGTCGAAGCATTGAAATCTGAAAACCTGAAGGAAGAGACTCTTCACGGCTTAGAGTCTAGTTTTGAAGCTAAGATTGATGGAGTACGCTACTTTAAGGGCAGAGTATGGATCCCAAAGGCTGACAACCTACAGGAAATGATTTTGGAGGAGGCTCATAAATCTAAGTAGTCAATCCATCCAAGAGCGGATAAGATGTACAAGGATTTAAGGGAATACTATTGGTGGCCAAGAATGAAGAAGGATATTGCCATATATGTAGGAAAATGCATAACGTGTGTAAAAGTCAAGGCTATCCATCAAAAGCCATCGGGACTGTTACAACAACCAGAGATTCCCCAGTTGAAATGGGAGCAAATCACTATGGATTTTATAACCAAACTCCCGAGAACTACCAAAGGACATGACTCGATTTGGGTTATAGTAGATCGATTTACGAAGTCTGCACATTTCTTACCTATTCGGGAAGACTATAAGATGGAAAAGCTTGCTCAGATCTACATAAGGGAAATCGTTACGCGACATGGAGTCCCAGTTTCCATCATTTCAGATAGAGATAGTCGTTTTATCTCTCGATTTTGGCAGTCACTCCAAAAAGCGTTAGGTACACAGTTAAACTTGAGCACGGCCTATCATCCTCAAATGGATGGTCAGAGTGAGCGAACCATTCAGACTTTGGAGGACATGCTTTGGGCATGTGTGATAGACTTTGGAGGAAGTTGGGATAACCACTTACCGTTAGTTGAATTCTCTTACAACAATAGCTATCACACTAGTATTCAGTGTGCGCCATATGAAGCTCTGTATGGCCGCAAGTGTCGATCACCTCTTTGTTGGTTGGAAATTGGAGATAGGCAACTATCTAGTCTGGACATTGTTCAAGAAACCATCGACAAGATCGCAATCATCAGGGATAGGCTTAAAGCAGCTCAAGATCGTCAAAAGAGCTATGCGGACAATCGAAGGAAGCCTTTAGAATTTTAAGTTGGTGACAGAGTCTTTTTGAAGGTATCCCCTTGGAAGGGAACAGTCCGATTCGGGAAAAGAGGAAAGCTGAGTCCACGATATGTTGGACCATTCAAGATCCCAGAAAGAATCGGACCAGTAGCTTACAAGCTGGATTTGCCAATAGAGTTAAGTGCGGTTCACAACACATTTCACGTGTCAAACTTAAAGAAGTGTTTAGCCGATGTAGCAGTAACCGTGCCTTTGGAAGAAGTCCAAATCAACGATAAACTGCACATAATAGAGGAACCAATGGAAATACTCGATAGGGAAGTCAAGCGTCTTAAGCGAAGCAAAATTCCGATAGTAAAAGTCCGATGGAACACGAGGCGTGGGCCTGAATACACTTGGGAGCGGGTGGATTACATGTTACAAAAGTATCCTCACCTCTTTGCAAGCAAACCTGTTAACACTAGTAACACTTGAATTTCGGGACGAAATTCTTCTAACCGGGGGAGACTGTGACAACTATCAAATTTACACCTCAGGTTAGAACTACTTTGGATACCTTATTTTCATGACATAGTTTACACAGTGCAATTTTAGCAGTAAACACGGTACGATAGGAAAAATTCGAGAAATTTTGCCTAAGAAATCCTTGAATTAGGAAATTATCCATAAATCTCATAAAATGCCAACTTAATATACATTTATACTACAAGTATTTATGTGATTGATAGATTATATATATTTCAATCATATTATATATATAAATACCTTAATTTATATATATTTATGTGATTGACTAAATACATTTGTGTCACACCACACCACACCCCCCTAGAGAGGCCGGCCACACCTCCCCCTCTCTCCATATTTATGCAACATCACTCACCAATTCACCTCATTGTCTCATTTCACTCTCTCACTAAGAGAAAGTTATCATCTCCTTCTCTCTCCATCTTCAAACCTTCATCCTCATCTTCATATTCATCTTCAATCTCCATCACAACTACAGCCCCTAAATCATATTTCTTCAAGAGTTCAAGATAATCAAAGGTAAAAACAAGTGTGTTGGGTGAAATCCACACACACTCTTTTAAATCTTTTTCCAACTTTCTTGCATTTTATGAATGTTCTTCATCTTTTCTACACTTTCTTTATATTGTTAAAAACCATCTTTACTATGTCTTAATGTTTGTAGATTTACCATCATAACATCTTTTTGTTAGTAAAATGTTGGTTCCCGTTTTGCTTAAACAAGATTGTCAGATCTATTAGTTCAAGATAATGTTTGATGCGGAAGCGTATTTGAAGAACTAACAGATATGATTGATAGATTTAGAACACACAAAGTCAAATAAACAGTGAACAGAATATTATATCTCAAAGTTTACTGAATATATATCAAGAACAGGTTTATGAACCGTGAGTAAGAAAAAGCTTTAAAACAGATATGACTCTTAAGGTGAATAAGCTTTTGTGTTCTTGATGTTCGATTGAAGTGTTGTGTATTGTTTTTGTGTAAGGAAGAACTCAACATGAGTCTTCCTTATATACTACTCTAAAGGGGACCATAAAGCATATGCTACTATTCAAAAGGTACGTATGAATAGTTGAGAGGATGTCGTGAACAGTTGCAAGGATGGCATGAACAGTCAGACGTGTTGTATTGCATTTAATGCAGCAGACGTCTAATATGTACTAAGCCCTACTGAGTCCAATCAGAGTTTGACACGTCGATGTTGGACAGGGCATGCTACCATGCAAGTTGATGTACGAGTCTTGTAACAGTAGCAAGATATTACAAATATCTTCAAATCTCAGTGAGGACCACAGAGGCTCTGTAATGAGTTACAGAGGTTCTGCGGTCTGGTCCTCTGTGGAGCAGTCTTCGCCGGATTCTGAGTCTTTGGTCTTCTTTGTGCGTATGACAGAGCTTCTATAGGAAGCCTCTGCTGCTTCTGTAGCTTCTTGACCTTGATTTCTCGGTAATGTCGGCATAGCCTCTGTAAGAGGCTTTCTTCACTTAGCCTATTTTTCACTACTTCTAAATACTTCTATGATTAGGAAGATTGAAGCTAACAATCTCCCCCTAAGTAGTGAAAAATAAAAAAATTAACTTTGAGTTTAGTTAGACTAAGTTAGATAAGACAGAGGTTAAACAATACCTGGAAATTTCTTTCATTTAGAAATATGCCAGAGGCATTTTACATTTGAGTACAATGAAAGATAAATTGACTTTGTTTGCAGAGATAGGAGTTCTGAGAATCAGATTTTGGCATCTTTGAAATCGTTGTAGCTTCTGTTGTCTCTACCGACTTTTCTGATCTCTTTGTAGAATCTGATGCAGAGTTCTCTTAGGCGGATTGTTGAGTCTATTTCTTTGATGAAAGTATCTGCATCATCTCTATCCATTTTCTCTGTACCTCTGTATTTTACAAGGCTTGCTCTGAATTTGCTCAGAGTACTGGTTGCGTACTTCTGACAATCCATGAGTACAAAAAGTTTAACCTGGTGTTGTGGGTTTTGAAATACTAACCCAAATCTTGGTTCTCTGATGATTGAGTTGGGCACAGCGTCTGGTGGGCAGCGATCTTCTGGTGGTCGTAGATCTAGATGTTTGAGACCAAGATCCTTTCCCAGCTGAAAATCTATCATGCTGTATAGCAGAAGCTTTTCCCTCATCGCTTTTCTCAACACTTGATAGGCTCTGGTATTAGGCTATGTGTTGTAGTTGTCTTTTGTCCATTGCAGAAGGTCAGGTAGATCGTAAGGATTGATGTTTCTTAAGTCAGCATCAGCGAAGGTAGATTCTGAATTGTTCTCTCTTTTGACTTTGTAAAGATTGTACCTGACCCTTGGATAGGTTCTTGTGAAGGAGAATCTGCAGAAGATCACCTTTTTGATTTTGTGAATTGAGAAGACATCTGCTTTGGTTCTTGGCTTTGTTCTTGTGAAGATGTTCTCAAATTCTTCTCTGATCCTTGGATCTGTCACATGATCTACTGGATGATTTGTCTGATAGGATTGTTTGTAGAGGTATTTGTATACCACTTCTTCCATCTCTTCATGTGTTGGACCAGGTCATGGAATTTGTCTTCTGAGACTCTCCATCTGTTGAACAACTTCTGCAGCTCTACCAGTTAGAGGAATTTCTGACAGAGGCTTCAATCCATGTGCCCAGTCAACTTCTTCGGGTTTTGGGGTTTGAAAGGCGTCAAACGCACTCTTCATTAGTTTTTCTGTTGGCTTTGGCAATGTTTTCTTCTTCTTTGGCTCTTCTGTCAGTATCCCTTTGCCCTTATCTTTTGCTATTGTCGTGGCAGAACCTGTTGCTTCTGTGGGTTTTGAGGTTGGCACTTCTGTTGGTTTGATGGAGGTTGCCTCTGTGGATTTTGACGATTGTGATTTAGAGGACTTTTGTGGCGATGGTTCTGTTGGCTTGACTTGCTCTGTAACCTCTGTTGGAGGTTGTTTGATGACTTCTTCTGCGAGCTCAGTTTCTGTTGATGAAGTATTGACATCAAATCTTCTTGCCATTTTGAAAGCTAAAGTGAACCTTTTCCTTTCTTCTTCTCTCTGTGCCATTCGATCACTCATTGTTTTGTGCATTCTTTTCAGAATATCAGAAGCAGAGGTCGTTGCTCTTTTTGGTTTGGTGGCAATCGACTTTCTTCTGGGTATGGTTTGGGGTGTTTCCACAGAGGTGGGTGTTTTCTCTGTGGTTTGTTCATCTGTTTCTAACAAAATGATTACCTCAGGGGCGGTTGTTGCCTCTGTGGCTTGCTGATCTGCTTCTGGAGTTTTGGTTTCGTCAAGAGATGATTCCACAGAGATGGGTGTTGTTTCTGTGGTCTTTTGGGTTTGTTGTTGGGTTTCTTCTGGAGGGGCTTGGTTGATTGGTTCTACTGCGATTGGTGGACTTTGTATTCCTCTGCTCGTAGCTTTCTCTCTTAGATTCTCCCCCTCAGGATTATCTGATGGACCAGGTTGGTCATCATCAGAATCATCCTGACTTTTATCAGAAGTACCCTCTGCTGTGCAAGAAGTGTTGGGCTTCTTCGGTAATTCAGCTCCTGCTGCCATCAACTTTTCACAGACATCATCGCAGAGGCCAATCAATGTCGCAAGCTCTGCTTCTGTTTTGAAACGCATTCTGCCGACACTCTTTCTGAAATCCTTGACATAGTTGGCATTTGCAGTTGTGAAGGAGACAATGACTTCTGTGACCTGGTTAATGACGTTCTGTCCGAGCTCTGTAAGCTGTGCTCTGGTCATATAGTCTTTTGGTTGCATTATTGTCAAGTTGCGTATTGCCTCTGCTTGTACTTGTGATAGGAGACATTATCTATATGGTACCAAGTGCACTATTTTCACCGATCATAAAAGTCTTCAACACATCTTTGATCAAAAGATGCTTAATATGAGGCAAAGGAGATGGGTAGAACTGCTTAGCGACTACGATTGTGAGATACGTTACCACCCAGGTAAGGCCAATGTGGTAGCCGATGCCCTGAGTAGGAAAGAAAGGATAAAACCTTCACGAGTCCGAGCGTTAGGAGCACTGGTTCAAACATGTTTGAAAACCCGGATTTTTGAAGCTCAGGTCGAAGCATTGAAATCTGAAAACCTGAAGGAAGAGACTCTTCACGGCTTAGAGTCTAGTTTTGAAGCTAAGATTGATGGAGTACGCTACTTTAAGGGCAGAGTATGGATCCCAAAGGCTGACAACCTACAGGAAATGATTTTGGAGGAGGCTCATAAATCTAAGTAGTCAATCCATCCAAGAGCGGATAAGATGTACAAGGATTTAAGGGAATACTATTGGTGGCCAAGAATGAAGAAGGATATTGCCATATATGTAGGAAAATGCATAACGTGTGTAAAAGTCAAGGCTATCCATCAAAAGCCATCGGGATTGTTACAACAACCAGAGATTCCCCAGTTGAAATGGGAGCAAATCACTATGGATTTTATAACCAAACTCCCGAGAACTACCAAAGGACATGACTCGATTTGGGTTATAGTAGATCGATTTACGAAGTCTGCACATTTCTTACCTATTCGGGAAGACTATAAGATGGAAAAGCTTGCTCAGATCTACATAAGGGAAATCGTTACGCGACATGGAGTCCCAGTTTCCATCATTTCAGATAGAGATAGTCGTTTTATCTCTCGATTTTGGCAGTCACTCCAAAAAGCGTTAGGTACGCAGTTAAACTTGAGCACGGCCTATCATCCTCAAATGGATGGTCAGAGTGAGCGAACCATTCAGACTTTGGAGGACATGCTTTGGGCATGTGTGATAGACTTTGGAGGAAGTTGGGATAACCACTTACCGTTAGTTGAATTCTCTTACAACAATAGCTATCACACTAGTATTCAGTGTGCGCCATATGAAGCTCTGTATGGCCGCAAGTGTCGATCACCTCTTTGTTGGTTGGAAATTGGAGATAGGCAACTATCTAGTCTGGACATTGTTCAAGAAACCATCGACAAGATCGCAATCATCAGGGATAGGCTTAAAGCAGCTCAAGATCGTCAAAAGAGCTATGCGGACAATCGAAGGAATCCTTTAGAATTTTAAGTTGGTGACAGAGTCTTTTTGAAGGTATCCCCTTGGAAGGGAACAGTCCGATTCGGGAAAAGAGGAAAGCTGAGTCCACGATATGTTGGACCATTCAAGATCCCAGAAAGAATCGGACCAGTAGCTTACAAGCTGGATTTGCCAATAGAGTTAAGTGCGGTTCACAACACATTTCACGTGTCAAACTTAAAGAAGTGTTTAGCCGATGTAGCAGTAACCGTGCCTTTGGAAGAAGTCCAAATCAACGATAAACTGCACATAATAGAGGAACCAATGGAAATACTCGATAGGGAAGTCAAGCGTCTTAAGCGAAGCAAAATTCCGATAGTAAAAGTCCGATGGAACACGAGGCGTGGGCCTGAATACACTTGGGAGCGGGTGGATTACATGTTACAAAAGTATCCTCACCTCTTTGCAAGCAAACCTGTTAACACTAGTAACACTTGAATTTCGGGACGAAATTCTTCTAACCGGGGGAGACTGTGACAACTATCAAATTTACACCTCAGGTTAGAACTACTTTGGATACCTTATTTTCATGACATAGTTTACACAGTGCAATTTTAGCAGTAAACACGGTACGATAGGAAAAATTCGAGAAATTTTGCCTAAGAAATCCTTGAATTAGGAAATTATCCATAAATCTCATAAAATGCCAACTTAATATACATTTATACTACAAGTATTTATGTGATTGATAGATTATATATATTTCAATCATATTATATATATAAATACCTTAATTTATATATATTTATGTGATTGACTAAATACATTTGTGTCACACCACACCACACCCCCCTAGAGAGGCCGGCCACACCTCCCCCTCTCTCCATATTTATGCAACATCACTCACCAATTCACCTCATTGTCTCATTTCACTCTCTCACTAAGAGAAAGTTATCATCTCCTTCTCTCTCCATCTTCAAACCTTCATCCTCATCTTCATATTCATCTTCAATCTCCATCACAACTACAGCCCCTAAATCATATTTCTTCAAGAGTTCAAGATAATCAAAGGTAAAAACAAGTGTGTTGGGTGAAATCCACACACACTCTTTTAAATCTTTTTCCAACTTTCTTGCATTTTATGAATGTTCTTCATCTTTTCTACACTTTCTTTATATTGTTAAAAACCATCTTTACTATGTCTTAATGTTTGTAGATTTACCATCATAACATCTTTTTGTTAGTAAAATGTTGGTTCCCGTTTTGCTTAAACAAGATTGTCAGATCTATTAGTTCAAGATAATGTTTGATGCGGAAGCGTATTTGAAGAACTAACAGATATGATTGATAGATTTAGAACACACAAAGTCAAATAAACAGTGAACAGAATATTATATCTCAAAGTTTACTGAATATATATCAAGAACAGGTTTATGAACCGTGAGTAAGAAAAAGCTTTAAAACAGATATGACTCTTAAGGTGAATAAGCTTTTGTGTTCTTGATGTTCGATTGAAGTGTTGTGTATTGTTTTTGTGTAAGGAAGAACTCAACATGAGTCTTCCTTATATACTACTCTAAAGGGGACCATAAAGCATATGCTACTATTCAAAAGGTACGTATGAATGGTTGAGAGGATGTCGTGAACAGTTGCAAGGATGGCATGAACAGTCAGACGTGCTGTATTGCATTTAATGCAGCAGACGTCTAATATGTACTAAGCCCTACTGAGTCCAATCAGAGTTTGACACGTCGATGTTGGACAGGGCATGCTACCATGCAAGTTGATGTACGAGTCTTGTAACAGTAGCAAGATATTACAGATATCTTCAAATCTCAGTGAGGACCACAGAGGCTCTGTAATGAGTTACAGAGGTTCTGCGGTCTGGTCCTCTGTGGAGCAGTCTTCGCCGGATTCTGAGTCTTTGGTCTTCTTTGTGCGTATGACAGAGCTTCTATAGGAAGCCTCTGCTGCTTCTGTAGCTTCTTGACCTTGATTTCTCGGTAATGTCGGCATAGCCTCTGTAAGAGGCTTTCTTCACTTAGCCTATTTTTCACTACTTCTAAATACTTCTATGATTAGGAAGATTGAAGCTAACAATCTCCCCCTAAGTAGTGAAAAATAAAAAAATTAACTTTGAGTTTAGTTAGACTAAGTTAGATAAGACAGAGGTTAAACAATACCTGGAAATTTCTTTCATTTAGAAATATGCCAGAGGCATTTTACATTTGAGTACAATGAAAGATAAATTGACTTTGTTTGCAGAGATAGGAGTTCTGAGAATCAGATTTTGGCATCTTTGAAATCGTTGTAGCTTCTGTTGTCTCTACCGACTTTTCTGATCTCTTTGTAGAATCTGATGCAGAGTTCTCTTAGGCGGATTGTTGAGTCTATTTCTTTGATGAAAGTATCTGCATCATCTCTATCCATTTTCTCTGTACCTCTGTATTTTACAAGGCTTGCTCTGAATTTGCTCAGAGTACTGGTTGCGTACTTCTGACAATCCATGAGTACAAAAAGTTTAACCTGGTGTTGTGGGTTTTGAAATACTAACCCAAATCTTGGTTCTCTGATGATTGAGTTGGGCACAGCGTCTGGTGGGCAGCGATCTTCTGGTGGTCGTAGATCTAGATGTTTGAGACCAAGATCCTTTCCCAGCTGAAAATCTATCATGCTGTATAGCAGAAGCTTTTCCCTCATCGCTTTTCTCAACACTTGATAGGCTCTGGTATTAGGCTCTGTGTTGTAGTTGTCTTTTGTCCATTGCAGAAGGTCAGGTAGATCGTAAGGATTGATGTTTCTTAAGTCAGCATCAGCGAAGGTAGATTCTGAATTGTTCTCTCTTTTGACTTTGTAAAGATTGTACCTGACCCTTGGATAGGTTCTTGTGAAGGAGAATCTGCAGAAGATCACCTTTTTGATTTTGTGAATTGAGAAGACATCTGCTTTGGTTCTTGGCTTTGTTCTTGTGAAGATGTTCTCAAATTCTTCTCTGATCCTTGGATCTGTCACATGATCTACTGGATGATTTGTCTGATAGGATTGTTTGTAGAGGTATTTGTATACCACTTCTTCCATCTCTTCATGTTTTGGACCAGGTCATGGAATTTGTCTTCTGAGACTCTCCATCTGTTGAACAACTTCTGCAGCTCTACCAGTTAGAGGAATTTCTGACAGAGGCTTCAATCCATGTGCCCAGTCAACTTCTTCGGGTTTTGGGGTTTGAAAGGCGTCAAACGCACTCTTCATTAGTTTTTCTGTTGGCTTTGGCAATGTTTTCTTCTTCTTTGGCTCTTCTGTCAGTATCCCTTTGCCCTTATCTTTTGCTATTGTCGTGGCAGAACCTGTTGCTTCTGTGGGTTTTGAGGTTGGCACTTTTGTTGGTTTGATGGAGGTTGCCTCTGTGGATTTTGACGATTGTGATTTAGAGGACTTTTGTGGCGATGGTTCTGTTGGCTTGACTTGCTCTGTAACCTCTGTTGGAGGTTGTTTGATGACTTCTTCTGCAAGCTCAGTTTCTGTTGATGAAGTATTGACATCAAATCTTCTTGCCATTTTGAAAGCTAAAGTGAACCTTTTCCTTTCTTCTTCTCTCTGTGCCATTCGATCACTCATTGTTTTGTGCATTCTTTTCAGAATATCAGAAGCAGAGGTCGTTGCTCTTTTTGGTTTGGTGGCAATCGACTTTCTTCTGGGTATGGTTTGGGGTGTTTCCACAGAGGTGGGTGTTTTCTCTGTGGTTTGTTCATCTGTTTCTAACAAAATGATTACCTCAGGGGCGGTTGTTGCCTCTGTGGCTTGCTGATCTGCTTCTGGAGTTTTGGTTTCGTCAAGAGATGATTCCACAGAGATGGGTGTTGTTTTTGTGGTCTTTTGGGTTTGTTGTTGGGTTTCTTCTGGAGGGGCTTGGTTGATTGGTTCTACTGCGATTGGTGGACTTTGTATTCCTCTGCTCGTAGCTTTCTCTCTTAGATTCTCCCCCTCAGGATTATCTGATGGACCAGGTTGGTCATCATCAGAATCATCCTGACTTTTATCAGAAGTACCCTCTGCTGTGCAAGAAGTGTTGGGCTTCTTCGGTAATTCAGCTCCTGCTGCCATCAACTTTTCACAGACATCATCGCAGAGGCCAATCAATGTCGCAAGCTCTGCTTCTGTTTTGAAACGCATTCTGCCGACACTCTTTCTGAAATCCTTGACATAGTTGGCATTTGCAGTTGTGAAGGAGACAATGACTTATGTGACCTGGTTAATGACGTTCTGTCCGAGCTCTGTAAGCTGTGCTCTGGTCATATAGTCTTTTGGTTGCATTATTGTCAAGTTGCGTATTGCCTCTGCTTGTACTTGTGATAGGGCATTCTGTAAGTCTGCAAGAGTGATGCCCTCTGCTCTGTGGGATTGCATATTCATTTGTTCAAGGAAATCTTTGACAGAGTCCCTGAAAGCAAAAGTTGCAGTTGTTCCGAATTCCTGAGCTGCAGAAGTGGCTGTTGCTTTGGCAGTAGTTTCGGCAGAAGACTTTATCTCTGAGATGGCGGTTTTTACCTCTGTGGACAGATTGTCCATTTTGGTGTTCAGTTTCAGGATAGCCGTAGATGTTGTCTCTGTAAAGGATTTGAAAGAGCTTTGCAACTCTTTCAATGTTTGGTTCACAGAGGTGACAAGGGTTTGGAACTCATCCCTTGATACTTGTGTTCCTTGTGTAACCTCTGGAGGAACACATTCGTCTCCAGAGTGAGTCCCTGTTCCTGGGACACCTTCGTTCACCCTTGTTTGTACGATGGGGGTGGAAGGATTTCCTTCTGATCCTCGAGAAGAAACCTGAGTTTCGATCTCTACATAAGTTCTGTGAAGAACAGTGTCCAAATCCACTCCAGAGGTGGTTATTGGAATGTCCTTCTGTTGACTGGGAGACTTGTCTAGAGTCTCTTCGTCTCTGTGCTCACTACTTCTCTCTGAAAGAAGTTTTGGTCCTAATGTGTGCGTGGCAGAGGAAACGAATTCCTCTGTAGGGTGTTCTAGGGTGATCTGGGGCGACTGATCACGAACAATAGGTGAGTCTCTTTGAGGAGACTCCCTAGGAATGGATTCCCCGGTTTCTGTAGGCACAGAGGTTGAAAGAGTAACCTCCGGCTGGATGGGTTTGGTTAGGATCGAGCTGTGCTGCTCTTTTTCAATAACTCCTTCTGCAGCTAGACCCGCGGAGTTAGAAATGTGGGTTGCACTGGGAGTTGGTTTTGGTTGTGTGCCTCTATTTATCTAGTCATCTTTTCTTACTTCTTCCTCTGTAATTTCACCTCTGTTCCATTCAGCTTCAGTTTGTTCTATTTCTTCTGAAGCTGGGTTTGGACTTCTTCTGTGGACATCCAATCCTTGAATGAAAGGGTTTTGTAAAATAACAGGGGTTTCGGCTGGTTGATTTCTTGGTGTTGTGTCATCTTCTTGCAGATGTGTGTCAATGCCAAAAATGAAGAAATCTTGTTCTTCTGGAGAGTCGTGGTCGAGAGGTTGTGCCGTCCACCCTGCTGTATTTAGGGTGTTGGCAATTTCAGGGTTCTGTAAGAAGTCGTTCAGGTCTCCTTGGTGAGCAAATCTATCTGGAGATTGATAGGGTGATTGATACCTTTCTGTAGCCATTTCTTCTTCTGCAACTTTTCTTCAGCAGTTTCCTCTTCTGCAATGGTTACCAACTTTGCAAGTGATTTACCATGCCTCTTTTTGGTTTTCCTCTTCTTTGGATTTGGTGCCCCTTCTTCTGTTGATTTAGATCTTTTCTTCCTCATTTTTGGGGAGGAGGGAGGAGTAGAGGAGCCAATTTCTGTGGCATGAGGAGGTGAGGGTTGATCTTCTGCAGCGCTTGTTGAGGTGCCTTCTGCAGTTTTCCTCTTCTTAGCTTTTGGAGTAGATGCAGAGGTTCTTGATGAAGACTTCTTTCCCATTAGTTCTGCACGTTTGGCTATAAAGCTGAGTTGAATAGCCATGTGCTTTGCTAACTTCTGATCCTTTTCTTCTTGAGTGGAAAGAGGTTTTGCTATCATTGTTCCTAGGGGGACACCTAAACGCGGGGGTGTCATAGGACTCGGTTTAGGAGTTCTATGATCGCGTATATACTCTTTCTTAAGGGATTTATTCGATGCATATTTCAGAAGCTTCTTGGACAGAGGTCTGCAGTGTGAGTAGCCATCAGCATGATCAGTGGGGGTATTCTTGTTCATCGGAAACTGTTTGGGAGTTGGTCCTTCCATTGGCCAGTTTTGGATTAGCAGTAGAGGTTCGAACAGTACTCCTAATATTCTTTGGAATTGCAGAGGTGGTAGAAAGTTGGGATAGTTCTCTTTGACCCTTTTTGAGTTGTTCTTTCTGTCGATGGTGTTTATGATCTCTTGCATCATTATGGTCGCATAATCTAGTGGAAGATCATAGTAAACCCCATACATGATGCTCAAGATTTGATGTGAGCTCTGGTCAATACTGCCTATCTTTCCTGTCAGGCATCTGTTAAGAATAGAGAACAAAGTATTCCACAGAGGTGGTAATCGGCCTCTGCGGAAGTCATTTCTCTTATGTAGTTGGGTGTTGTACCCAAGCATTTCCACGAATCGACAGAGCTCTTCGTCTGTTGGTTGCTCTGCATAACTCTTCAATCCCAGAAGACCCCTTGTTGGTAGGTTGAATTCAAGTGAGAACATTGTTCTGTTGAACTTGATTTCAAGATGCTCAGATTTATCAGGTCTTGAAATGTACCCTTTGATAAGAGAATCGTCTTTATCAAATCGACAGCTTTGCCAAAATTGGTTCAAATAACGGACTGGAATTTTGTTCGGGGTTCTTGATAGTAGAGGGAAGAGGACATGATTCTCCATGATGTTCAGAAGTATGGCATGGGCTTCGCCGAAAGTAGTGGGTGAGGGGACCAAATAGCAGTTGTTGGATTTGATAGGAAGAATGGCTTCGAAATGATCCTTTGCTATAAAGTTTTGCAAGTGTGTCGTCGGAGCAAAGTCTGCTGAGTCCCCGGAATCTTGTTGTTCAATATTTCTTGCAAGGCTGGGGTTTTCAGAATGTTCTGAATGTGCAGGGGAGTGTTCCGGTGAGTTTGCCGGAGAGAGTTCAGAGGATGTAGCTCGAGAAGATGAAGCCATTTGATTTTAAGAATAAGATTTTTGCAAGCTTTTTGCAGGGTTTCGCCGGAGAAGAAGATGAGAGTTTGTAAAATGTTTTATGAGAGGGTAAGCTTTGTTTTTATAGGATGGTAAAACGGTAGAATTCGAAAGAGTAAAATATATGGCAATGGATTAAAGTTTGGAATCCGCACTCGAGTTTGAGCGGCGGGTTCAACTTTCCAAATAAAAACGTTCCATGTACGCCCAATGAAAATGGGACACGTAGGCCTTGTCAGAATATGACAGGACGTCGTGCGCGGCCCATTAATGCTAGGCGCGTGAGGTTGTTTTTAGCCATATGA
The DNA here is from genome assembly GCA_033807775.1 of Saussurea involucrata. NCBI lineage: Eukaryota > Viridiplantae > Streptophyta > Magnoliopsida > Asterales > Asteraceae > Saussurea > Saussurea involucrata. Next base: position 26,802,488 of record CM066318.1, read on the forward strand.
GTTTCACTCTCAGTAAAAGTAACCGTTATTACTACAGAAATGCCCAGATAACAAAATGGCAGAACTTTTGTGTTTTACAGAAGCTCTGTGATTTTGAAAATCTTGATTTTTAACCTCTTCTCATATATCTCATTGTTATCATGACTCTGTAGGTTCTTCTTTGAACGAAAACGTTTGTAAAGACATTGGAGAGGATCAATAGGATTTTGTCAAGAAATTTTACTCACAGAGGTTTTGTGGCTCTGATGGAACTTGCAGAAGCTCTGTGAGAGCCAGCAGAAGCTCTATGAGAGAAAAAATCTTATAACTTGAATTCTATTAACTTTCTGATCATCCAATTTTTGATCTTTGATAAGAGATGTTTTTCGCACATTATTGAAAGTTTGTGTCCGAGAAAACTATTTTGAAAAACGTTTTGTTCGAGAAGGTCATGGTGTGTGTTTTCGGTTTCCGAGATAACATTCCAAAAGATCGACAGAGGGTTAATTTGTGACCACAGAGCATATTTCCTGCAGAACCTCTGTTGAGCTCAGCAGAAGCTCTATGACCTTAAATTTCTCCTATTTCGGATTTTGTTAAACTTTTTGAACTTTTGATTTTTGAAATGTTATTCATAGTATATTTAGGACATATTTGACAATTCTTGTCCTAGAAAACTGTTTTCCAAAAACCTTTTGTGCGAGAGACATACCTTTTGGTTCTTCTGTTCTCGGCAGTTTTGTCTTACTTCTGTCGATGGAGAATTATCGACATTCTTCTTTGGCTTTTCTTTGAAAGATTTACCTCTGTAGATCTTTTCAGGGTCCCTTTTGCTCCCCCTTGATCTAATCACTTCTGTAGATCAAGAATTTTCCTTTTGCTCCCCCTTGATCTATGCTTGGTTCAAAGAATGGTAAGATTTGTATTGAGCATAGATCATGTTTACCAGAGGTTCTGTAAGGGTTATCAGAAGATCTGAGCGGACCCACAGAAGCTCTGTAACCAAGAATTATTTTTGCACACAAAAAAAAATACATACAGAAATAAATTTATCAAAGCAATAACAAGTAATAATAGATATTTATACTTATTTACAGAAGATAAGGTTGTACTTACAGAGGATTTTCACACCATGTTAATCATTCCTAACTTACCCACCAAGAAATTGAATCTTTTCTCGTCTAGTGCTTTGGTGAATAAGTCAGCGAGTTGATATTCTGTGGGCACGAAATGCATTTCGATTGTACCGTATTCAACATGATGTTTCAAGAAATGGTACCTTATATCGATATGCTTGGTTTTTGAGTGTTGCACAGGGTTGGCAGAGATAGCAATGGCACTTTTGGAATCACAGAAGATGGGTATTTTGAACAGGATGTGGCCGTAGTCTTTTAGCTGAGTCTTCATCCATAGAACCTGAGAACAACAGCTAGCAGCAGCAACGTATTCAGCTTCTGCAGTGGATGTGGAGACACAATTCTGCTTCTTGGAGGTCCAACTGACTAGTTTACCACCTAGGAATTGACAACTCCCAGAGGTACTCTTTCTGTCGAGCATGCATCCTCCATAGTCTGAATCTGTATAAGCTTTAAGACTAAAACCAGAGTTCTGTGGATACCAGAGACCAAGATTGTTGGTCCCCTTCAGGTATCTAAAGATTCTCTTTACAGCATCATAATGTGATTTCTTAGGATTAGCTTGATAACGTGCACAAAGACATGTGGCATGCATAATGTCAGGTCTGCTTGCTGTTAAGTATAACAGAGATCCAATCATGCCTCTGTAGAGAGTACATTCTACAGAAATACCATTTGGATCTAAGAATAACTTATTTCCAGTGGCCATTGGAGTCTTCATTGCAGAGGTATCAGAGAGATTATATTTTAAAAGTATGTCAGAGACATATTTGGCTTGATTTATAAAAATTCCCTCTGAAGATTGTTTGACTTGAAGTCCGAGGAAGAATGTTAATTCTCCCATCATACTCATTTCAAACTCACTCTGCATGAGTTTTTCAAAAAATTTGCACTCTTCTGAATTTGTAGACCCAAAAATTATGTCATCTACGTATATTTGTACAAGCATTATCTCACTATTTTTGCGTTTATAGAATAAGGTAGTATCTGTTGTACCTCTGTTGTAGCCATTGACTAGAAAGAAGGTAGAAAGTCGTTTGTACCATGCTCTTGGAGCCTGTTTCAGTCCGTATAGAGCCTTTTCAAGGTAGTATACATGCCTTGGAAACTTTGAGCTTTCAAAACCTGGTGGCTGATTTACGTAAACCTCTTCTTGGATTTCACCGTTTAGAAAAGCTGATTTTACGTCCATCTGATAGACTTTAAAACCTCTGTGGGCTGCGAAGGCTAAGAATATTCTTATTGCTTCGAGGCGTGCGACAGGGGCAAAAGTCTCATCGTAGTCTATGCCTTCTTCTTGTCTATATCCGTTTGCTACTAATCTTGCTTTGTTTCTGACGACCACTCCATCTTCATCCTTATTGTTTCTGTAGACCCATTTAGTCCCAATGGCATGTTTCCCTCTTGGCAGAGGTACTAAAGTCCATACTCTGTTACGCTCAAATTGCAGAAGTTCTTCTTGCATGGCGTCTACCCAGTTTGGGTCATCTAGGGCTTCAGAAATCTTCTTTGGTTCTATAACACTAATAAAATTTGTAAAGAAACAAAAATTAGCAGTGGCAGACCTTGTTTTTACTGAGTCAGAAGGTTCTCCAATTATTTGGCTTGGAGGATGGCTTTTTGTCCACTGAGTTGTGCGTGGAAGATGATCATCAATGTCATCAAAACTTTCTTCAGAGGCTTCTTGTGTTTCTTCTTGTGTAGCCTCTGATGTTCTTCGTTCCTTGGTAGTTGATTCTACCGTTTGTGGAATGATTGGTACGAGTGGTGGTGGAGTTTGTTCCTCTGAGGATGTATAGTCTTGGTCCTCGATCTCCTCTGTAATTGGTTCTTCTGTGGTTTGTGCAGCTTCTGTGATCGTTTTTCTTGATGTTTCATCTTCTGCACTTTCTTCTGCTTCGGCAATTGCATCTGTAGTATTTACAGAAGAAGATGAAGCATTATTTGGACCAGTTAGAGTCATACCTGTAGGATTTTGTCCGACAGAGGATGGTTCTTCGATAACTCTGATGGTTCCGACAGAAGGATCAATGTCATTGTGGAACATCTCCAAAAATAGAAGATTCAAATCTTCTTTTGTTCTTGATATGTCAGAGGATTTCCCTTTAATTCCGAGTTCTGAACTTATTTGATCAGAAGTCATTTGGAATGAATCATCAAAAGAAACATTGATGCTTTCTACAATCTTGTGAGACTTTGTAAGGAATGTTCTGTAGGCTTTGGAAGTGGCAGAGTATCCAATGAATTTGCCTTCATCTGCTTTTACATCAAACTTTCCTCTTGAATCTCTGTCGTTTAAGACAAAGCATTTGCATCCGAATACATGGAAAAATTTGATGTTTGGCCGCCTTTTGTTAAGCAATTCGTAAGGCGTCTTGAGGTGTCTTTTCACAATGGTTGATCGATTTTGAGTATAACATTCAGTAGAAATTGCTTCTGCCCAAAAGTTCATTGATAATCTGCATGCTGATATCATAGTTCTTGCGGCTTCCACAAGTGTTCGATTCATTCTTTCGACAACACCGTTCTGTTGTGGAGTGCGAGCTGCAGAGAAGTTCTGTGAAATTCCTTCTGTTGAAAGATAAGTTTCAATGACACAGTTTTTGAATTCTGTGCCGTTGTCACTTCTTAACTTCTGTATTTTGCAGTCATAAAGAACTTGGATTCTTTTCATTAGATTTATCAATATAATTGGAACATCTGATTTCTTTCTGATAAATTCAACCCATGTGAAACGTGAATACTCATCAACTAAGACAAGTATATATTTCTTGCCACCTAGGCTCTGTATTGCAATGGGACCGCAGAGGTCGACATGAAGCATGTACAGAGGCCTGGTGCAAGACACATCTGTTTTGCCTTTGTGGGAAGCTCTTTTGAGTTTTCCCATCTCACAGGCAGAACATAAATGATCCTTATTGAATTTAACATTTGGCAAACCTTTAACTAGATCAAGTTTGACCAGTTTTTCCAATGTGTAAAAATTCAAGTGACAGAACCTGTTGTGCCATAACCAGACTTCTTCACTTTTGCAGGCAACAAGGCAAACTTTGTCCTTGTTCTTTGAGTTGAAGTTCATTAGATATAGATCACCTATTCTTTCAGCTCGCAGAAGTTCCATTCCTGTGTTTTCACTTTGTAGAGAGCAGAAAGTTCTTTTGTACAACACATTGAATCCTGTATCACAAAGTTGACTTACACTGAGTAGGTTGTGCTTAAGGCCATCCACATATGCAACTTTGTATACAGAAACGTCTTCTTTCCTTATGACTCCATAGCCTTTTATGTGTCCTTTCTTGTTGTCTCCAAAAGTCACAGATCCACCATCTTGTGTTTCTTTGTACGTGGATAGTGCACTTCTGTCACCAGTCATGTGCCTTGAGCATCCGGAGTCTAGATACCAGATTGGCACATACTTCTTCTGCAGGACAATCACAGAGATTTAGGTACCCATATCCATATGGGTCCAATATTGTTAGAGTTTTTCAAGTTTGCTTTGGCATTCTTGAAATACATTTTGTTTTCTGCAGAAAAGTCAGATTGTTTCTTTGTGGGATTTGACTTTTGAATTGGCGTAGAGAGTAGACAATCTTGATTTGAAAAATGATTATTAAGTTTAGACATAAGATCAAAGCAATGACAGTATTGAATATGAGATGTAGTTTGTTTGAACTTTTCATTGAACTTTTTAAACTCAGCCACAGAGGCATTACATTCTTTCTTTACATTAGATTTACTATTACTAGAAGATCTATGAATACTCGAATGTTGTTTGCAAAAGCTCTGTTTAGGACCTGCCTTCTGTGGGTTGCTTCTGTGGTGAGCTTCCTTTATCACTGTCACAGAAGAAAAAGATTTATTAACCTTGGGTTTTGAAAATCTAGAACTTATAGGATCAATAGAGGTCTTCTGTAACATTTTAAGCTCAGCAGAGGTTTTGACATGTAGATTCAAATTTAGAAAATCTTGGCAGATTGGAATCTTTGTGAGTTTCTCTTTTGGAGAAATAGTTATGTGAGGAACTTCAGAGGAGTATTTAACATCCTCTGTGTCATAGAGAGTTATCCCAGATGTAACATCTGTCTCTGAATCGTCAGAAGATGAGTCGTCCTCGTATACAGAGGTTGAGTCAATTCTTTCAATAGAGGTTGAATTTTCCGAACATGCATCATGCAAGCTTTCTTCCTCTGTGGAATAGTTTTCATAGATTGCAGAGGTTTCTAATAAGATTTCTTCAGTGAGAGATTTATCTATAGAAGATGTACATAATTTTTCTAAAACGCTTGATTTCCATATTTCCAAAATTTCTTTTTCAATTTAGTTTTTAAAGTTTTCTTCTGAAAAAATGGGTTTAAACTCAAGAGCTTCTGCTGATAACTTCTTTTCAACGTTTATCAAACAGACAAAAGCAACCTGTGTTTGGGTCTCTGGTTTACCAAACTTGAAGATACCAATCTGATCTTGTGTTTTCAGATATTTCTTTGTTTTGATACCTCTATTGACAAAGGTTGAAGATGATGAGTCTGTGTTTTCAAACCACACGTTAATCATCTTCTTATGTTTCTTCAAGTAAGGATCCACAGAGATTTTCGCCCGTTTGCTTACAGAGATTAGATTTGGAAAATCTGGTTTGCTTGTTTTTCCAATCACAAATAACGAGGACAGAGGTTTGTTTCTTTTGCCTTCAACACCTAGGGTGATATCATCATACCCTATACCTCGTCTCCCTATTTGTGAGTTTAATTTTTCATAAACTTTCTGTGCATCTTTATAGTTTTTAAGCAAAACTTCTTTTCTGAGTAAATCTTGCCATAATACCTCTCTTTCTCTTTGAAAGTATTCTTTAAGAGCTCTTATGTCAGTAGTTTCGCTCCTTGAAACTGAAAGTTCTTTTGTTTTATCTTTTAAAGTATTGGTTAATTCAGAAATTTGTTTTTTTAAAGGATCTAGAGTTTTGTTCCATTTCTTTTCTATTCTCTCTTTTTCCTCAAAAATCTTTGCTTTTTCTTGAGTGAGAAGCCGTACTTCTCTCTCATTGAAAGTGAGTCTTTTCTGAATACTTTGATTTATCTCTTTCAGTTCAATTAATTCAATGTTAATTCTAAGTGTATTATCATCTACAGAGGTAATACAAGAGCTGGAATTTGAAGTAGATACCTCAGAGTCAGTGCAGGAGTCGACTTCTGCCATGCCACAGAAGAGGGCATTGGCGGTATGTTCATCGTCAGAAGTAGAGTCTGACTGGAAGTCTTCTGTGTTCTCCTCAGAATGTCCTTTTGCCATTAAGGATTTTTGAGCATAATATTCGGCTTTCTTTTTGTAGAAAGCAGAGTCCCTCTGTGGGCGATTTGATCTGCTTCTGCATTCATTCGCAAAATGGCCTGGTTTTCCGCAGTTAAAACACCCTTGAGGAGTGTTTCCTGTTCGATCATTGGACTTCTGTAGGTCTCCGCCTTTCTCTGATCTACATTCATTTGCATAGTGACCAGGTTTGCCGCACTTGTAGCATTCTTGCTGCGTGTGGCTTACCGAGTCATCTGACCTCTGTCGGTCATTCCCTCTGTAATTTCTATCGCTTGACCTCTGTCGGCCACTTGATTCTTCTCCTCTTTTGTCTTCTCTTCTGTTGTCTCTTCTGTCATCCTGGTTGTCTCTATCATATCTTTCATTTCCGGAACCTCTTCTGTTTCCTCTGAACTCTTTTGTCAATAGAGCTAAAGATATAGCTAGTGACGCAAGAGTTATTTCCTTTTCTGCTTGCTCTTCTTCTTCACTGTCAATTATCACCATCTTCTTCTTCTCCTTCTTCTTCTCCTATGTGGCTTTATCATTTCTTGGTCTCTGTGCATCCTCTTTAGTTTTACTAACCAATGCATATGGTGCAATGGTTAGTTTTTAGCCTGTGCTATCTGAGGTTCTTGTGCGGCTAATGTTCTGTAAAGATCAGAGAGAGTCCAGGTGTCTAGATCCTGATTTGTCTGTAGGGACATAGACAGCTGGAGCCATTCTTCATTTAGACTTTTTAAAAACATGACATTGTTTTCTTCAGAAGTTCTGTCAATGCCTGATTTTCTGCACTTGTTGATTAGAGAGTTGAATCTGTCGTATGTTGTTTGCAGAGATTCTGTTGCAGAGGCTCTGAATGCATGATATTCATTGATGTACTGTGCTCTTCGGTTTTTTTGTGTTTTAGCACCTCCTTCCAACTGTCTTTCCAATTCTTTCCACAGATCATGCGCTGTTTCACATGAATCCAAGGATTGAAAGAGTTCGTTGGGTATTGCCATAATTAATGTCCTCTTGGTTTTCTGAGCAACTTCATCTTCTGCTTTATCTTCGGTTGACCACTCCCCTTTTGGCTTTGGTTTTTGATGTTCGGGGATTTCGGCAGATTCAGCAGTAGCAGGTACACGAGGTACTACTGTCATGGGAATAGGAGGAGGATTGTACAGATATTGTACTAGATTTCTTTCAGTGCCCTCGAAAAAATGGAGCATTCTTATTTTCCACTGAGGATACTCATCTCGAAGGAGAGTAGGAGGTTTAGTGAGAGAACCAGTAGTAAAGAAATTATTTGTGTTTGTCATTTTTGAAGATTTTAGAAAGAAAGTATGACTAAAGAGTTATTTCGATGAACTTGAAGATTTTCTGGGTTTAAGGAGTTTCCAGACACAATTTTAAATCTCAATAATATCTATCACTAATCTTGATAAGTGGATCACTTGATATTGAAAATCAAGGAAGGCTCTGATACCAATTGTTGGTTCCCGTTTTGCTTAAACAAGATTGTCAGATCTATTAGTTCAAGATAATGTTTGATGCGGAAGCGTATTTGAAGAACTAACAGATAAGATTGATAGATTTAGAACAAACAAAGTCAAATAAACAGTGAACAGAATATTATATCTCAAAGTTTACTGAATATATATCAAGAACAGGTTTATGAACCGTGAGTAAGAAAAAACTTTAAAACAGATATGACTCTTAAGGTGAATAAGCTTTTGTGTTCTTGATGTTCGATTGAAGTGTTGTGTATTGTTTTTGTGTAAGGAAGAACTCAACATGAGTCTTCCTTATATACTACTCTAAAGGGGACCATAAAGCATATGCTACTATTCAAAAGGTACGTATGAATAGTTGAGAGGATGTCGTGAACAGTTGCAAAGATGGCATGAACAGTCAGACGTGCTGTATTGCATTTAATGCAGCAGACGTCTAATATGTACTAAGCCCTACTGAGTCCAATCAGAGTTTGACACGTCGATGTTGGACAGGGCATGCTACCATGCAAGTTGATGTACGAGTCTTGTAACAGTAGCAAGATATTATAAATATCTTCAAGTCTCAGTGAGGACCACAGAGGCTCTGTAATGAGTTACAGAGGTTCTGCGGTCTGGTCCTCTGTTGAGCAGTCTTCGCCGGATTCTGAGTCTTTGGTCTTCTATGTGCGTATGACAGAGCTTCTGTAGGAAGCCTCTGCTGCTTCTGTAGCTTCTTGACCTTGATTTCTCGGTAATGTCGGCAGAGCCTCTGTAAGAGGCTTTCTTCACTTAGCCTATTTTTCACTACTTCTAAATACTTCTATGATTAGGAAGATTGAAGCTAACATAAAGATGGTGAATCCAAAATCAAACCTAAGTTAAGACCAAAGATGAACATTTTAAACACATGCATGTAGTTTTCTTGAGAAATCCATCATCTTTTATTCAAGAATTTTATAAGTAAGTCTTTGAAATCCACTAAAAACATAGTTAAACAAACATGCATGAGCTAAAGATCCACAATTTTAAGTTGCATGTTGATGTTCTTGGCAAGAACATCAACCTTTTCTAATATGTGTCTTTTACAAGAGTTTATAAAAGTTGAGTTGATAGGTAACTTGAATGCATTTTAAATGGATCAAAATGTGTTTTGGGAACTGAAAATAAGTGTACGGAAGAGAGTCAAATCGGATTGTGCATGCAAAAGAATAAGAATTTTGGTTAATAAGTCAACATGTGAGCACATGCACAAAGTGTGATTTTGACAGATTGCTGCCAAATTCCACACCCCACTTCAAAGGGTCATATCTCACTCAATATAACTCCAAATGGAGTGATTCTTTTTCTGGAAATCATTTTTTGTGTGTTAATATTCAAACCCAGAGATTTCACTCAAAAACCCAGAGATTTCATTTATCAAACAGTTCTCACAAAATCCATGCACAAACAGCAAAGTCTTCTGTCGGGTTTTACGTCGTGTATTATTTCATGTACTTATACTCTTCCAAAAATTATGAAACTGATGTCAAAATATTCCTAACTCATTGAACTAATTGGACACAAAATTTCATGATCAAATTGTACCTGGAAGTTATCCAAAGTTGGACACAAAGTGACACCAAATTCTGGAAAGCAAGGACAAATTTCTTATTATTATTAAGGACTAACTTCTAATCTCATTTCATCATTTTATGATGAAATAGTGGAATATATATGTATATCTTATATTTATATACATTTATGCATTTTACTTATTTATGCAATTTATTTATTCTTCATCCCTTTTCATCATTTTATGATGAAATTGTGGAATATACATATATATAATATATTTATATATATTTATGCAATTTATATGTTATTGATCTCATTTCATCATTTTATGATGAAATTGTGGAATATACATGTATACTATACATTTAGATTTATGCACTTAAAATACTTGTCTTTACATTTAGAACCTTTAATTTTATCGTTCTTACGATAAAATTTCGGTTTATACATATATACGTACTATATATGTTTATGTTCTTTAAAACCCTTTTCGTTACTTAATGTGACGAAATTGCGGAAACTTTAATCTAACAAGATTAACGTTTATTGCGTTATAATATTAAAACACAACAAGGCATTTTATGACGATTTGGATAGTTAGTACCGAACCTTCGAGATTGAAAACTCACTAGTGACCTTACGTTCATAGGTTTGAAGTAGGATCATCTCGGAGTACTTGTGGGAGATTCCCGGATTCTATCGCTTATCATGTGAGTTCACAGCCCCTTTTCAATGTTTTACATACTTTGGGGTGAAAAGCATATCGTTACTACAACTATTTTACGCACCGATTATCTCGTTTTCTTGGAAATACGAAACTTGCTATACTTGTTTATGCTCTATGGTATCTGTGTTTGGCAAATGTTGTAAGTTTGAGTTTCTTTTGCTATCGTTCAAAAGTCCCCGTTTATTTTTACGTTACCCGTTTAACTTATGTATTGAGCCGTTGGTAATTATAGATAACGTTATTTGGTTTGACACCCCACTCACAAGTAGCGCTTGTTTGAGTGCATAATTATTGTTTGTATTTGCGCATTGTTGGTGATAGAACATGCGTCGGGGCGATTCTGTCGGTATAGGTCGGGTAACGGGCTCATAACTTAAACATTTTACATACGATTACCTTGAGCAAGTGGTTTTTATAACCGATTTACTTATCCCTTGTGTGGATTTAAACTATTTTGCTATGGCAAACAATGTTATACTCATTAAACCTGTGATCTCATCAACTAGTGCATTAGTTGACACTCTCATTTACATGCTTTTCAGGGGAACATCCTTAAAGTTGGAATTTAGGAAGGCTACACGTGATGAAGCTTTCTTTACTATCTTTAATTTTATGTTCATTTCCCTTTTGTAAAAACGGTTGTAAAAGACAATGTTTCAACCTTTTTAATGTATTTCGATGGTTGATGTTATCTTGTAACTTTTGCTATGAAACTTGAGTTGTACATTCCGTGTTTCCGCTTTAGCGGGGTGTTACAATAATAAACCACAGAAGTGAAGATTGGTTACCGAACAAGGGAGAGCCAAAAGGTAAGTATCTCGTACAAATCCTTTTTGGAAACATTTTTCTAGGACACCAACATCCAAAAACGTCCTAGAAACATTGTTTAAGACATACCAATCAAGAAATGATCAAAAAACATTTTCGAGTCTTCCTTTATGATAAATTTAAGTTCATAGAGCTTCTGTTGAGCTCAACAGAGCCTCTGTAAGTCGGATCCTCTATGACTACAAATTTCATACTGGACCTCTATCGATCAACTTCAAATGTCTTCTTTAAAAGAATCGTACGTACAAATTGCACACAAAGAGATACTGGAAGAAAGTCTGTTGGTCGAAGAGCTCGTTCCACCAAAGAGTCTCTGTTACCAAATCAAGACAATCCCAAAGTAAATGTCTCAAGTAAATGTTTCAAAAGTAAATGTCTCAAGTAAATGTCTCATTTCCAAAACAGTTTTCAAGTACACAAATTTCCAAATAAATCCTAAAAACAGTGTTTAAAACAATTAAAACTTTGGAAGATCAAAATATTTTACGGATCTCTAGTTGTTAGAAATTTGGACTCATAGAGCTTCTGCTGGCTTCAACAGAGCTCCAAAACCTCTGTGGGTACAAAATTCTGAACTAAAGTTCTCTCGATCCTCTCCAATGTATTTTTCACACTTTTGATAAAGGTGTAAGCAACAGAGGAGACAAAACGACAAATTTCAGATCATAGAGCTCACTCCACTACAGAGCTTCTGTTGACTCTGACACTTGACCTTTTTATGAAAATTCTGTAACAATGAGGGATATTTACTGCGAGTGACAGACCCCTGGAAGAGGAAAGACCCACGCGCCTAGCATTAATGGGTCGCACACGCCATCTAATCGTGCTCTGACATTTCTGACGTGGCATTCTCCCATTGAACGTGTGTGGCACACGTTCTCCTGGAAAGTTGAACCAGCCGTATATACTCAATTACGGATCCCAAATTTTATTCACTTTCGTATATTTACCCTTTCAGATTCTACCACTCTCTTAAGTATAAAACCAAACTTACCGCAACCTCTAAAAGTTTATGAACCTACTCTCTTTATCTTCTCCGGCGAACCTTGCAATAACCTGCAACTTCTCCATTTTACTCCATTTAGCAAGAAATTTGAAATGGCTTCCACCTCCAACGCTCTGGTAAACTCTCCATCTCATTCTGAGCATTCCTAAAACCAAGAAATAGCCAGAAACTTACAACAAGATAACTCCGGCGACACAGTAGCTTTCTCTCCGACCACCCACGAGAAAAACTGCATCGACCATGAACACTTTGAAAGTGTTCTTCCCCTCAAACCCAATAACTACTATCTGGTACCCTCAAAAACTGCATTTGGGGAAGCACATGCCATCCTTCTTAACATTCTGGAAAACCACTACCTTTACCCCCTTTTATCCAAAACAGTCAACAAAATCCCGGCGAGATGCCTGAATCAATTCTGGCAAAGCAACAAATTTGATCCCGAACATAGACAAATCAAAGGCTACATCTCCAAACCCGACAAATCTGAGCATCTTGAACTCAAATTCAACAGAACAATGTTCTCATTGGAGTTCAGTCTACCCACCAGAGGTCTGCTTGGGATAAAGGCATATGCAGAGGAACCAACAGACGAAGAGCTTTGTCGTTTTGTTGAAATGCTGGGGTATAACACAACCCTAAGAAAAAGGAACAGTTTCAGAAGAAATCGACTTCCCCCTCTTTGGAATACCCTTTTCTCAATTCTTAACAGGTGCCTAACAGGGAAAGTGGGCAGTCTAGACCAAACCTCTCACCAAATCTTGACCATAATGTACGGGGTATATTATGTTCTACCTCTAGACCACTCCACCATCATGATGCAGGAAATGGTCAATACCATTGACAGAAGAATCTCTTCTCAGAAGGCCAAGGGAAGATCGAAAGATGCTCTACATCCTCTACAATATCAGCGAATCCTGGGTGTCCTACTAGAGCCTCTGCTACGTCTACAAAAATGGCCAATGGATGGACCGACAACCAGACTGTATCCCCTGAATAAAAACACCCCAACAGAGCACGAAGTTGAATACCCATTCTTCAGACCTCTGCCAAAGCTACTTCTGGACTATGCTACCGACGAAACCCTTAAGTTAGAATACATACGTGATCATAGGACTCCAGAACCGAGTCCTGTGACACCCCCGCGTCTAGGAGCCCCATTAGGATCTAGTGCTGTAGAAAAGATGACAGATGAGCAATGGGCTGTAGCTTTGGCCAAACATGAGCTTGTACAGGCCAACTTTCACGCTCAGAGGGAAGCAATTCTCTCCCATGCTAAAAAGAGAAAATCCTCTGCCACCTCTCCCAAGAAGAAGAAGAAGAAAGCCCACAAGAAAACTACTAAGGGCACCTCTACCTCTGCTGCTCACATATCCCCTCCTCATGCAACAGAGGTTGTGTAATAACCAGGTATTTTATTTAATTTAAATATGAAAATTTTATAAGTTTATATGGGTATTTGAAGGAGTAAGAAGTTAAGGGGTAAGTTTTAAATTTTTAATAGAAGTTAGGGGTATATTTTGTTAAGTGGAACAAGTTTAAGGTTTATTTGGTATTTGGGTGACACCTCCTGTTAGCCAAAACCGACTTTCATTCTATTATGATGAGGTGTCTCCTTCTTAACACTATTAACAAAAGTGTTAGTGTGTGTATGTGTGGTGTATTCGGCTGAGAGAAGAAATCGAGAGGAATCAAAAAGGAAAGAAGGAAATTAAGAAGGAAGATCAATACCTAATCTACTGGAGAAGTTCTTAAATAGCTGTATAATCAGAAGGTAAGAATCCTATATCACCTCATCTTTATGTATACTAGTTCTTAAAAGTTTTACTATAAGTTGTGGATGTGGGTTTTGGTAATTTTAGGAAGTTATGGCAATTTTGGGTTTGGAATAGTGTTCTAATGGTAGTATAAAACATATCTGCAAATTAGCATAAACATGCATAGTATAAAACTGCAAAAAAGCTGGGTTTTAGGATGAAACAGTAGACTGAGACATTCATCGAAGTCGCAATAGACGACTGCGACATTCAACGAAGTCGCAACAGTTGGTTGCGACTTGGCATTGAAGTCGCAATGGTCGTTTGCGACTTAGCTTGAAATCGCAGTAGTTGATTGCGATTCGAGTTTGGGATCGCAGTAGTTGATTGCGACTCCAGGGTGGAATCGCAATAGTGGGTTGCGACTCCAGGGTGGAATCGCAATAGTGGGTTGCGACTTCAGGGTGGAATCGCAATAGGAGATTGCGACTTGGTACTGTTCATTGCGATTTGAGTCGAGGATTTCAGAACTTAGAGACTTCTAGTCTTAAAAGTAAATATTTGTATTCATGTGGTACAGATTCCGTGAACCGGGACTGAAGGAATCGGAGAGCTCAATAAAAGCGTGGAAGGGTTTTTGGAACTAAGATAATCAAGTGAGTTTTCTTTAAAAGGTTTACAAATGGAATACATATATGTGATTAAATGTAATATGGTGCATATAGTGTTTATATGAATATTACATTGTATGTGTACTAGTTGGCAGGGCTTAGGACCGGTGAAAGTTGGCTGTACAGAGGGAAAGTGGTGTTGGTTGTATTTAGTACAGCGGTGTAAATTAATTAATTGGCTTGCTACCAATTAATATGGCCAAGGAAAAGAAAAGAGAAAGAGATGGAAAGATACATGCTGCATGAGTCATATTTGGTATTCTTATGGGAATTATGTGCAAATGTTTTCTTTTACTAACGGGGATTTTTCTCACTAGACCTCAAGGTCTAACCCTCATTTTTGTTTTAAAATATGTATTCCAGGTCACGGAGCAAACAAAAGACTATGATAGAGTTTGTCATGTTTAGCTTTTGTGGATGTTGAATGTCTATGAAGATTTCAGTTACTTTTAGTAGTTGTTATGTATTTTACTTTATTCGAAAAAGTTTGTACTGAAAGACCTTAATGGTAGAATTTAAGGGACCGTATTTGGATTATGATATGTTATTTTGTGGTGAAATATATGTAATTTATATGTTGGGATTAAGGGATGTTACAGGTTGGATCATCTACACCTCCCTCTCCTCCAAAGGAAAAGAAGAAAAGAAAATCCAAAACCTCAGAGGAAAGTGCACCGAAACCAAAGAGAAGGAAAAGCAAGAAAAAGTCCAAAAAGCCTATCTCTCCTATGCAAACCATAGCAGAGGATGATGTGATAGAAGAAGAAGTTCACCAATCACCTCTGCAATCCCCCAATCCCCTCAACTATGCACATCATGGAGATTTCTCTGACTTCCTCCAACACCCTGAGTTTGCCAACATTCTTGACACTTCTGGATGGACTGCAGAACCCCTCTCCCATGGCTCTACAGAAGAAGCAGACTTCAGAATCTCTTATGACCTAGAAGAAGATGATCAAACGCCACAAAACAATCAGTCTAAAACTCCAGAAGTACTACAAAACCCCTTCACTCAACCAGGATTTGATGTACAAAGGGCAAGCCCAGAGGAAGAGGTAGCTGCAGAAGATCATGACATGGACACTATGTTAGGAGGTCCAACAGAGGAGATGGTTGAAACTACAGGTACTAGGGTAGAAGTCTCAGAGGTTGATTCTGATGAAGAGGAAGCAGACCAAATAAGAAAAGGTTTATATCATCCACACATCATGCAACTAATTGGGACTCACTCTTGCTATGATGACCTAGGGAAAAGCCCAGAAATCAGGATAGAAGCACCAAGCCATATGGTAGCAACATAGGTTGAGTCCATAGATGGAGAAGAAGTGCTTGGATGCTCCACAGAAGCAGAAACAAGAAAAGATGCCTGGAATAGTAGAGGCACACAACCCCAACCAAATCCCAATGCAACCCACATATCTATTACCGCCAATCTAGTGGCAGAAGGTAATATTGAACAAGAGCAGCACGACTCGACCCCAACCCAAACAGACCGGGCAGAGGTAACTCTTTCTACCTCTGTTCCAATCTTAGCTGGGGAAACAATTGCAGGGGAGTCCTCTCGAAAGGACTTACCCTCAGTTCGTGGTCAATCGCCCCAGACCCCAATAGCCCACCTTACAGAGGAATTTGTTTCCTCTGCCACGCACACTACATTAGGACCCACATGCTCTTCAGAGGAGCCTAGAGTGCACATAGACGAAGGGATTCTAGACAATTCCCTGAGTCAACTTAAGGATACTCTTGTACCCACCTCTGGAGTGGATCAAGACACTGTCCTTAACAGAACTTCTATAGTTCATGAGGCCTCAAAACCCTCAGATCAATGATCAGAAGGAAATCCTTCCATCCTCAACATACAAACAGGGGTGAAAGAAGGTGTTCCAGGAATGGGAACTCACTATGGGGACGAATGTGTTCCCCTGGAGGTTACACAACGTCCACATGTATCAAGGGATGAGTTCCAAACCCTTGTCACCTCTGTGGACAATACATTGAAAGAGTTGCAAAGCTCTTTTAATTCTTTTGCAGATACTACATCCAGGGCAATCACAAATCTAAACACCAAAATGGACAACTTGTCCACAGAGGTGCAAAAAGCCTTAGCCCAGATGCAGACAAATGCTACGACCTCTGCCACCTCTGCTGCTGAGTTTGAGAAGGCCACAACCTCTGCCTTCCAAACTTCTGTCAAAGATCTCTTGGCTCAACTCAAAGATCAAGCCTCCACCCCCAAGGGCCTTACTCCTGAATATATAAAGAAGGCCCTCGACCAAGCTCAAGACAAACAACAGAAGCAACTCTAGCCATGAAGCCCTCAGATTATATGACCAGAGCTCAGCCCACAGAACTTTGCCAAAGCATGATCGATTAGGTAACAGAATTGATCAGAGCTTTCACTGCAGCCAACGCAAATTACGTGAAAGACTTCAGAGAAAGCGTTGGCAGAATGCGCTATAACACAGAAGCAGAGCTCCAAACTCTTCTTGGACTATGTGATGATGTATGTGCCAAACTAAATGCCGCAGGTGCAACTCCTCCAAAGAAACCAGATACATCTTGCAGGGCAGAGGGTACAACAGATAAGGGTCAGGATGACTCTGATGATGATTCTGACGATTCATCAGATCATCCTGAGGGGGAGAAACAAAGGGAAGAAGCTGCAAACAGAGGTCTACCGGCTCCACCGGTATCCTCAGAACCCATAAACTAAGTTCCCCCAACTCAAACCCAAGGAAGACAACAACAGACCACAGAGGCAGCAACCACCTCTGTAGATACAACCCATGAAGAAACCCCAGCTAAAACACAAATACCCCAAACCACTAAAAACCAACAACAGACCACAAAGGCAATACCCACCTCTGTTGAATTCCCCTCTGTATTCGGAGAAGATGTCCAAACCCAAGAGAACATCCAAATTCTGACATCTTCTGAAGAAGAACTACCTTCCCCAACACCTAAAACCAACCCAAGAATCAAAACCATTGCTCAGAAATAGAGAAAATATCTTAGCAAAACACCTGAAGCCTCTCCAACAAAACCCACATCACCAACCAAGCCCTCTGAAACTCAAGTGTCAAAAACAACAGAGGCAACCCCCACAGAACCTCCTACAACCAAACCCTCTAAAACTTAAATACCAAAACCCACAGAGGAAACACTATCTCTACAAGCAGACAAACCAATGGCGAAAGACAAAGGCAAAGGGATTATGACAGAGGAACCGCAGAAGAAAAAGGCCAAGCATCAACCTCCAACAGAAAAACTGATGAAGAGCTCTTTCGATGCTTATGTTACACCAAAACCAGAAGAAGAAGACTGGGCTGTTGGTGCCACCGCTCTGTCAAACATACCGGTTCTGGATCCAAAGAAAAAGCTCACAGAGGATCGAGTGGCAGAAAATAAGAAGAAAATGGATGCTCTGTGCAGACCCATGCCTCCACCTAGTGCACCTCCACCTCAATTGGAAGAAGTGGTGTACAGGTATCTCTACAACAGAACTGCCAGAGATCCAATGCCACCAATGGTCCAAGATCCCGAACTTCATGCTGACCTCGAAAACATCTACACAAGAACAAAACCCAAGCCAAAATATGAAGTCTTCTCAATCGAGAAAATCGACAAGGTCATATACTGTAAGTTTTCTCAAACCAGAACTACACCTAAGGTTTCGAATAATATATACAAGGTCAGAAGGGAGAACAGAACCATGAATCAATTCTCAGATGCTGATCTGAGAAATCTAAATCCTTACGACCTATCCGACCTTCTGCTCTGGACAAGAGAGAACTTCATAACATATGCACATCGAAGTGCATACAGGGTAATAAGGAAAGCCATGCGTGAGAAACTTCTGCTATATAGCCTTGTCGACTTCCAATTAGCACGAGATCTCGGAGTAAGAAACCTCGCACTCCGACCACCAGAAAACGACTGCCCATCCTCTGCCATACTAAACTCAATCATTACATCTCCAAGAGTTGGGTTAGTCTATCAAGACCCTGCTGGGAAGTCAAGACTATTTGTAGAAATGGACTGTCAGAAGTATGCAACAAATACTTTGACAGAGTTTAGAGCAAGCCTCGTGGAGCACAGAGGAACAGAGCAAATGGATCGGGTTAATGCAGATAAACTGATAGAAGTCATCGATTCAACAATCAACTTCCGAAACCTCTGCATCAGCTTCTATCACGAGCTTAAGGAATTAGGATTCGACAACTAAAGTTTCAACGACTTCAAAGACGCCAAAGTCTGATATCCTCTACCAAGCTCCATTACTTTTACTTTCATCATGTAATAAAATGTAAGTGTCTCTGGCACATCTTTTATGAAAGAAAAAAATCAACAGAGGTGAAATACCTCCTGTCGTGTTCTTAGTCTACAAAACCTTACATGTTTCAAATTTTTATTTTTCAATACTTAGGGGGAGATTGTTAGCTCCAATCTTTATGATAAATAGAAGTATTGGAAAAATAGACTAAGTATCGACACCAACAGAGGCTCTGTTGAGTAACCGAGTAACCGAGAAGACAGAAGTCTTCGACAGAGGCTCTGTCGGGTGAATCAAGAAGACCGAAGTGAAGAAACAACAGAAGACTCTTCTAAGCGGACAAGACCACATAGCTTCTGTCATACTTGATAGAGCTTGTGTGGTAAAAAGAAGATCTACGCAAAATATCTAAACAAGGACGAACATGCTTCTTACAATATCTGCCATTCGAAGGTTCTGAAGATCAATCGTACAAAGGCATTACCTGACAACTCCACGTGTCAAACTCTGATAGGTTTCCGCCTAAAGCTGAATACGGAGCATTTAATGAACGTTGTATCTGCAACAGTTCCAGAATAGTGTTTTGTACCTTCAAGCTGCTATTCCTCAACAGTGTCTTTGTACCTTCAGTCCTTATTGTCCCCTTTAAGAGTAGTATAAATAGAAGGTTCATGTGAACTCTTCTATTAAGCTTTTTACACAACACACACATCTTTAGAGCATTTTCTTGTTAAACCTTTCGGTGTTCTTGGTGTTCTTATTATATCAAATACAGTAAATTATTGAGCTATTTATCTGTCTTATTTACACTTCTTGTATACGATATCGTGTGTTATTCTACCTTATAATATCTGTTAGTTCGTTAAAACGCTTCCGCATTATATATTGTTTGAACTAATTAGATATAATCATCATTGTTAAGCAAAACAGGAACCAACATAATGCACTATATATATGACGGGCCCGTGGTTAACAAGCCCACGACCCGTTCACTAACAAAGCTCAAATTAAAGAATTGCAATACATACCCCTGAACTTTAAATCAATATAAATTGACCCTAACAATCTCCCCCTTTGATTTGAAGTTCGAGTTCGCGCTCTAGTTCTCGCCAGTTGTAGACGTATCTTTTACGGAGAGCAAAGTGTACCTCGAATATTCTGATAGCACGACGATAGTCGATGCGTTCTTCAACCACTTCTAAAGCGTTTCGTGCAATTATCTCATTCGAGTTAGGAACATACGAAACCTTCTAATTTTCTGATTCATAGGAAATGATTTTGCGAAGAGCATTTTGAACTTTAAAGAGCGTTCCGTCGTAAAATCTGTCTACCTGACTGAAGCGAAGAAATTTCTTCTCATTCTGATCGTTGATGATGACAATCCCAAATTCCGGTTGTAGAAGTAGAGCGTTCTCGGAATACATCTTCAACTCAGGAGCTTTCGGATTCGGCTTTATCAGATTTACCTTCTTTGCCTTGTTCTCGATTGCCATTTGGAAATCCATGAGATATGACATCATAATAGTACGGACCAGGAATCGACGAACAGCTTCGAGCGCCTTTGTAACAGGTAGCGGTCGGATGGTTCTTGTACGAAGGTCTTTCAGAATTTCCAGGAAGTCGAACGGTCGGAGGTGCTGGAAGTCGGCTTCGGAAAATTTCCATTCATTCCCATCTTCACGTCGGACAGTGAATACAGGATAAACGATTTTCATAATGCGGCTTGAATGGATGTTGAGTACCTCGGTGATCTTATGCTTGGTTCTGACTTGGCTGACTGGAAGACACCGCTTCATTAAACTGATGTACCGGCGTTGGTATTCGGGGTTGAAGTTGTAAATACCAAGGCAGAAGGTCGGCTCGATCGGGCGTAGCTTGTGAACAAACAACTTCTTCAGGGATTCCTCTAGATGAGGAATAAATATCGGGATATTCTCCCAACGAATTTGTTGCTGTTGAGGAGGGGGAAGATCAGAAGTTGCTGGTTGCTGAGGAGATGTTGGAATATCGGCAGTAGTAGTTTCGGGTCTTGTTGAAGTTTCATCAGGTTGAGCAGAGTGAACGGGAGTTCCATATAAATTCTGGAGTAGGAACTGATCGTAGTCTACTTTATCATCTTTATCAGTAGGGAAGACCAAATTTACCTGGAAGTTTGCGGCACTGGCGGCTTTTTCATACCATGCATCTTTGGTTTCCGGGTTGGTCTCACAGTCTGGATCAATCATATCCAATAACGGTCAGTTTGTGGTGCGATGTGTACTAAACCCGATTAAAAAGGATCGGAAGTAGATTCTCGAGCAACATACCTGATTTGTGTAAGAAAAACGAGTGCAAATCGTGGAGTTGCAGTGAGTCCGAGCGAGAGATAGAGCTTCGAGAGGTTTTAGGGTTTTAGGTCAATATTTCCAGATAAGAGAAATGAACGAACCCGGATGGTTTTATATGATGACCATGAGTCCGGATAGGGTGCTGGGATCCTTTCCAACCCGGATAAGGACCCGCTCCGAAAACCTACCCGGAAAGATAATGTTTCCGGATACCTGTCCGGATTCTTGGGATTTCCAAAAAATTGTCCTGTTCTTAAGGATTTTGCAAACAGTAGACCTGGAAAAAGACCTTCTTTCGCTCCCCCTCAAACTTAGCATGGGGAAACACTTGCTCTCCCTCGAACAGAGCAGAATTGTGCTCTGAGGAGTCCGACACAAAAAAAAAACTTTTGATCAGTTAAAGAAAAACATTGCGTTGCTCCCCCTCAAATTGTGACCATTAAATGAAAACACACGGGAGTGCCCACACACACAAAAACCTTTTAACATGTTAATAAAAACTGTGTGTGACGCTCCCCTTCAACATATGAGTAAACTTACCTGATACTGCTTTGTACTCCCCTTGAACACATGAACACACCGTGAAAGCACATATAATGACAGTTAAAAGTAGACGACAGTATGAAAGAAAAAGAAACACACGAAGAAAGAAAGGAAACAAACAAAATCTACGAAATAAATACAGAGACTTAATCTAACTGTGTAACTGAAACAAGTAGAATACAGGTGCGAGAAAGTGTATGCTCAATCATGAGGAGTGTTAACACCGGATGATGAGTAGACGGTTACTCGAAGATGTATGGAACTTGTAACGGGCACACAATCGGATTAAGTCATCAGTTTTAGCATACCTAACTTGGATACAAGAGTGTTAAAATGTTTTTCGTCCAAGGCTTTTGTAAAGAGATCTGCTAACTGATGTTCAGTATTTACGAAGTAGAGTTTGACTGTACCTCTTTCGACGTGATCCTTAATGAAGTGATACCGAACGTCGATGTGCTTCGTCTTGGTGTGTTGGACCGGGTTGCTTGATATGGCAATGGCGCTCTTTGAATCGCAGTAAATGGGGACTTTGACATACGTGAAACCGTAGTCTTTGAGTTGTGCTCGCATCCAGATGACTTGAGAACAACAGCTCGCGGCGGCCATGTACTCTGCCTCGGCAGTCAACGTAGATACGCACTGCTGCTTTTTGGATGCCCAACTTACCAGGCTATCTCCCAAAAACTGGATATGTCCTGAGGTGCTCCTCCGGTCCATCATACAGCCCGCGTGATCCGCATCGGAATAAGCGGATAGTGCAAAACCTGTCTCTCTCGGGTACCACAAGCCAAGATCAGCAGTACCATGTAAATAACGAAAAATTTGTTTGACAGCAGTTAAATTAGACTCCTTAGGTTTTGATTGAAACCGGGCACACAAAAATGTGGAAAACATGATATCCGGTCTACTTGCGGTTAAATACATTAAAGAACCTATCATCCCGCGATACAATTTAGGGTTCACATCCATTCCGTTAGGATTGGCGTGAAGCTTTGTACCGGGTACCATGGGAGTTTTCATTGGCGAGGACTGTTCCATCTGGAATTTCCTAAGAATATCCCGGATGTACTTGTCCTGGTTTATGAATATCCCGGTCGATAGTTGTTTAACTTGAAGACCAAGGAAGAAATTCATCTCGCAAAGCATACTCATTTTAAAAAATTCTCCCATTAGATTGGCAAAGTTCTTAGCATATGTGGGATTAGTAGAGCCGAAGATTATGTCATCTACGTACACTTGAACAAGAACTATGTGACCTTTTTCGTTTTTAATAAACAAAGTCGAATCGATTTTACCTCGTGTGAATTTGGACTTTATCAAAAACTCAGACAATGTGTTGTACCATGCTCGCGGAGCTTGATTTAGACCGTAAAGCGTCTTGTCTAGAACGTAGACATGATCAGGCTTCGAATCGTCCACGAATCCTTCCGGTTGTGATACGTTCACTTCTTCCTTGATATCGCCGTAGAGAAATGCGGTCTTCACATCCATTTGGAAGACCGTGAAGTTCTTATGCACGGCGTATGCCAGGAACATACGTATGGCCTCGATTCTTGCCACCGGAGCATAGGTCTCATCATAATCGATCCCTTCTTGTTGTCGGTATCCTTTGGCCATGAGACGCGCTTTTTTGCGTACAACGATGCCGTCTTCGTCCTTCTTATTCTTGAAAATCCACTTGGTGCCGATCACCGTCTTGTGTTTTGGACGTGGAACCAGTCGCCATACCTTTAGAGCTTCCAATTGATTGAGCTCCTCTTGCATGGATATGATCCAGTCCGAATCTTCAATCGCTTCGCGTACATTCGTCGGCTCGATGTTGCTTAAGAAGCCGGAGAATAGATAGAAGTTGGCGGATGCACCTCGTGTTTGAACTTGAGTAGAGGGATCACCGATGATTTGATGAAGCGGATGAGCTTTCGTCCTCTGGTGGTGTGCGGAAGCGGCTGTTGAGTTGAGTGAGACGCGTCCGAATCCACATAATCACCAGAAGGTAGGTCTTGAACTGCTTCAAGTGTCGCAGGTTGGTTTCTCGGAGGAGGTGGGGCAGGGTCCATTGAGGGTTGAATAACTTCTTGGTCCGAGGAGTTCAGAAGTTGATCGGCGATTGTAGCAGATGACGAATCACTAGTGGTGGTCTCGGGATTTGTAACAGGTTCGTCCGAGGAAGCAGTAGTATCGGTAGAGGTGGATGATGATGGTTGAGCTGTCACCACAGTAATTGATGGTGTGCCTGTAGAAGACGGCGGACCGGAAAGATTCGCCGAATCCTCAGTACGAGCCGCTGCTAGTCGAGGTTGTGCTGAGACAGTAGGGGAAATATTAAAGATGTCATCATAAAAGAACTTAAACAATAAATCTAAATCAGAAGAGTCAGCATTCGATGAAGATGCATGATTTGGATTTACTGTCGCTTGTGCATATCCCGAACTTGGAGGTCCGGAAGCTAGCACGCCAATTAGACCGGGTTCTGAACTGTTTTGTTCAGAAGCCAAATCTGCGGCTTCGTCGAATGTCACGTTTACACTTTCGACAACGGCTTTATTCCGTTTGATGTAAATGCGATACGCTTGAGCGTGCATGGAGTATCCGATGAAAACTCCTTCGTCCGCCTTGGGGCTGAATTTGCCGAGATCTTCCTTGTCGTTTAAGATGTAGCACGTGCATCCGAAAGCATGGAAGTACTTGATGTTCGGAATGCGATTGTTGATGTTCTCGTACGGCGTCTTGTTGAACCGCTTGTTGAGGATGGAGCGGTTTTGTATATAACAAGTTATAGATACCGCTTCGGCCCATAGAAATAGCGGTAGATTCAATTGAGAAAGCATGGTGCGAGCCGCTTCGACTAGGGTACGGTTGCGCCGTTCCACCACTCCGTTTTGCTGAGGAGTGCGTGCGGCAGAGAAGGTGTGTGATATACCGACTGAAGTTAGATATTCTTCCACCGTTTGATTCTTGAAATCCGTCCCGTTGTCGGTCCTTATGGTCTGAATAGATTGTTGCTTGTTCAGTTGGATGATCTTCAGGTGGTTGATGATCAGCTCTGGAGTTTCGTCTTTCGAGCGAAGGAACTTGACCCATGTGTAGCGCAAGAAGTCATCCACCATCACCAGGACATATTTGCGCTTGTTGATACTCTGAACACGCATCGGTCCACACAAATCCATATGGATAAGTTCGAGAGACCTGGACGTGCTCGGAGTTACCTTCGGTTGATGCGGCACTCGCTTCATCTTTCCCTTTTCACATGCCCCGCATAGACGATCCTTCACGAATTGAAGATCGGGCAAGCCTTTCATGTGTCCGCCCAGCACCAGTTTGTTGATACTTTTAAAGTTGAGGTGCGATAGACGTCGATGCCAAAGCCAAGCTTGTTGAGAATTAGCCTTTGACATCAGGCAGACAGGGTTAACGGGTTTGAGAGCTGCGAGGTCGATTGTGTAGAGGTTGGTCTTGCATTTCCCAACCAGTAGCTCCTCTCCATCGTCATTTAGGATTCTACACCTTTTAGCTTTGAACCGGACCTCGAGATCTTTGTCGCAGAACTGCCCGATGCTGAACAAATTGTGTCCCAATCCCGCGACGTGTGATACCTTTTTTATTATGATCTTTTCTTGGACAATGTCGCCGTAGCCCACGATCGGCGCCTTGTCATTGTTGACAAATCTCACGTCTCCACCCCAGGGGTTTGGTCTCCCGCTGTGGTTTAACATCACGCCAACTGTGAACGTAGGTGGCTCTACCCCAGCGGTAGATGCCTCAACGGGTAATCTAAGTCAACCCGGCGTTATTCACCCTGACTTTGTGTCGTAAGGGTCCCTGGACAGCACCCTCAAGGCTGTCCGTGAGGCAATGGAGCAACATGTCGCCTCCGAGCTCGCCAAATTAATCAAAGGCAAAGCAAAGATCGTCAAAGCTGAACCCGCACCTCCTCCGCCTACCTATTCGGTGGAAACTCTCAAGACGATGCTGTTAGCTCAACTACTCCAAGATTCTGATGCCTCAACCGACGCAGACCTGATCACCGTTCTAAAAACACAGGTAACTGCTCCTTCATCGTCAATTACCTCTCGCATGGATAGCATTGACTCGACTCTCAAGGACTACAACCAAGCGCTCACAATGCTATCCGGGAGAGTCCGTTCACTCGAAGACACCTGCAAGAGTCAAGCGGGCGGTCTGAAGCGGAGACACGATGACTAGGATGATCCTGATCACCGTGAGCGAGAGAAAAGATTAAGACCAACCGAGACCGCCGCCCCTATCCTTACTGAAACAACAACTGCGGTTCAACCGGAACCGTCAACTACGGCTACTACAACCGGAACAGATCCTGAAGCCGAGTTACCTTTAGCTGAAATGGTGATTGATATGGATATATCAGATGATGAATGCCCGACGGTTGAAAAGCCCGAGGGTTCAACACAGGAACTGGTCGACTTTGACTCATCAGACATACCTTTACTGGATATGATCGATCCAGACTGCGAAGCCAACCCGGAGACCGAAGATGCATGGTATAAAAAAGCCGACAGTGCCGTAAATCTCTAGGTAAATTTCGTTTTCCCTACTGATGAAGACGAAAACATCGACTATGATCAGTTCCTGCTCCAGAATTTTTATGGTACTTCTCCCGTTCACTATGCTCAACCCATTGGAACTTCAACAAGACCTTAAACTACTACTGCCAATATTCCGACAACTCCTCTGCAAGCGACAGCTTCTGATCTTCCTCCCCCTCCTCAGCAACAAATCTGTTGGGAGAAGATCATGGTACTTATCCCTCATCTGGAGGAATCTTTGAAGAAATTGTTCGTCCACAAGCTTCGCCCGATCGAGCCGACATTTTGCCTTGGTATTTACAACCTCAACCCCGAATACCAACGGCGTTATATCAGTGCAATGCAGCGGTGTCTTCCAGTCAGCCAAGTCAGAACCAAGCATCAGATCACAGAGGTACTTAACATCCATTCATGATGCATCATGAAAATCGTCTACCCAGTATTCACTGTCCGACGTGAAGATGGGAATGAATGGAAATTATCTGAAGCCGACTTCCAGCACCTACGACTGTTCGACTTCCTGGCAATTCTGAAAGACCTTCGTACAAGAACCATCCGACCGCTTGGAGTTACAAAGGCGCTCGAAGCTGTTCGTCGATACTTGGTCCGTACCATTATGATGTCATATCTAACGGATTTTCAAATGGCTATCGAGAACAGGGCAAAGAAGGTAAATTTGATAAAGCCGAATCTGCAAGCTCTTGAGTTGAATATGTATCCCGAGAACGCTATGCTTCTAGAACCAAAATTTGGGATCGTCTTCATTAATGAACAGAAAGAGAAAAGATTTTTGCGGTTCAGTCAGGTAGAAAGATTCTGCGACGGCACGCTCTATAAAGTTCGAGATGCTCTTCGAAAGATCATTCAGCACGAGTCTGAAAATCCAAGGGTTTCGTATGTTCCTAATCCGAATGAAATAAATGCTCGGAATGCCTTGGAATTGGTTGAAGATCGCATCGACTACCACCGTGCTATCAGATGGTTCGAGATTCACTTCGCGCTTTGCAAAAGATATGTCTACAACTGGCTAGAGTTAGAGCACGAACTCGAACTTCAAATCAAAGGGGGAGATTGTTAGGGTCGTTGTATGTTGATTTAAAGTTCAGGGTTTAAATTGTAATTCTTTATTTTGAGCTCTATTAGTGAACGGGCCGTGGGCTAGTTAACCACGGACCTGCCATATAAATAGATAGTTTAGCCTTAGAAAATAGGCTAGTTGTCTCATTTGCTTTCTTACTCGTATTGTAATTCTCTCTACTTTGAAAGCATAATACAGGGATGACCAGTTGAAATCATTATACACTATTGCTTATCTGTTTGATTTCATAATCGTTGCATGGATCTGGAACTAACAGTTTGGTCTCCCGCTGTGGTTTAAGCTCAGATTGGAAACCCCGTTGCTTATAGTATTTCTGTTTATTATTACGGGGTTTATTTTTGGGTTTTTGATTATACATGTGATATGACCCAAACCAATCATTTATGTTAATTTCGTCAAAATCATTCCAACCACATCTAGAACAACATAAACAATCACGCGATAACTGAATCAATTGATGAACTGAATTAAGTTTAATCGGAAAAGAAACTTCAAAACGATTCCAATTATTCCAAACACAATTGTCTTTGTTTATTCTAGAATTAAAAGCAGTAGGGAAAGACTTTGATGTTGTATCCTTGAAAGGTTCCTTGTTCATCCACTTTGGTTTTTCTTGTTTTGAACGACCATTCTTATCTGAAACAACAGGGACAGAACGGTCAGTGACTTTTGAAGAAACATGATTTTTGACAGGCAATCGCACGATCTTTTGCCTCGGCTGTGATTGGTTTTGAGAACAGGTTTAGGTTTGGGAATCTCAATCACAGCTGGGGCCTTAGTGTTAGAACATGTACCCTTTAGAAAGTTGATCGGTCGATTGACTACTAGTGACAGAAAATCAGTGTGACTCAGAAGAGGTTTGTCGAAAGGGAACGACTCAAACTCTCCATCAGAATTGCCTTCAGAGTTCATATATTCCTAAAAGTTGACTTCCGGAATTACAGGACTCAGATCAGGTGAGGAAGGCGAGGAACATTTAGTGTCAGTGTGCTTTGGGGAATTTGGTGCGGAAGCTTGGAAAAAATCAGAGTTCAAATTCCTTAAAACACTCTCGTCTTGAGAATCTTTACCGTCTTGAGAAGTAGAAGTATTGCCTATAAATGCTTTGCACGAAGACGTATCAGATGAACTTGAGGAAAGTTTGGGTGAAATCTGCTTTTCAGATTGGAGTTGGTCAATTTTCTCTTGGAGCTGACCATTTCTTGTATACTCTTGCATCGCATCTGTTGCCAAGGCAGCCAGCTTTGATGTGAGTTTGGTGATTTCATCCCGAAGAATTTCCTGTCCTTCATCAGACACAACTTCGGTTTTGACCGGTTGTAGGTTCTCAAGTTTTTCAATTAATGCTTGCTTTTCCATTTGAAAAACTGACCTTTCTTTCTCGAGTGACTCCTCCAACTCGACTATCTTTGCTTCCAAGATGAGAGGGGGAACATAGATTTTAAACTCATCCGTCTCAATCTTGGGCTTGGTTTCTTCGACCTCATCCTTCTAAGAGGAATCCTTAGGCGTTACAACCTTGTAGCCATCGAAGTAGTCATTCGAGAGATACTTCTTGTTCTTTTGCTAAGAATAATTTAAAGGTTCATAACAAAATGGAAGTTGTATTCCTCGTTTGTGTGTGCGCTTATATTCATCGGTTTCCTCTTCCTTTTCAGGTTCAAGAGGACCAGTCCATTGAATTGCATATTCCGGATACTTTTTATCTAATCCAAAACAACCAAAATCATACAAAGTAGGAGTTTGGTATCTTCCCTTTTTCAAATACTGTGGGTTATCATATCCGATTCCCCATTCTTTGTTAAAATAGGTGAACTCTTTGGGTTTATTCAGAAAGATGGTTTGATCAGTTTGACCCCTTTTGTGGAGTTTGGTTTCAAGATCAAGAATTTTAGCAACAAACTCCTTGTGCTGAATCTGAAGAGAGGAACATTGATAAACAATTTCTTCTTTCTCATTCATGCACTGATCAAACTAAGACTGAACATCAGATAATTTGGCCCTTAAGTCTTTAGGTGCTATTGAAAGATTTTTGCATTTATCTTTCAAATTGGCATTTTCAAACTTATATTTTTCTGTTATTCTCGTTTGAACATCTAGCTTTTCGGTTAGGTAACTAATCTCGAGCTTTTGTTCTTTAGTGGTGGCCTTAAAGGAATCTGCCTGTTCAACAAGTGATTGCATTTGATTCAAGAAATCTTTTTGGCAAGAATCACATACCTGACTTGTCTTCTCTTCATCGGCTAGAGAGTGATAGCCCATGAACGCATCAGCACCAGACTCTTCTTCATCATCAGAACGACCCAACCAGTAGTCGTTTTCCACAAGTAGAGCTTATCCAGCTTCCTTCTGCTCAATCAGGGCGAGCTTAGCCTTGTAGTAATGAGTATTCTTTAGCACAAGCTTCTTACAATCGTTAGCGAAGTGACCAAGCCTTCCACAGTTGTAGCATGTCACTGGTTCATCTTTCTTCTTATTTTCTTCTTTCTCCGTCTTCTCATTCTTCTCCGACTTATCTTGCTCATCAGCTTTCTTCTTTCCCTCATACCTGTCCTGATGATCGTGGCGCTTGTTGGAGGAGGTGGAGTAGCGCTGATTATTGGACGAAGGTTTTTTATAAAACTTCTGTTGTTGGAAAGATTTAGTGAGCAGAGCTATCGCTTTCTTGAAGTCAGATACTTCATCATTAGAATCACTGTCTTCCTTTTCTTCAGATTCGGAAGAGTTGTGCTTTTGAGCACGTTTGGAGTGACGGTTCAAAGATTTCCCTTTCTTGGAGGACATGAGTGCAATAGGATCAACAACTGGTTTTGATTCAGTCTTCTTCTCGCTCAGAAGCTCATTCGCTTCATCTTCGTCTTGAAGAAGCGTCTCATAAAGTTCATTGATGCCAATGTTCTCTATCAAGTTGTTGTGCTTGACATGAGAAGCAAACACCTTCCATTCTGGCAGCAGATTATTGAGAAACTTGAGCGCGTTTTCCGTGTTGGAGCGAGTGATCTTATTCTTGTTCAGTTCATTAAGAAGTAAGCAGGAACGTTCATAGGCCTGGGTGAGAGACTCGCCGGTGCGCTGCTTGAAACCATCGAACTTGGTTATTGCGCTATTTATCGTCAGTTAATTTCCGATATCGCTCCCACGCATCATTCTGGCCACTTGATCCCACATTCCCTTTGCTGTGTCTTTGTAGCTATCAATGGCAGTGTAGATCGTGTTGGGGAGGGCTTGAACAAGATATCTCTTTGCATGCTTTTCACCTTCAATCATGCCTCTTTCATCTTCGGTCATGTCGGCGATAGTCTTGTCCTCGGTACGAGCTACAGAAGTTGCAGTTGCTTCTATGGTCTTCGTCGGCCAAGTGATTGGACCATCTTTAAGAGCTCTCTTGATATACGCATAGTTGTCCTTGGACTCTATGAAGATCATGAACCTGTCGCGCCACTGGTTGTACTCACCTTGATAGAGGCAAGGTGGTTTGGAGTCGGTACCGATTGCGAGAGCGTCACGTGAAGACATCTTTGGTTGCAACGGAGTGATCATCAGACGTGTTGATTGATTCAAAGTGTAAACCTAACGCAAGGCACTATGAGTGGAATCCTAACGCAGGTTCTACGACAGATATGAACTAGGAACTGGTAAGATTTCAACAAACTGAACTCACTGGATAGGAATCCGTATGAGATATCTGATCTGGAAGTGTCCGGATCAGAATTGAATGAAAACAGTTCAATTCAAACAGAAGTATCCGGATATGTAGAAGAATCCGGACAACTTAAGGTTTCCGGATAAGTAGAAGTGTCCGGACAGCTTGAGGTCTCCGGATAACAGAGGTTACCGGAAGGTAAAAGTGTCCGAATGAAACCAAATAAAAACAATACTTACCGGATGATGGACTTACCGGGTGAATGGAGAGTCCGGATAAAATGTTTTCCCGGATACTTGGGTTGTCCGAATAAAAACTTTTACCGGAAACCTACGGTTGTCCGGATAAAATCTTTACCGGAAACTTTGGGTTTCCGGAACAAATTACCCAGAAAGAATGGAAATTAAGTGACTTACCCGGAAAGGAGTCGTACCCGGAAAGAATAACACAAACGTCCGGAAAGTGAGGACTTGTCCGGAAAGCGCGGCTGTGTTACCCGGAAACAGCGGCTGTGGGTTTCCAATCGATTGGGAATCGACTACAGTTGCTCAAAAATGTTCCTGGATGATTAGAAACACAACTAAACACAAAAATAACACCACCCAAATCGATTTTGAAGCAAAAAGAACACATTTTGATGGTAAAAATTCGATTTTTAGTGAAGAACACAACCAAAAACTTTGAACTTAATTTGCTTAATAAACCCCTCAAACGATCGAATTAGGTTATGAAAATTTGTAGAATCACTCAAAACAATATTGCTAACAATACCCAATAAGCGAAATCGGTCAATTTTGCTTGAATCAAAATATGAATGTTTAAGCAAGAACACAGACGTGAATAACTAGAAAACTTACCAGAATTCAATGAAAGGCTTTGAATCAATTCTGTCCGTCTGCTCTGATACCAATTGTGAGTCTCAGATCCGTGCAACGAACAATAAAATCAGTAGATTAGACAATATGTTTACGATTTCAACTGGTCATCCATATATTGCTTTCAGAGAGAATTTACAATGCAGAATAGAAAGCAAAATGAACAACTAGCCTATTTTCTATGGCTAATGCACTATATATATGACGGGCCCGTGGTTAACAGGCCCACGGCCCGTTCACTAACAAAGCTCAAATTAAAGAATTGCAATACAGACCCTTGAACTTTAAATCAATATAAATTGACCCTAACACGTACTTCATTGCATCAAAGAATGCAATCAGTGCTTCTCTATCAGCTAGGTTTTTGGGGTTTGGCAGAGGGACAAAGCGGTTTTGTTTGGAACTACCAGGAAGGTTCAGGGCACACCTGATAGTACCATGGGTGATCTTGGAAGTGCCATGTTTTTTGTCACAAAGAATGACATCGAGCATTTTCTTTGGGTCCTTGGTTGAGGGTACTTGAGCTATTCTGGCAGTATACCAGAACTGAGCTAAAAGACTCCGATGAGCAGGGGGTGCGATGGTCAGAGCAGTCGATAGAGGACAGGTTTTGAGAAAGTTACAGCGTCATCAAGGTGTGTGACCTGCTTCTTTTGAGGGAAATTGAATAAAGCATAAGGGTTGTTGCTTTGAAAGGTAACTTGCTCGATTTTAAAAGTAACATGAGGAGCTTCTGTGAGTACAACACTTTCAGCAGCAGTGGGGTTCTTAGCAATAGGAGCTTCAGTAGTAGATGCCATTTCTGTTTATAATATAAGAATGAAGAATATGAACAAAAGATTCTTAAAATGGATAAGTTCCAAAATAAGGGTTTTTAGGGTTTAGCACATTCCGTTCAAACAAAAGATATCTTAATGGAGACTAGGGTTTTTTTTGTTTTGAAAAAGAGTACAAAACATAGTGAACATTTGTTTTACGGTTTCTTTATGAAGAAGAGATTTTGGAAAAACATATGAAGATACAAGTTTAAAATTTTTTGTTTTAAACTTGAAGAACAATCATGAAGATTGTGTTCATAAAATCATGAAGAGAGATGATTTTATTTTAAAAAGTTCTTTTGTTTGATCTTGTAAAACCAAGAATAAGATCAAAAACAAGTTTATTAGTTGCAATATAAAAGAAATATTAACCTGTGATGTTGAAGATGAAGATGAACAGTTTCTTGAGTTAATATTTTGAATGCAACAGAGAGTTCTTGCTTTGAAGGAGATGATGTTCGCGTAAAGGTAAAAATATAAACTCGAATGGGTTTATATAGTGAGAGTAGAGAGGGAAAAACTATGAGCGGGAAAGTTTTTCATGATGACACGGACACGTCCCTTGAATTTGATTGGTCAAGAAAAACGAAACGGGCGAACGTGTGTAAGAAAAGCGTGCCATGGTCTATCCGTTGTGATGACATCACAAACGTCCTTTCATATTTTAGGATGTCTGTTAGCCCCAAGTATATGTTATGTAAAAGTATTGAAAATAGTTCAAGTCAGAAGACCAACAGAGATCAGACAGAAGACTTGGAAGAAGTTCATCAAGAAGACCAACAGAGCTCAACAGAGCTCTGTCGGATCCAACAGAGCTCATCAGAGCTCTGTCGAAGAATTACTACAAGAGAACAAGTATTCAACAGAAGACCAACAGAGCTCTTGCGACAGAGCTCTGTGAAGTAAAAGACCTCTGTCAGCCTAAGTCTCGTAGGAAACCTTAAGTGTAAGACACGTGTCCATACTTTCCACATATGCCCTAAAGATTGGAGACACACTTTCCACGTGTCATTCAAGGGTACGATAGTACACTGTCTACACTTTATCAGGTCTATAAATAGCGAGGTAGTGGAACAACAATTGTAAGCTTTGGGAAGAGTAGTTTTTTCCACAATTGTTTAAGCACACACAACAGCAATCCCGAGCACTACCTCCGTACGATATTGCTGTCTTATGAGATTTCCGAACACACTTTAACTTGTTCTTGGTGTGATTCATTATCAATATATGAGCAGCTTTTATATCTGATCTTGTTATCATTTTACTGTTCAATATTTGATTCTCATAGTTCACTTATCATTTACACAATCACTCATTTTAATGGGTTTATTTAATATGCTTCCGCTGTCTATTTTACTACCATTAATATGATACAACGTGAATCTGGGAACCTACAATTGGTATCAGAGCTTCTTTGGTTTTCTTAAGCCAAACGATCCAATCTACCAAGGTTGATTCACTGTTGTTGATTGTGTCTGTGTGACTTTAAAAGCTTCATAATATACTGTTGGAACCCAGATACACTTAATCAAGATTAACAGTCTATTAGTTGAATTTAGAGTTTAATGCGGAAGCGTATTTAAACTAACAGATATGTTTGATAGATGTTAGAACGCACATATATAAAGAAAACAGTAAGGAATAAAAAGGATTTTTTGAACAGTTACTGTTATTCAATATATAATAAGAACACGAAGAACAGATTAAGAACTGTTGGTGTGTGTGAGAATATAACACTCAGATATTTGACAATAAAGTTTGAGAGTATTAGTGATTCCTTGTGTATTCGTTCTTAGGGAGATCTCAACATGAGACTTCCTTTTATACTACTCTTAGAAGACTATGAAGTAGGTCACTGTTCCTTTTACGGCATGAATAGTGAACTGAACTTGAGAACAGTGGACTGTATGGTGTGAGCAGTTGTTTGAGCCATGCGCATTTAATGGAGCAGATGTACTATTGGTAAATGCATTAAATGGCGCAGACGTCTATTTTGTACCATGCCCTATTGAGTCCACTCAGAGCTTGACACGTGTTTTGACAGTACTTTTCCATGCAAGTTGATGAACGTATCCAGTAATATCTTCCAAGTCTTCATAGCAGACCACAGAGGCTCTGTAAGGCATTACAGAGGTTCTATGGTCTGACCTTCTGTGGAGCAGTCCACTTGTTTCCGAGTTGATCTTCTTCTTGCGCACTACAGAGGTTCTGTGATTACCTCTGTAGCTTCTGTGGCTTTCTGGACTTGATCTTCTGGAAGAAGTGGCAGAGCCTCTGTGAGAGGCTTTTCTATACTTAGCCTATTTTTCACTACTTCTAAATACTTCTATGTTTAGGAAGATTGAAGCTAACATATACTCTGTTTTACTTCTTTCTAGTCTAACCAAGCCTTCAGAGCTCATATAACTGTGTTTAAAACTTTCTAGTTTAGCTTAAAATCTTCTCAAAAAGTTACTGTTTCATTGGTTACTGTTTGAAACTCTGTTTCTAGCCAAAAATCGTTTTGCAACAAACTGTACCATGTTTTTCTTCCAAAATGGCTAACAACGGTATAAATGCTATCTATACTGCTGGCTCTTTAACAAAACCTCCTA
The DNA here is from genome assembly GCA_033807775.1 of Saussurea involucrata. Classification (NCBI taxonomy): domain Eukaryota; kingdom Viridiplantae; phylum Streptophyta; class Magnoliopsida; order Asterales; family Asteraceae; genus Saussurea; species Saussurea involucrata. The sequence continues at coordinate 26,837,638 of CM066318.1, forward strand.
CTCTTCTGAGAGATGAATATCCTCAATGGAAAATCAGGATGGTTAATTTTTTCGAGGGTATGGATAAAGACCTCATGCGATCTGTCACGGATGGACCATTCCAACCCATGGTTTTTGTTCCCCGTGTACCCGCAACAGGAACTACTTCTGAGATTCCAGCTCATTATGAAGTTAAAACCACATGTTTTACTGATGAGGAAAATCTAAAAATGGAAAATGATCTTAAAGCAGTTAGACTATTGATTATGGCCATTCCAAACGAAATATTTCAAGAACTAGATTCATGTGTTACTGCTAAGGAAATCTGGGATCAACTTCTTAATCAACTTGAGAACAATGAAAGATATACCTCGAAATTTCTTTCATTTAGAAATATGCCAGAGACATTTTACATTTGAGTACAATGAAAGATAAACTTTTAACTTTGTTTGCAGAGATTGGAGGTCTGAGAATCAGATTTTGGCATCTTTGAAATCATTGTAGCTTCTGTTGTCTCTTCCAACTTTTCTGATCTCTTTGTAGAATCTGATGCAGAGTTCTCTTAGGCGAATTGTTGCGTCAATCTCTCTTATGATTGTATCTGCAACATCTTTTTCCATTTTCTTTGAACCTCTGTATTTCACAAGGCTTGCTCTGAACTTGTTCAGAGTATTTGTTGCGTACTTCTGACAGTCCATGCATACAAATAGTTTAGTTTCGCCTTGAGGGTTTTGAAAAACTAACCCAAACTGTGGTTCTGTGATGATTGAGTTTGGTATGGCGTCTGGTGGGCAGCGATCCTCTGGTGGTCGTAGATCCAGATGTTTAAGACCGAGATCCTTTCCCAGCTGGAAATCTATCATGCTGTAGAGCAGAAGCTTTTCCCTCATCGCTTTTCTCAATACTTGATAGGCTCTGGTGTTTGCCTCTGTGTTGTAGTTGTCCTTTGTCCATTGCAGAAGGTCAGGTAGATCGTATGGATTGATGTTTCTTAAGTCAGCATCAGCGAAGGTAGATTCTGAATTGTTCTCTCTTCTGACTTTGTAAAGATTGTACCTGACCCTTGGATAGGTTCTTGTGAAGGGGAATCGGCAGAAGATCACCTTTTTGATCTTGTGAATTGAGAAAACATCTGCTTTGGTTCTTGGCTTTGTTCTCGTGAAGATGTTCTCAAATTCTTCTCTGATTCTTGGATCTGTCACATGATCTGTTGGATAGTTTGTCTGAAAGGATTGTTTGTAGAGGTATTTGTATACCACTTCTTCCATTTCTTCATGTGTTGGACCAGGTCGTGGAATTTGTCTTCTGAGACTCTCCATCTGTTGAACAACTTCTGCAGCTCTACCAGTTAAAGGAATTTCTGACAGAGGCTTCAATCCATGTGCCCAGTCAACTTCTTCGGGTTATGGGGTTTGAAAGGCGTCAAACGCACTCTTCATCAGTTTCTCTGTTGGCTTTGACAATGTTTTCTTCTTCTTAGGCTCTTCTGTCAGTATCCCTTTGCCTTTATCTTTTGTTGTCGTGGCAGAACCTGTTTCTTCTGTGGGATTTGAGGTTTGCACTTCTGTAGGTTTGATGGAGGTTGCCTCTGTGGATTTTGACGATTGTGACTTAGAGGACTTTTGTGGCGATGGTTCTGTTGGCTTGACTTGCTCTGTAACCTCTGTTGGAGGTTGTTTGGTGACTTCTTCTGTGAGCTCAATTTCTATTGACGAAATATTTCTTGTCATTTTGAAGGCTGTGATGAACTTTCTCCTTTCTTCTTCTCTCTTTGTCAATCGATCATTCATTGTTGTGTTCATTCTTTTCAGAATGTGGGAGGCAGAGGTCGTTGCTCTTTTTGGTTTGGTGGCAATCGACTTTCTTCTTGGTATTGTTTGGGGTGTTTCCACAGAGGTGGGTGTTTTCTCTGTGGTTCTTTGATCGGATTCTTCCAAAGTAATTACCTCAGGGGTGGTAGTTGCACTGGGAGTTGGGTTTGGTTGTGTGCCTTCTTCAACTTCGGCATCTTTTCTTGTTTCTTCTTCTGGTTCTGTGGAAGTTCCTTGCTCTGTGCGCACGGAGTCATACATGTGATGAGATCCGTATAAGCTCATGACATGAGGATGATAGAGACCTTTTCGTATCCAGATAGCCTCTTCTTCATCTGAATCTACCTCTGAGATTTCTATCCCTGTTTCTGTGGTTTCTTCTACAACCGTTGCCTCTGTAACTTCAGTTGTATTCCACTCAGCTTCGGTTTGTTTTGTATCTTCTGAAGCTTGGTTTGGACTTCTTCTGTGGACGTCCAATCCTTGAATGAAAGGGTTTTGTAAAATCACAGGGGTTTCGGCTGGTTGATTTCTGGGTGTTGTGTCATCTTCTTGTAGATGTGTGTCAATGCCAGAAATGAAGAAATCTTGTTCTTCTGGAGAGTGGTGGTCGAGAGGTTGTGCCGTCCACCCTGCTGTATTAAGGGTGTTTGCAATTTCGGGGTTCTGTAGGAAATCATTCAGGTCTCCCTGGTGAGCAAATCTATCTGGAGATTGATAGAGTGATTGATATCCTTCTTCTGTCATTCCTATTTCTGCATCTTCTTCTTTTGCAGTTTCACCCTCTATGATTGCCTCTTCTGCAATGGTAACCAATTTTTTAAGTGATTTACCATGCTTCTTTTTGGTTTTCCTCCTTTTTGGTTTTGGTGCCCCTTCCTCTGTTGATTTGGATCTTTTCTTTTTCTGTTTTGTGAAAAGGGGAGGAGCAGAGGAGCCAATCTCTGTGGCATGGGGAGGTGAAGGTCTATCTTCTGCAGTGCTAGTTGATGTGCCTTCTGCAGTTTTTCTCTTCTTAGCTTTTGGAGTAGAAGCAGAGATCTTTGCTGAAGATTTCTTTCCCATTATTTCTGCGCGTTTGGCTATGAAGCTGAGTTGAATAGCCATGTGTTTTGCTAACTTGTGATCCTTTTCTGCTTGAGTGGAAAGAGGTTTTGCTATCATTGTTCCTAGGGGGACACCTAAACGCGGGGGTGTCATAGGACTCGGTTTTGGAGTTCTATGATCGCGTATATACTCTTTCTGAAGGGATTTGTTCGATGCGTAGCGCAGAAGTTTCTTTGACAGAGGTCTGCAGTGTGAGTAGCCATCAGCATGATCAGTGGGGGTATTTTTGTTCATCGGGAACTGTTTGGGAGTTGGCCCTTCCATTGGCCAATTTTGGATTAGCAGCAGAGGTTCGAACAGTACTCCCAATATTCTTTGGAATTGCAGAGGTGGTAGAAAGTTGGGATCGTTCTCTTTGACCCTTTTCGAGTTGTTCTTTCTGTCGATGGTGTTTACGATCTCTTGCATCATTATGGTCGAATAATCTAGTGGAAGATCATAGTAAACCCCATACATGATGCTCAAGATTTGATGTGAGCTCTGGTCAATACTCCCTATCTTTCCTGTCAGGCATCTGTTAAGAATAGAGAACAAGGTGTTCCATAGAGGTGGTAATCGGCCTCTGCGGAAGTCATTTCTCTTCCGTAGTTGGGTGTTGTACCCAAGCATTTCCACGAATCGACAGAGCTCTTCGTCTGTTGGTTGCTCTGCATAACTTTTCAATCCCAGAAGACCCCTTGTTGGTAGGTTGAATTCAAGTGAGAACATTGTTCTGTTGAACTTGATTTCAAGATGCTCAGATTTATCAGGTCTTTAAATGTACCCTTTGATAAGAGAATCGTCTTTATCAAATCGGCAGCTTTGCCAAAATTGGTTCAAATAACAGACTGGAATTTTGTTAGGGGTTCTTGATAGTAGAGGGAAGAGGACATGGTTTTCCATGATGTTCAGATGTATGGCATGGGCTTCGCCGAAAGTAGTGGGTAAGGGGACCAAATAGCAGTTGTTGGATTTGATAGGAAGAGTGGCTTCGAAATGATCCTTAGCTATGAAGTTTTGCAAGTGTGTCGTCGGAGCAAAGTCTGCGGAGTCCCCGGAATCTTGTTGTTCAATATCTCTTGCAAGGCTGGGGTTTTCAGAATGTTCTGAATGAGCAGGGGAGTTTTCCGTTGAGTTCGCCGGAGAGAGTTCAGAGGATGTAGCTCGAGAAGATGAAGCCATTTGCAAGTGTTTTGCAGGGTATCGCCGGAGAAGAAGATGAGAGTTTGTAAAAACTTTTATGAGAGGGTAAGGTTTGTTTTTATAGGATGGTAAAACGGTAGACTTCGAAAGGGTAAAATATATGGCAATGGATTAAAGTTTGGAATCCGCACTCGAGTTTGAGCGGCGGGTTCAACTTACCAAAAAAAAAACGTTCCATGTTTGCCCAATGAAAATGGGACACGTAGGCCATGTCAGAAGATGACAGGACGTCGTGCGCGGCCCATTAATGCTAGGCGCGTGGAGTTGTTCTTAGCCATATGAGTTTCACCCTCAGTAAAAGTAACCGTTATTGTTACAGAAATGCCCAAATTAACAAAATAGCAGAGCCTTTGTTAGTTTCCAGAAGCTCTGTGATGTTGAAAATTTTGAAGTTTAACCCTTTTCTCATATATCTCATTGTTATCATTGCTGAAGGTTCTTCTTTAAACGAAAACGTTTGTAAAGATATTGGAGAAGATCAATAGGATTTTGTCAATAAATTTTACTCACAGAGGTTTTGTAGCTCTGATGGAACTTGCAGAAGCTCTATGAGAGAAAAAATCTTATAACTTGAATTCTATTAACTTTCTGATCACCCAATTTTTGATCTGTGTTAGGAGATGTTTTTCGCACATTCTTGAAGGTTGGTGTCCGAGAAAACTATTTTGATAAACGTTTTGTTCGAGATAACATTCCAAAAGATCGACAGAGGGTTAATTTATGATCGCAGAGCATATTTCCTGCAGAAGCTCTGTTGAGCTCAGCAGAAGCTCTATGACCTTAAATTTCTACTATTTCGAATTTTGTTAAACCTTTTGAACTTTTGATTTTTGAAATGTTATTCACAGTATATTTAGGACATATTTGACAATTCTTGTCCTAGAAAACTGTTTTCTAAAAACCTTTCGTGCGAGAGACATACCTTTTGGTTTTTCTGTTCTCGGCAGTTTTGTCTTACTTCTGTCGATGGAAAATTATCGACATTCTTCTTTGGCTTTCCTTTGAAAGATTTATCTCTGTAGATCATTTGAGGGCCCCTTTTGCTCCCCCTTGATCTAATCACTTCTGTAGATCAAGAATTTTCCTTTTGCTCCCCCTTGATCTATGCTTGGATCAGAATATGATAAGTTTTGCATAGTACATAGGTCAAGTCTATCAGAGGTTCTGTGAAGGTTGTCAGAGGTTCTGAGCAGACCTTACAGAAGTTCTGTAGTTTCAAGAACTATTGAAGGTTTTAAGAATTTACATATAGAAGTAGAATCTTTCAAAACAATAATTTAAGCAATGTATTTACTTATTATTTACAGAAGATAAAACTATACTTACTGAGGATTTTCACACCATGTTAATCATTCCTATCTTACCCACCAAGAAGTTGAATCTTTTCTCGTCTAGTGCTTTGGTGAATAAGTCAGCGAGTTGATATTCTGTGGGCACAAAATGCATTTCGATTGTACCGTATTCAACTAGATGTTTCAAGAAGTGATACCTTATATCGATATGCTTGGTTTTTGAGTGTTGCACAGGGTTGGCAGAGATAGCAATAGCACTTTTGGAATCGCAGAAGATGGGTATTTTGAACAGAATGTGGCCGTAGTCTTTTAGCTGAGTCTTCATCCATAGAACCTGAGAACAACAGCTAGCGGCAGCAACGTATTCAGCTTCTGCAGTGGATGTGGAAACACAATTCTGCTTCTTGGAGGTCCAACTGATTAGTTTACCACCTAGGAATTGACAACTCCCAGAGGTACTTTTTCTGTCGAGCATGCATCCTCCATAGTCTGAATCTGTATAAGCTTTAAGACCAAAACCAGAGTTCTGTGGATACCAGAGACCAAGATTTTTGGTCCCTTTTAGGTATCTAAAGATTCTCTTTACGGCATCATAATGTGATTTCTTTGGATTAGCTTGATAGCGTGCACAGAGACATGTGGCATGCATAATGTCAGGTCTGCTTGCTGTTAAGTATAACAGAGATCCAATCATGCCTCTGTAGAGAGTGCATTCTACAGAGATGCCATATGAATCTAAGAATAACTTGTTTCCTATGGCCATTGGAGTTTTCATTGCAGAGGCATCAGAGAAGCTATACTTGGAAAGAATGTCAGAGACATATTTAGCTTGATTTATAAAAATTCCCTCTGATGATTGTTTGACTTGGAGTCCGAGGAAGAAAGTTAATTCTCCCATCATACTCATTTCAAACTCACTCTGCATGAGTTTTTCAAATCTTTTACACTCTTCTGAATTAGTAGACCCAAAAATTATGTCATCTACGTATATTTGTACAAGCATTATCTCACTACTTTTGCGTTTATAGAATAAGGTAGTATCTGTTGTACCTCTGTTGTAACCATTGACTAGAAGAAAGGTAGAAAGTCGTTCATACCATGCTCGTGGAGCCTGTTTCAGTCCATATAGAGCTTTTTCAAGGTAGTATACATGCCTTGGAAACTTTGAGCTTTCAAATCCTGGTGGCTGATTAACGTAGACCTCTTCTTGGATTTCACCGTTGAGAAAAGCTGATTTTACGTCCATCTGATAGACTTTAAAACCTCTGTGGGCTGCGAAGGCTAAGAATATTCTTATTGCTTCGAGCCGTGCGACAGGGGCAAAAGTTTCATCGTAGTCTATGCCTTCTTCTTGTCTATATCCCTTTCCTACTAATCTTGCTTTGTTTCTGATGACCACTCCATCTTCATCCTTTTTGTTTCTGTAGACCCATTTAGTCCTAATGGCCTGTTTTCCTCTTGGCAGAGGTACTAGAGTCCATACTCTGTTACGCTCAAATTGCAAAAGTTCTTCTTGCATGGCGTCTACCCAGTTTGGGTCATCTAGGGCTTCAGAAATCTTCTTTGGTTCTATCACACTAATAAAATTTGTAAAGAAACAAAAGTTAGCAGTGGCAGACCTTGTTTTTACTGCGTCAGAAGGTTCTTCGATTATTTGGCTTGGAGGATGGCTTTTTGTCCATTGAGTTGTGCGTGGAAGATGATCATCAATGTCATTCAGACTTTCTTTAGAGACTTCTTGTGTTTCTTCTTGTGTAGCCTCTGTTGTTCTTCGTGCCTTGGTAGTTGATTCTACCGTTTGTGGAATGATTGGTATGAGTGGTGGTGGAGTTTGTTCCTCTGAGGACGTATAGTCTTGGTCCTCGATTTCCTCTGTAATTGGTTCTTCTGTGGTTTGTGCAACTTCTGTGGTCGTTTTCCTTGATGTTTCATCTTCTGCACTTTCTTCTGCTTCGGCAATTGCATCTGTAGTATTTACAGAAGAAGATGAAGCATTATTAGGACCAGTTAGAGACAAACCTGTAGGATTTTGTCCGACAGAGGATGGTTCTTCAGAAACCCTGATTGTTCCAACAGAAGGATCAATGTTTTCGTGGAGCATCTCTAAAAATAGAAGATCCGAGTCTTCTTTTGCTTGTGAGATGACAGAGGATTTCCCTTTAATTCCGAGTTCTGAACTGATTTGTTCAGAAGTCATTTGGAATGAATCATCAAAAGAAACATTGATGCTTTCTACAATCTTGTGAGACTTTGTAAGGAATGTTCTGTAAGTTTTGGAAGTGGCAGCGTATCCCATGAATTTGCCTTCATCTGCTATTACATCAAACTTTCCTCTTGAATCTCTGTCGTTTAAGACAAAGCATTTGCATCCGAATATATGAAAAAATTTGATATTTGGCCGCCTTTTGTTAAGCAATTCGTAAGGCGTCTTGAGGTGTCTTTTCACAATGGTTGATCGATTTTGAGTATAACACGCAGTTGAAATTGCTTCTGCCCAAAAGTTCATTGATAATCCGCATGCTGACATCATAGTTCTTGCGGCTTCCACAAGTGTTCGATTCTTTCTTTCGACAACACCGTTCTGTTGTGGAGTGCGAGCTGCAGAGAAGTTCTGTGATATTCCTTCTTGTGAAAGATAGGCTTCAATGACAGAGTTTTTAAATTCTGTGCCATTGTCACTTCTTAACTTCTGTATTCTGCAATCATAAAGAACTTGGATTCTTTTCATTAGATTTATCAATACATTTGGAACATCTGATTTCTTTCTTACGAATTCAACCCATGTGAAACGTGAATACTCATCAATTAGGACAAGTATGTATTTCTTGCCACCTAGGCTCTGTATTGCAATGGGACCGCAGAGGTCGACATGAAGCATGTACAGAGGCCTGGTGCAAGACACATTTGTTTTGCCTTTGTGGGAAGCTCTTCTGAGTTTTCCCATTTCACAGGCAGAACATAAATGATCCTTATTGAATTTAACATTTGGCAAACCTTTAACTAGATCAAGTTTGACCAGTTTTTCCAATGTGTGAAAATTCAAGTGACATAACTTGTTGTGCCATAGCCAGGCTTCTTCACTTTTGCAGGCAACAAGGAAAACTTTGTCTTTGTTCTTTGAGTTGAAATTCATTATATATAGATCGCCTATTCTTTCAGCTCGCAGAAGTTCCATACTTGTTTCTTCACTTTGTAGAGAGCAGAAGGTTCTTTTGAACAACACATTGAATCCTGTATCACAAAGTTGACTTACACTGAGTAGGTTGTGCTTAAGGCCATCCACATATGCAACTTTGTATACTGAAACGTCTTCCTTCCTTATGACTCCATAGCCTTTTATGTGTCCTTTCTTGTTGTCTCCAAAAGTCACAAATCCACCATCTTGTGTTTCTTTGTACGTGGATAGTGCACTTCTGTCACCAGTCATGTGCCTTGAGCATCCAGAGTCTAGATACCAGATTGGCACATACTTCTTCTGCAGGACAATCACAGAGATTTAGGTACCCATATCCATATGGGTCCAATATTGTTAGAGTTTTTCAAGTTTGCTTTGGCATTCTTGAAATACATTTTGTTTTCTGCAAAAAAGTCAGATTGTTTCTTTGTGGAATTTGACTTTTGAATTGGCGTAGAGAGTAGACAGTCTTGATTTGAAAAATGATTATTAAGTTTAGACATAAGATCAAAACAACGACAGTATTGAATATGAGATGTAATTTGCTTGAACTTTTCATTGAACTTTTTGAACTCAGCCACAGAGGCATTACATTCTTTCTTTACATTAGATTTCCTATTACTAGAAGATCTATGAATACTCGAATGTTGTTTGCAAAAGCTCTGTTTAGGACCTGCCTTCTGTGGGTTGCTTCTGTGGTGAACTTCATTTATCACTGTCACAAAAGAAAAAGATTTATTAACCTTGGGTTTTGAAAATCTAGAACTTATAGGATTAATAGAGGTCTTTTGTAACATTTGAAGCTCAGCAGAGGTTTTGATATGTAGATTCAAATTTAGAAAATCTTGGCAGATTGGAATCTCTGTGAGTTTCTCTTTTGGAGAAATAGTTCTGTGAGGAACTTCAGAGGAGTATTTAACTTCCTCGGTGTCATAGAGAGTTATCCCAGATGTAACATCTGTCTCTGAATCGTCAGAAGATGAGTCGTCCTCTTTTACAGAGGTTGAGTCAATTCTTTCAATAGAGGTTGAATTTTCCAAACATGCATCATACAAGCTTTCTTCCTCTGTAGAATAGTTTTCATAGATTGCAGAGGTTTCTAATAAGATTTCTTCAGCGAGAGTTTTATCTATAGAAGATGTACATAATTTTTCTAAAACGCTTGATTTCCATATTTCCAAAATTTCTTTTTCGATTAAATTTTTAAAGTTTTCTTCTAAAAAAATGGGTTTAAACTCAGGAGCTTCTGCTGATAATTTTTTTTCGACGTTTATCAAACAGACAAAAGCAACCTGTGTTTGGGTCTCCGGTTTACCAAACTTGAAGATACCAATCTGATCTTGTGTTTTCAGATATTTCTTTGGTTTGATACCTTTATTGACAGAGGTTGAAGATGATGAGTCTGTGTTTTCAAACCACACGTTAATCATCTTCTTATGTTTCTTCAAATAAGGATCCACAGAGATTTTCGCCCTTTTGCTTACAGAGATTAGATTTGGAAAATCTGGTTTGTTTGTTTTTCCAATTACAAATAAAGAGGACAGAGGTTTGTTTCTTTTGCCTTCAATACCTAGGGTGATATCATCATACCCTATACCTCGTCTCGCTATTTGTGAGTTTACTTTTTCATAAACTTTCTGTGCATCTTTATAGTTTTTAAGTAAAACCTCTCTTCTGAGTAAATCTTACCATAATACCTCTCTTTCTCTTTGAAAGTATTCTTTAAGAGTTCTTATGTCAGTAGTTTCGCTCCTTGAAACTGAAAGTTCTTTTGTTTTATCTTTTAAAGTCTGGGTTAATTCAGAAATTTGTTTTTTTAAAGGATCTAGAGTTTTGTTCCATTTCTTTTCTATTCTCTCTTTTTCCTCAAAAATCTTTGCTTTTTCTTGAGTGAGAAGCCGTACTTCTCTCTCATTGAAAGTGAGTCTTTTCTGAATACTTTGATTTATCTCTTTCAGTTCAATTAGTTCAATGTTAATTCTAGGTGTATTATCATCTATAGAGGTAATACAAAAGTTTGAATTTGAAGTAGATACCTCAGATTTAGTGCAGGAGTCGACTTCTGCCATGCCACAGAAGAGGGCATTGGCGGTATGTTCATCGTCAGAAGTAGAGTCTGGCTGGAAGTCTTCTGTGTTCTCTTCAGAATGTCCTTTTGCCATTAAGGATTTTTGAGCATAATACTCGGTTTTCTTTTTGTAGAAAGCAGAGTCCCTCTGTGGGCGATTTGATCTGCTTCTGCATTCATTCGCAAAATGGCCTGGTTTGCCGCAGTTAAAACATCCTTGAGGAGTGTTTCCTGTTCGATCATTGGACTTCTGTAGGTCTCCGCCTTTCTCTGATCTACATTCATTTGCATAGTGACCAGGTTTGCCGCATTTGTAGCATTCTTGCTGCGTGTGGCTTACCGAGTCATCTGACCTCTGTCGGTCATTTCCTCTGTAATGTCTTTCGCTTGACCTCTGTCGGCCACTCGATTCTTCTTCTCTTCTGTCATCTCTTCTGTTTTCTCTATCATATCTTTCATTTCCGGAACCTCTTATGTTTCCTCTGAACTCTTTTGTCAATAGAGCTAAAGATTTAGCTAGTGACGCAAGAGTTATTTCTTTTTCTGCTTGCTCTTCTTCTTCACTGTCAATTATCACCATCTTCTTCTTCTCCTTCTTCTTCTCCTCTGTGGCTTTTTCATTTCTTGGTCTCTGTGCATCTTCTTTAGTTTTACTAACCAATGCATATGGTACAATGGTTAGTGTTTTAGCCTGTGCTATCTGAGGTTCTTGTGCGGCTAATGTTCCGTAAAGATCAGAGAGAGTCCAGGTGTCTAGATCCTGATTTGTCTGTAGGGACATAGACAGCTGGAGCCATTCTTCATTTAGACTTTTTAAAAACATGACATTGTTTTCTTCAGAAGTTCTGTCAATGCCTGATTTTCTGCACTTGTTGATTAGAGAGTTGAATCTGTCGTATGTTGTTTGCAGAGATTCTGTTGAAGAGGCTCTGAATGCATGATATTCATTGATATACTGTGCTCTTCGGTTTTTTTGTGTTTTAGCACCTCCTTCCAACTGTCTTTCCAGTTCTTTCCACAGATCATGCGCTGTTTCACATGAATCCAAGGATTGAAAGAGTTCGTTGGGTATTGCCATAATCAATGTCCTCTTGGTTTTCTGAGCAACTTCATCTTCTGCTTTATCTTCGGTTGACCACTCCCCTTTTGGCTTTGGTTTTTGATGTTCGGGGATTTCGGCAGATTCAGCAGTAGCAGGTATACGAGGTACTACTGTCATGGGAATAGGAGGAGGATTGTACAGATATTGTACTAGATTTTTTTCAGTGCCCTCGAAAAAATGGACCATTCTTATTTTCCACTGAGGATACTCATCTCGAAGGAGACTAGGAGGGTTAGTGAGAGAACCAGTAGTAAAGAAATTATTTGTATTTGTCATTTTTGAAGATTTTAGAAAGAAGGTATGACTAAAGAGTTACTTCGATAAACTTGAAGATTTTCTGAGTTTAAGCAGTTTCCAGACACAATAATATCTATCACGAATCTTGATAAGTGGATCACTTGATATTGAAAATCAAGAGAGGCTCTGATACCAATTGTTAGAACCCAGATACACTTAATCAAGATTAACAGTCTATTAGTTGAATTTAGAGTTTAATGCGGAAGCGTATTTAAACTAACAGATATGTTTGATAGATGTTAGAACGCACATATATAATAAAAACAGTAAGGAATAAAAAGGATTTCTTGAACAGTTACTGTTATTCAATATATAATAAGAACACGAAGAACAGATTAAGAACTGTTGGTGTGTGTGAGAATATAACACTCAGATATTTGACAATAAAGTTTGAGAGTATTAGTGATTCCTTGTGTATTCGTTCTTAGGGAGATCTCAACATGAGACTTCCTTTTATACTACTCTTAGAAGACTATGAAGTAGGTCACTGTTCCTTTTACGGCATGAATAGTGAACTGAATGGTGTGAACAGTGGACTGGATGGTGTGAGCAGTTGTTTGAGCCATGCGCATTTAATGGAGCAGATGTACTATTGGTAAATGCATTAAATGGCGCAGACGTCTATTTTGTACCATGCCCTATTGAGTCCACTCAGAGCTTGACACGTGTTTTGACAGTACTTTTCCATGCAAGTTGATGAACGTATCCAGTAATATCTTCCAAGTCTTCATAGCAGACCACAGAGGCTCTGTAAGGCATTACAGAGGTTCTATGGTCTGACCTTCTGTGGAGCAGTCCACTTGTTTCCGAGTTGATCTTCTTCTTGCGCACTACAGAGGTTCTGTGATTACCTCTGTAGCTTCTGTGGCTTTCTGGACTTGATCTTCTGGAAGAAGTGGCAGAGCCTCTGTGAGAGGCTTTTCTATACTTAGCCTATTTTTCACTACTTCTAAATACTTCTATGTTTAGGAAGATTGAAGCTAACATATACTCTGTTTTACTTCTTTCTAGTCTAACCAAGCCTTCAGAGCTCATATAACTGTGTTTAAAACTTTCTAGTTTAGCTTAAAATCTTCTCAAAAAGTTACTGTTTCATTGGTTACTGTTTGAAACTCTGTTTCTAGCCAAAAATCGTTTTGCAACAAACTGTACTATGTTTTTCTTCCAAAATGGCTAACAACGATATAAATGCTATCTATACTGCTGGCTCTTTAACAAAACCTCCTACTCTTCTGAGAGATGAATATCCTCAATGGAAAATCAGGATGGTTAATTTTTTCGAGGGTATGGATAAAGACCTCATGCGATCTGTCACGGATGGACCATTCCAACCCATGGTTTTTGTTCCCCGTGTACCCGCAACAGGAACTACTTCTGAGATTCCAGCTCATTATGAAGTTAAAACCACATGTTTTACTGATGAGGAAAATCTAAAAATGGAAAATGATCTTAAAGCAGTTAGACTACTGATTATGGCCATTCCAAACGAAATATTTCAAGAACTAGATTCATGTGTTACTGCTAAGGAAATCTGGGATCAACTTCTTAATCAACTTGAGGGTGGTATCAAGACCCAAAAGAACAGAAGGACCCAATGTATAAATGAATACAACGATTTCAAGGCACTTCCTGAGGAAACCTTACAGCAAACCTACAACAGATTTAATGTGTTAATCAATAAATGCAAAAATGTGGGGTTGTTAGGTCGAAGGAAGATAACAATGTTCTGTTTTTGAAAAGTTTGAATGATGAATGGTTAAATCTGTCCATGTCTTTACAAGCTAATCAGGACTTAGACGTATGGTCTTTAACGGATGTGTATGGCACTTTGGCCGCACAAGAAAAGGAGGTTGTCAAGCAAAAAGGCAAATCCATCAGTGCTGGTCCAATCGCCTTAGTTTCTGATTCTAAGAAAACCACATCTGAAAGGTCCAACAGAGAGAGTTCAAACAAAGAAAAAAAGAAAGAAAAGTCTGATAAAAAGAAAGGAAAGAAAAGTTTGATTGCAGAAAGTGAAACAGATGAGAGCTCATCAGAGGATGATGACATTCAAGCCTTTGCCCAATCTCTTGCTTTAATAACTCAGCAATTTAACAAGAGATTTGGCAATAAGTTCGACAAAAGAGGCAGATATGAGAGAGAAGGAAGGGAAGACAGAAGAGGATATACAGCACCAGAGCAAAGTTCCAACAGAGTTGCCACAGAAATAGGGAAACCTCCAGAAAGAAGAGGAAATCCACCAGCACAACAGAAGGCCGATGCTGCCCAACCCATCAATCAAAATGATGGATGCTGCTTCAGATGCGGCAAACCTGGACACTTCTCTGTTAATTGTAGAGGCAAACTGGTAAAAGACCAGGACTACTATAAAAACAAATACAAGTACAATTACAGAGAAAGAAGTTATGTTGCTGAAATGGAAAATTGGGTCTCTGACTCATCTTCTGATGATGAACCAGAACAAGCCAACTTCTGTAGAGTTGCTGTGGATGATGAAAGTTTAGAAGCAGCTGTTGACTGGATGACTGGAGAACCAGAAATAACGAAGGGAACAACAGAAGAAGAAGATCTGGCTCATGCATTTGCTCTTACCACGACAGAATCTGACGACAGAGCGCTGGAGACCACCAGACCCAGTGCCAAGGTATGCTCATCTGAATCTAAATCTGACTCAGAATTAGAAATGCATGTTTCCATGTTGAATGAGGAATTTCAGCTTCTAAAACAAAAACTTTCTGAAGAAAAGGAGCTAAGAAAACTAGCTCAGAAGGACCTATCTTTTTACAAGAGAGAAAAGACTCTCTTGGAACAAGAAAAGGAAGAAATCTTTAAAGAAAAATCTGAGTTAGAAGTCTTACAAAAGAAGAAGGAAAGTCTGTTTTCTGAAAAGATCAAAGTTTATGAAAATGATTTGAAACAGAAGTCTGAAAAGTTGAAACAGTCTGAAACAGAGAGACTTAACTCTGTTGCTCTAACTGATTATTTTCAAAGAGGAAGGGAAGTTCTACATCAATCCCTACAGAGAAAAGAAATTCAAATCAAAAAGCACCAAGATGCACAAGATGTGCATATCAAGATAAATTCACAGATCGACTTGGTTTCATCTGCTGTGGATATTCCTCCTCCTCCTCCTAATCCAGTTCAACGAAGAAGGGCCTCTACAAAGAAAAAGACAATACCTTCAGAATCAGGCCCTTCTATCAAAAACGAAACCGGTATTGGTTTTTCACGTGCTGAAGTACTTGGTCCTGAACCTGACCTCTCAGCGCTCGACACCTCCCTGCCCCCTGGTGAACGCTTTATCCCTAGAAAAGTCTTAAGCGAACCTTATGGTATCTTCTTTCACGACTATGATGGACGAGAACGCTTTCAACGCATCTCTGAGCTACCCATCACTCATATCGAACAGCTCAGGGATCTTATCTACTGGTGTGAATTCAGAGACGATCTTCTCGGACACTTCATGAAGCCCCTAATCTTCACAGAAGCCAAGAATAGACGGGATCTTGAAGAAAAAGTCTCTGACTGTATGATCCCCTCTACAAGAACCCTTGATGAACTTCTCATTAAGGAAGAACCTGAATAGCTGATAGGATTCCTTGTAATTCTTCTATCTTTTCCACTTCCCTTTGTAACTTATATGAAGTTAAAAGAAAAATTTCAGCGAATGTACTTTACTCCATCAGTACTCAAAAGATCCTAGAAAACAGTAAAAGGGACAAATATTTTATGAGTTCTTTTTATCCTTATGTTTTCACACTTAGCAATTTTCTTTTGTTGCTATGTCATAATCAAATAGGGGGAGATTGTTGATCCAAACTCTCAGTGATTTGATAATGACTCTTTAAGAAACACTTAGTGAAAATTGTAAGTAGACAATATGTATTAGAGTTTCACTATTGCTGATAAGTACTATGTCTCTACAGTACCGCTGATAGGAAACTCATGTTCATTTAAATTATACATTCAGTGATACTGTTCATCAACAAAGCTCTGAGCCTGTTAAGTCTTGTTGATGATCGTTGATGATTTTAGTTGTTTACTTATGATCCCTGAAGACAAGTTTCACGTCAACAATGTTCTACGCTGAAGTCGAAGATCAAGTCAAAGAACCAGCGACAAGTCTACTAACGAACTGATGCGGTTATCATCGAAGCCAAGATTTTTCCACTCAACGTGAAGTTTCAAGTAGAAGACTTCAGCGAACGCTGAACTTTATCATTCGCTGATAAAGATCTATTCAGCGAACGCTGATCATGAAGTCTTCCTCTATAAGTTACTTTTGTCTTACCTCCTTGCACGTCTCCGTACGAAATGTTAGAACGGACATCTCTTTTGTCCAGAATCGTACAACCAACTCTGATTCTACACTGTTCATCATGCGGCTACTAGGTTGTCTACAAAGGTCAAACCATGCAACCAATCAGCTGCTGCCACGTGTAAAGTTGTACTGATATGCATTTAATGCATGCAGTATATAAGAAGAACCCTACTTCAGAAATGAAGTGCTCGGCCATCCTCTCCTCTCTACTACTTTGTGTTAGAATATTATTCGTAATATTCTTATCTTCTTTCTAGCTTAATTCTAGTGCAAGAAAATCTTAGTGTTCTCATAACTTGTTTAGATTAGGTTTAATCCTTAATCTTGTTCCGCAACAGGTTGTAAATTGTTTGATATATATCAATAAACAATTTAGAAAATAACATATGTGTGTTTGTATTCAACCCCCCCTTCTACAAACTTGTATAACCCTCCGGGACCAACAGGGTCATCCGCGGAAGCAACAGGAGTTTTGGGGAGAATTCTGGACAAAGGAGGGCCGGACGTCCGCATGTGCAATTGGCGGACGTCCGCGACCAGTCTGACGAATTTCACTCTTTTCACTTTTTTCCCATCTTTTTCTCACTCACTTTACCAAAATACTCCCAAATCGTTTCATCTCCTTTAAGGTGTGGTTTTCACCCTCAATCCATCCTCTCCCTTCATTAAATCCCCCACAAGATTTGAGTTACATTTATTGTTTATCTTGGATCTATTGAGAGCATTTATTGAATATTTCTCCAAGAGATTTTTCACCCACAACTCCAAGTCTCACTTGCATCTCCTCCCTAAGCTAGGGTTTCATCCATTTTCTAGGTTTTGGTCTAAAAACCAAGATAGTGAGTTTTAACCTTTCTTACTTTTGATCCATGATTATTTACTTGTTATCTAGTTTATCTCATCATCTTGTTGAAAACCCTAAGTTTGTGGAGTGTGAGTAGTTGGGTTAATGAGAATGTTCTTGGGTTATGGAAGTATTGTTAGACTATATGTGTTGATGTTATCATGTGTGGCCTTGGTAAGTTGGGTTTCATGCATACAAGCTACAAGTTACTTTATTGGTATTACGCATGACTTAATGATTAAGCTATTTAGCCATGTGACTCTTTGAGTATATATGACCTTACATGATTTATGCATATCCGTAAATATATGATACATGTGTTACTAGATGGTGAACTATGCGCCATGAATTGGAACTCTTGCATTGATTGGGCATATGGACGTTATTTATGGCTATTTGGGCTTTGAATGAACCAAGTTAAGTGTTCACTAGGAGGACATAGTCTTGGGCACCACCTCTCGGGTATGTGCCTAGACCTTCGCCACCATGGGGCAATGCCTTCGTTGTATCCCCGGTGTGCCGGGCCTTTGGTGTCGCTTTTATGCGGATGACACTAAGGTATCTCGACTCTTTGGTGGAACTTCTTGGTGTTATGGGTCTCCCCCTTTGACTTCAAAAATAATTGTGGAAAAACTCTAGGATGAATCTTACTCAAACATGCTATTATTATGATGTGCATAATTGGAATTACTCACCAAGCCTTGTCTTGACACTTGTTTGAATGTTGACTTGGATCTCAGGTTCTAGTGGAGCCGTTTCCAAGAAAGAGTAGACGGAGTGAGTGAGCCGTGGGGATACTTTTGGTTGCAAACCACAGAGGATTTATACGAAAAGATGTGACAACCCCTTTTGTAATCTTACCTCCTTTTAGGAACTAGATTAGTTAGTTGTTATAATCTATCTTTTATGCACAATTGTATCTTTTCCAATGTACTTGATATTCCCCTTTTTGGGATGGCTCATTTATATTATACCGCTCTTTCGTATTATGAAAGTATTTGTTTACCCCTATTTTAGGGTGTTACAAGTTGGTATCAGAGCTTTGGTTTAAGTGAACTAGGTGTGACCTTAGCAAACCTAGACTTAAACTGAATTGCCCTTATGAAATTCCGTGACAATGGGTAGAAACCATAGGTGGGGAGAGTATAGGATCAACGGAATTGAGATTGTTAAAATTTGTAGTGATGAGGAAGATAATTCTTATGTGTGGTATATTCAAAATTTCATAGGCCCCGTGTTATGGTGAATATATTCATACGTGAGCATGCTTGAATTTGTTATTATGATGCTTAATGATTGTAGTAGTACGTTACACGCCGTTAATCTTTTAAGGAATTAACCGGTATGGTAGTTATCATGTGTGGCAGTTACCATGGTAAATACGAGGAGCCATGTGGCAAATCGCGAAGAAAGACAAGAAAGCAGTGTTACGGTGCGGGAGAACTTAACACAACCGAATGCAGGAGGTAATTCCCCTACTCCTCCGATTCCCCAAATGTTAAGAGGCATCATCAACCATGTTCCTCAAAACGACATCGTAGTGGAAGAGCCGGTTTTGGAAGACACAGACCCACAATCCATCATGATGGCAAGTTTTCTATTGATGATGAACTCTGCCATGGACAAACGTGATGAAAGGTTCCTAAAGCTGTTAGAGGACCGAGATGTCAGTCA
Organism: Saussurea involucrata; assembly: GCA_033807775.1. Classification (NCBI taxonomy): domain Eukaryota; kingdom Viridiplantae; phylum Streptophyta; class Magnoliopsida; order Asterales; family Asteraceae; genus Saussurea; species Saussurea involucrata. Next base: position 26,856,490 of record CM066318.1, read on the forward strand.
CCGAAGGAATGAAGCGGTTACAGAAAACGCCCTACTTGGTTCGGGTGGGATTGTACACGTTGTAGACACTGATGACCACATGGTCACTGAAGAAGAGAGAAGGGAAAAAGGCTGCTCCTACAAGACGTTCCTCTGTTGTAAACCGCCCGAATTTGAAGGTTCCGATGATCCAGTAGCATGTATGAACAGGATCCGAGTGATTGAGCAGGCCTTCCAAGCTTGCGATTGTGGGGAAAGCCAAAAAGTAAAGTTTGGTTCTCAGATGTTGAGGGGTGCGACCCTCACATGGTAGAACATCTTCACATCTACTCTAGAGGCCTCAGTTTTGGCCAAGATGAAATGGGAGACGTTCAAGAAGAAGGTTTTGGAGGAGTACTGCAATGAACAAGAAATGGACCGGATCGAGGAGGAATTCCAATCACTCAAGAAAGGGGACTCGACTGTGAGAGAGTACACTCGTCTATTTATGGAAAAGCTCAATTTGGTGGGGCATGTGGCCCCGACTGAGAAGGAAAGGGTTAAGGCATACCTCAAAGGGCTACCTGCGGACATGATGGCCATGGTCTGCAACTCAAAATCGGTTACATTGCGGGAAACGATAGAGGAGGCAAAGTTGATGGAGACCGTTTATGCGAAAGGAAAGGAAGAGAAGACGATTGTTGGTGAAAAGAGAAAAAGGAAAGGGTCGACCGGACCCACTCGACAGTTTAGACCGTTTAATGGGGGAAGAGACGGTGATCCCCGACGCGAAGTAAGATGGTTCCATAAGTGCAAAACCAAGCATAGTGGCCCGTGCAACACTAGGTCACACCCGAACACCCGAGCGGTTGTGCAAAGTGCGGGAAGAGAGATCATGTAGTTCGAGATTGCCCGATTAGAGGACTGGTTTGTTTCGAATGTTGGGAACCGGGGCATATCAAGAGGGATTGCCCAAAGTTATTGGGAGGGAACCATGTTGCATCAAGTGGGGTGCCGATCAGGAGGGAGGATCCGCCGTGGGTGCCGAGCCGAGCTTTCCAGATGACCGCCGCGGAGGCGAGGGAGACCGTCGATGTCTTGACGGGTACGTTCCTCGTAAACTCCTTGCCTGCTCGTATATTGTTTGATTCGGGGGAGAATCTTTCTTTTGTCTCTACTTCCTTTTGCATGCAATTTACCATTCCGGTTACTACACTCTCGGACGCCCTAATAGTCGAGGTAGCTAATGGGGAGCAAGTTTTGGTCCAGGAATGTTTTAGTAAGTGTACATTGGTTATAGATAATAGCACTTTTGAGGCAAATCTGTTGCCAATGCCGATCGGTGGTTTTGATGTGGTTATGGGTATGGATTGGCTGACCGAGAATAAGGCCGAAATCTTGTGTGCGGAAAAGATGATCTGAATACCGATGTCAAATGGAAAGGTAGTGACAGTGTATGGGGAGAAAAGGGGAAAGACCACTTCGTTAATCTCTTCGTTAAAAGCGCGGAAGTTCCTTGCTAAGGGGTACTTGTCATACTTAGCCTACATTATAGACGCGAAGCTAGAGAAGAAGAGGTTGGAGGATGTGAGTGTGGTATGTGACTACCCGGATGTTTTCCCAGAGGATTTACCCGGTTTGCCACTGGAACGACAAGTGGAATTTCATATTGACCTTACTCCGGGAGCGGCTCCGATTGCACGTGCTCCGTACCGATTGGCTCCAACCAAAATGCAAGAAATGATGTCGCAACTACAAGAATTGTTAGAGAAGGGATTTATACGACCGAGCTCGTCACCTTGGGGAGCTCTGGTATTGTTTGTGAAAAAGAAGGATGGCTTGATGCGTATGTGCATTGATTACCGGGAATTGAACAAGGTGACGATAAAGAATAAGTACCCGCTTCCCCGTATTGACGATCTCTTTGACCAACTACAAGGGGAGAGTTGTTTCTCCAAAATCGATTTGAGGTCCAGATACTGTTAATGCGAAAAATCGCACCAAAGTACAACTTAAGGTCGGTGTGGACTTTAACAACTAAAGAAAGGAATCATTCGACAAAAGCGTGCGACAAAGACAGAAATGTAAATAAAACAGAGATTTTGGTGACGCGGGAAAAACCTCAACGAGGCAAAAACCCGCAGACGACTGTGGAAGTCGTCGCTGCACTATGGTCGCCAAACAGGGGCGATGTCTTTCTGTTTCTGGTGTCGATCGTACAGAGATTACAATACAGATGAAGGAAAAACTTCGAAATGTAGAGTTACAAGTGTTTTTAATGTAAAACAATGTGTGTCGTGCGTAAAAATGATGTGTCGTGCGCTGATGTCGTGCGTCGAGAGCGATCTTCTACGAGTGATTTCTTCTTTTTAAGTGCTTGTGTCTGTTTTTCGAATTTGTGTCTCTGTGTTCTTTTTCGTCCCCTTAAAATGATGATTATCCTTGATATTTATAGTCTTTGGACGCTTTAATTGTCTCATTAAATACTTCGATAACTGTCGTAACGAACGTTGTCTTTAGTGCTATTTAATGACCTTCATCAGTTATAGTCGTTTGTCCATTAATGATGTTGACTCCTGCATTAAACACTGAACAAACGTAACAGGTTATGTCATGCGTTAGTTGGTCGAGGTCGCATGGTTCTATGCGACGGTCGTGTGAGCTGGGCGACGTCGAGGTCGAGTGTCGTGAGGTATAAAGACTTTCGATTTTATCTTTAATCAAGAGTTTAAAGTACTACGATTTTACCTTCGTTATGGAAAAGGGAATAAGTGTTTCCTTACCTTGGTCGTGGTCGAGACTGGTGAATTTTTGCCCAAACAGTTTGCCCCCAAAATTTGAAAGTAGGATGTCAAATTCGAATTTTAAATTTTGTCAGTCGGACGCATAGAATTATGACACGTGTCGAAAGTTACCTTGGTTGTCTTGGAACTGGATCGATCCGATTTTAACTGAACGAGAAGTCGAAAAGGAAACGGGATCGCGACGTCATACAGCCGCACGATCGTGCTTACCAGCTGTCTTTGACAGGTGTCGACGATCTGTGTGGTGTTCTTCTTTTGTAGATTCTCAGAAAGATCATCGATAAATGTGCCAAGCATCTCTCCTGGGAGAATGGCACGACTTGAGCGTACATGTGTCGGGGTTTTATTGAAGACGGGGATGATGACTGTGAAAGGGATGCTTTCAAAGGTTGATGACTTATCGAGAGTCATTATGCCTGAACAGGTGAAGGCATTGATCGAGATTGACGCGATGTCCGTGGAATCTGCGCATCTGGCGACAATGTCCTCTGCAACCATGTCGACCCCATCGTCAGCCGACAAGGGCAAGGGTGCAAAGATGGGAGAGGGTGAGAAGAAAGTCACGACGGTCAACTTTATGCTGCCGTTGGACCTCTTAACTGTCCATATCCTTGACGGGATGGAGTCGTTTCCGCATCTGGGGAAATATCAGCCCCTATCTTTCGAGGAGCATTTTCGAGGGATCCCTGTCGTAAAAACGGGATCACGTATAGCCATACAGGCGTTCGTTGTAAGTTTTTCTTTCAAAACTTATGTTTTCAATGTTTTTCTCAGTTTTCATTGGACGCTTGCTAACATATTTCTTTTGTTGTTACAAATGCTTCGATCTCTCCTCGTTCGGTATGCGAGGACAGAGAAGACGTTGGACCGGAAGTCGATCATTGAGAGTGTCATTTCCTTCCTCCAACCTTAACATTAATCTTAAGAGCCGCATTCTCAACACATTGCGGACTTACCTTCATGGCGTGTTCGTGGCATCAGATATTGGGAGACAGTTCCCAATTATGTTTTCTCATACTTGTTTGATCCTTGCATAAGTTCCTTAATGTTCTTTGGGGTCGTCGAGAATTCCAAGGTCGAGACTTCGGACAAAGACGTGGCCGACAATCTAGCCTTAGGATAAATTTCCGTTTTTCATATCTGATCGTTGGTGATCAAGTTGTCTGATGTAATTTTGTTTAAGTATGAAATGAAGTTTTGTGAGATCTGTTTACTACAAGCAATTGTCAAAAGTAATTTCAATTGTATAAACGCACTTGTAGATCGAATGTAATCGTAGATTCGTGCGACTAAGGCTTTTTTATTGAAAGATAACAACCATAACATTAGTCATATAAAAATCAAGTATACATGCGTTTAGAGCATTCATTAAGAACATGAGACTTTTCTAAGTCGAGACACTTAGATTGTGAGCTGATTTTGGAATCGAATCGTGCGATGACTTTAAATCACATATCGAGTCGTGTATTAGACTTATGTTATGCGATTTTGGGAAAGTCACACAATAAACTTTTTTCGTGCGACCCTGCGATAAAATATTGTCAGAGGTTGGTCATTGGATAACCAACGACCCTCCGACTCTTAAGTTAGTTACCATCGAGGTGAAATAAAAAATTGTATGAAAAAGGGTTTAAAAGAAATACCTCTTTAGATGCGTTGCATTCCAGCTGCGTGGGATTTCTTGGTTGTCGAGGGTCTGGAGTCAAAAGGCCCCTTTACCCACGACTTCAGATATACGATAAGGACCTTCCCACTTAATGGAAAGTTTACATGCGTTGAGCTCTTGAGTGTTTTGGAATACTCGACGGAGGACGTAGTCGCCTTCTTGAAAGACTTTGATTTCGACGTTTTTGTTGAAATGTCGCTCGAACGCTTGCTTTTGTGACGCCATCCTAATCAAGGCTGATTCTCTGAGTTCTTCGAGGGTGTCGAGGTCGTACCCTAAATCGACCAAGTTGTGATCGACTGAAGTATGCCTTGAAGTTGGGAGTTGGACCTCGACCGGTAGAACTGCTTGACAGCCATAGACTAGAGAAAAAGGGGTTTGTCCTGTGGACGTGCGATGTGTCGTGCGATTTGCCCACAGGACCGAAGGAAGTTCCTCGACCCACTTTCCCTTTGCAGGTCTTAGCCTTTCCTTGATCGAAGCGATGATGGTCTTGTTACTCGACTCGGCAAGTCCGTTGGCTTGGGGATATTTGGGAGTCGAGGTTGTCAGCTTGATGTTTCTGTCTTTGTAGAATTGTTGGGTCCTGTCGCTTATGAATTGGGATCCGTTGTCACAGACGATTTCGGATGGAATCCCAAATCTGCCTATGATGTTAGTCTGGATAAAAGAGATGACTTCTTTATCCCTAACTTGGGAAAAAGCAGCCGCCTCAACCCACTTGAAAAAATAATCGGTGAGCACAAGGAGGAATACCTTTTGCCCCGGAGATGGGGGTAGCTTGCCGACAATATCCATTCCCCACCTCATGAAGGGCCATGGGATAAGTGTCGAGTGCAAGGGTTCAGAGGGTTTATGTGACATACCTGAGTGTCGTTGACAAGGATCACAGTTCTGGACATCTTTGACGGCGTCTTGTCGCAACGATGGCCAAAAATACCCTTGTCGAGAGATACGATTATCCAAACCGCGACCTCCTGAATGATTGCCACATTCGCCGTCGTGCATTTCTTGAAGGATTTTCTGGGCCTGACTTTTGGAAATGACACATCTTAGGTTTAATCCTATTGATGATCGTCGATAGAGCCTATCTCCAATCATGATATATTTAGATGCTTTGAATCTGATCTTCCGGGACTCCATTTTGTCTTCTGGGAGTTGGTCGTGAGTGAGGAAATTTCGGATGTCGCACGACCAATCATCCTCTTCATCTTCGATCTGGGCGACATCGACGTTTTCGATGGACGATGTCGCCAGATGGATCAGGGGAATGGCGTCGAATATTGGTTCGACCAAAGTAGACCCGAGATTTGCTAAGGCGTCGGCCTGAGTATTCTGATCCCTCGGGATCTGTTCAATAGAAAAAGATTTGAATTTTTCGGATTTTTCTTTTGCTACCTTTAAGTACGCTGTCATTTTTGAATCTTTGGCCGCGAATTCCCCATTCATCTGGTTTACCACTAGGAGAGAATCGCTTTTGACATGTAACACGGTTGCCCCCGAGTCGTAGGCCATATTCATTCCTATGATCAGGGCCTCATACTCAGCTTCGTTGTTGGTGGTTTTGAAATCGCACCGGATCGAATATACCATCTTGCCCCCTGTGGCGACTTTAAGACGACGCCTAGTCCTGAACCTCTAACGTTAGATGAACCGTCGACCTATAAGATCCAAGGCACGTCATCGTGAGTCGCCATAGATGACACTTCGAGTCCTGCTTCTTTTTCCAGTTCAGGACTGAAATCAACAATGAAGTCTGCCAAAGCTTGCGATTTGATCGCGGTTCTGGGTTTGAAATCGATGTCGTAACTGCTGAGATATATACTCCATTTTCCTAAGCGACCTGTCAACTCAGGTTTTCTTAAGACAGACTTAAGAGGAAAGTTGGTCACGACAGTAATAGGATGTGATTCAAAATAGTCTCGCAGTTTTTTAGCAGCTGTGACTAGCGACAAGAGCAATTTTTCCATAGAGGAATACCTGGTTTCTGCGTCCAAAAGAGATTTACTTACATAGTAGATTGGCAGTTGCTGCTTTTCATCTTCTCGTGTTAGGACGGCACTTACCGTGTTGGGACTAACAGCCAAGTATAGCTGTAGCACCTCATGATCGTGAGGTTTCGACAATAAGCGAGGCGACGTCATGTACTCCTTAAGCTTTTGTAATGCCTGCTCATGGTCGTTTGTCCAGTCGAAACCTCTATTTTTCCTGAGGACATTGTAAAACAGATGGCATTTATCTGAGGATCGAGAGATGAACCTGTTTAGCGCTGCTACTCGACCAGTGAGCTTCTGGACCTCCTTGAAATTTCTAGGAGATTTAATTTCAATAATCGCTTTGATCTGGTCTGGATTAGCCTTGATCCCTCGACGAGTGACCATGTAGCCCAGGAATTTTCCAGCGCTGACACCGACGAGTGGTCTGGATTAGCCTTGATCTGTCATAAATGCGGTTTTTTCTTGGTCCTCGACGTGCATTAGGATTTGTTTGTATCCGGAATAGGCATCCATGAACGTCAATAGTTCGTGCCCCGCTGTTGCGTCGACCATGGCGTCGATGTGAGGTAATGCAAAAGGATCTTTTGGACAAGCTTTATTGAGATCTGTGAAGTCGATACAGACTCTCCATTTGCCATTTTTCTTTATCACGACCACGACATTAGCGATCTAATCGGGGTACTTTACTTCTCGAATTTTTCCTGTCTTGAGAAGGTTGTCGACTTCGTCATTTATCACCTTATTCCTTTCAGGAGAAAATTTCATTCGCTTCTACTTGACAGGTTTGAACGATGGGTCGACGTTGAGCTTGTGGGAGATGACGTCAGGATCTATACCGACCATATCTTCATGCGACCAGGCGAAACAATCAGCATATTCCTGCAAAAAAGATATCAACTTCTCCCTGAGGCAGGGACTGAGGGATGACCCGATAAAGACTTTTTGCTCAGGCTTGCTTGGATCCAGGACGAATTCCTCCAAGCGATAATCGTTGACTGCTTCAGGAGCATCTTGTGCATTTTCGAGCCCCTTCTTCTCTGTGACAGCGGCTTGTTCTGGGTTTCCGTTATTTGCCATTCTCCTGAAACAGGGAATAAAGAAGACTACAAGAAACCGTTAGTACGACGCACGTTTGTCGAAGATTTTCTCTAGATGCGGTCCCACGGATGGCGCCAAACAATTAATGCCAAAAATCGCACCAAAGTACAACTTAAGGTCGATGTGGACTTTAACAACTAAAGAAAGGAATCGTTCGACAAAAGCGTGCGACAAAGACAGAAATGTAAACGAAACAGATATTTTGGCGACGCGGGAAAAACTTCAACGAGGAAAAGACCCGCGGACGCCTATGGAAGTCGTCGTTGCACTATGGTCTCCAAACAGGGGCGATGTCCTTGTGTTCCTAGTGTCGATCGTACAGAGATTACAATACAGATGAAGGAAAAACTTCGAAATGTAAAGTAACAAGTGTTTTTAATGTAAAACAGTGCATGTCGTGTGTAAAAATGATGTGTCGTGCGCTGATGTCGTGCGTCGAGAGCGATCTTCTACGCGTGATTTCTTCCTTTCGAGTGCTTGTGTCTGTTGTTCGATGTTGTGTGTCTGTGTGTAGCATCCGACAAAAATCAAAACTCTCAGGTTAGCACCATTTAACCATTGCAAATGTTAACATAGGAAACATACCTTGTTAAGACCCATTCAGAATAAAATTAAGGCGAAAATTCGCTAGAATTCCCGATAGTTGCCTAAAAGACCCGGTTTCGACCCGAGACTAGCCGAAACGCCTTGTGAAATGCCAAAATGCTTCAATTATCATACAACTAATATAAAATATAGGGTTTTACTTTTATACATAAAACTTTTCTTTTTATAAGATTTAATAAAAACAAGAGGTATTTTAGTTGCTTATTTTGCATTCAAATTCTAGACAAAAATTTGTAATTACAAGAAATAGTTTTGGGCTCTTTTTAAAAAAAAAAAAAAAATACTTTCAAGGGTTTGGGGGCCCATGAGGGGCCGGCCTCCCCCTTCCCTCCATATCTCCCTCAAGTTCATTTTTCTTTTTTCATTCATTCATTTCAAATTAGGAGAAAAACCATCCACCTTCTCTCTCTCTCTCCCTCTTGGAATTCCTTTCTCTTCTCCCCATATTCATCCTTCAAATCTTCAAAGAAAATTCCAGCAACATTCAGCCTATTTCAAGCACCAAAACCGAAATTTTAAAAACTCAAAGTGTTAGAAATCATCTCTCAAGGTAAGAACACTAAACTAGTGTTATTTCATGATTTTTTTGGCACTTTTTATGTCATTTCTTACATTTTCTGCATTCTTATCTTGTGTACATGGATGAACTTATTTTATTGTTCTAGAAGTGAGATTAAACACCAAGGACATGAGAAATGTCCATAAAATGGTGAAAAATCTATGAACTTCCATTATGAACTTAAGAAAAACAAGCAAAAATCATCAAAAATGTGGGTTTCCTTCTTGTATTACAATCTGAGTTGTAGACTTATGCATGCACATTTTGTTTTATATTCTGGGTTTTTGGCCTTCAAATGATGTTATATGATGTTGGGATTAAGTCCTTAACAAAGGAACCCACATCTACTAATAATAGAAGGCCTAAAATGCGATTTCCTTGTGAAAGTTAAAATTCCAGAATCTGCCAGATTTATTGCATGCACTTTGGACGACCATATCTTGGTCAAATCATGTCCAAATTCCTCCATTTTTCTTCTGGAGTAAGGTTTAATGAGTTGGGAGTCGAACCCCACTGGTCTCATGCAAAAACATTGAGTTTTGAGCCTTAAACTCCTTAGAACAAAATTGGTGTGCAGCAGTTAGTCTGACAGATTTTTGTGTCAGTTCATTTTGTATATAACTCTTTGAAAAATGCATAAAACTTTCTTATTTTTCTTCTGGAAGCTACTTTTATGAGTTAGGTTTCACATGCTAAAATTTCATAACAATATACGATGTTTTGGTCATTTAAATATTTTGTGCAAACCAAGTATGTCAAGCTGTCCAGAAATGGCAGATTGGTACATGCAACTTCTTTTGACCATAACTCACTCAAAACTCATCAAAAATTTGTGAATCTTTTTCCATAAGACACCTTTATGTGTTAGGTTTCCAAACCATGCAAAATCTCTGAAAAATACTATGTTTTGACCCTCCAAAAGCCGGTTATGGCAGAAGGGTGTAAACTGTTTTAGGTTCTGTGTTGCATTATTTTGTAAAAATTATTTGAACCCCTTAAACACCTTCAAAATTTATGAAATTTGGTCAAAACCTTCTTAGCTCAGTGTAGTACCACATATAAAAAGATGGGCAAATTTGTCATTCCAGAAAGTGTATTTCAATAACCATTTTTGAGGAACAAAGTTTCTGCCAGATTATGTATTTTGGAAAAAGTGTGGGATTTTACTATTTTAACCTTATAGGTACCTATACATGATTAAAACATTGGGAAAATATTAAATTCATCATGTCAAATTAAAAACTAAAACAATGGCATTTCACAAGAGGTGGACTAAATTAGCTAAGTTCAACCTTGAGTAGCTATGAAGGACTTATAGAGCTTATTTGACTTTATAGGAGACCCGTAAGGCATTAAGCGATCAAGCTTGCGCAACTTCGCGTCTACACGTTAAGGTGAGTAATCACAGCCCCGTTTTACTTGTTTAAATGTTTGGGGTGAAAAGCATGTTATGTTTTTAAAATGCTAAATGATTCATGATATTAAATTGTGGATATTTATGCTTTGAAGAATGAGTACTAATGAATGGACAATTGTACATAAGTGATAAAGATATGTTGAGTGATAATGAAAATGGTAAGTCCCCAGTAAATACACTACTTATTAACTCGTAACGAGCCGGTGATACTTGTGGATAGCGCTATTTGGTTTGACAAACCCACCTTAACTGACGAGTAGGGGTGCACTTTATCTGGTAATAATGTTCTTCTCACGTGGGTTAGTATACCACCTCTGAGGTAGTTCGCGGGGCGTAGATTGTCGGAGGCTTAGTAGTGGCTCAACACTGTTATATCTTACAAAAATCACTCATTGTAAATTGTACTCATAAACCTTTTAACTTTGGAGCTTGTCATGAACGAACGTTTCATGAGGGTAACCATTGGAAGAAAAAAAATTGTTGTGTGTATGGAAAAAACCTGTGAACTCACCAACTCTTTGTAGTTGACCTTTTCGTTTTAAACATGCTTTTCAGGGGCTAAGAAGGTAACTGACAAGGTGTAATTTAGCATGCATAACGGCTTCAACCGAGACTCGTCTTTTGTCATATCTTGATAAAAACACTATTTTGGGTTACATGTAAACTTTGGAATTGTAAACCCTTAACTTTAAATTTTTGGGACTTTGTAATGTATGACTTTGTGTAATGGTATGGTTGGTGTTGTTTATTTCCTAATGCTATGAAACTCTATCTGTTACATCTCGCGTTTCCGCTTTAGCGGGGTGTGACAGAAATTGGTATCAGAGCCATAGGTTATAGAGAATGCCGGTTTTCTTATGGAAACCACATCTATAACCCAACCATAACACAAACTATTTTCAAAAAGGCTTTCGAAAGGAGTGTCAAAAAAAAAAAAAAAATCTGAAGTATATTGCTAATATAACCAAGTCGAATGTCACATTATTATACCTCAATTAAACAAAGCTTGATCACCTATGTTTAATTCGGGTAAATATAATGAGAGACTCGGGTTGGTCATAATGGAAGTATGCTATAAATAAATTTTCTACCAAAACATGGTAAGCATGACTTGGTGTGTGTTGCATAAACCTTGCATATTTTTAGCACTTACAATAGTACACATAATAACAAAGTCTACTATTATCGCAGCTCACTATGTCGTCTGAATATGACCCGTCCGAGCACACTCCTTCGGAGCATACCCATTCCGAGCAATCGTACTCGGCAGACCTTTCCGGCTACGTTACTGGCCGACCTAGGGGCATTGCACCGGTTGTAGTTGAGAGAGACCCTTATGAAGACGACCAAGAAGAATCCAGTGCACCACTCACTCGGTCCCCTCCACGTATCCTACGAGGACCAAGAGTTAGGGCCACGGTAAGGAAGAGTGTCCCATTACCCATACGTGTGAGTCTTACCCAACCACCTAGAGGCGAAGGAGAGACCTCCCGATCGGGAGTGCAGCGAGGAAACCCCCAGGTAGTAACCGGAGTGCCTGTGGCTCACCCTCCTGGTATGACTACCCAGGAAAGCCAGTGGGTCCTAATGATGGCTCACGACATTCAACACCACGGAGAGAGGTTGGACGGACAGCACCAAACCCTGAACGGGGTGATGGAGGTGCTGAAAACACATAGTGAAGCCTCAGACCGAACCTTGGAGGTCATTGACATCACTAGGAGGGAGGTGAGAGCCCTACGTAGGTACCTGGCTTGGGTGATAGGAGCCTTGGTTTTGGTGTTGGGACTGCTGTTGTGGGCACTGATGCATTAGAGGACCACTATTAGAAGCTTTTGGGGATTTATTTAAAACTTGAACTTATATTCTTGGGGCATGTAGCCATTAAATTCCAAACAATGAAAAGATTTGTTAATTGTTTCTGTTGGAATTTGAATATTTATGGTTTATGAATGAAATGCTCGGTTAATGTTTACGTATCTCAAGTACTTTTAGATGCATGATTGTGAAATTATGGTATGTTGTTATGACAATACGTGTAGATAACAAAGATAGTATGCATGAAGTAGTACCATAACTTAGATTAACATAACAAGTAGGAAGTGTAACCAAATAATAGTATTAGTAACCATGCGACTAAACCTTTAATTAAAACCATAACTGTAGGACTATGCCTCCAAGAAGAGAGAATCCTGAAGTCGCACGGCTCGTGGCGGAGCAAATTATGGCTGCACTTCCGAACATTGTCAGCCAAGTAGCAGCTGGGCTGAATGCTAATTCGAGCAATGCGGGAGCGACTGGAAATCGGGAATGCACATATAAGACCTTTAGGGGCTGCAACCCTAAAGAATTCCATGGAACTGAAGGAGCTGTGGGATTACTGACATGGATTGAGGGTATGGAATCCGTTCTTCATATCAGCAAGTGCACAGAAGGAAACAAAGTAGAATTTGCTGCTTGTTTGTTGCAAGGCCGAGCACTAACATGGTGGAACACACAAGTACAAACCCGTGGACGGGAAGCGGCTTACAACCTTACGTGGGAAGAGTTCAAGAAGCTACTCAAGGGAGAGTATTGCCCAAGAAGTGAAATCCAGAAGCTGGAGGCAGAACTGTGGAATCATGAAATGAAGGGAAACGATATAGACTCTTACACTGCCCGTTTCCATGAGTTGGCAAAGCTGGTGCCACATTTGGTGACGCCCGAGGAAAACAGAGTGGATAGGTATGTGTGGGGTTTATCTGAAGGAATCAGAGGAAATGTCACTTCAGCTGACCCAAAGACTCTCCAAGAAGCAGTAAATTTAGCAACAAGACTCACCAACAACGCGAATCGTTCAAGAACATCAGGGAATGACAAGGCCGCTGGGAAAAGAAAGATAGAAGAGCCTGCAAGAAGGCAGTTTGGGGGAAGAACAGACAAGGGTCATAGGGTGACAGGAAATTTTGGGGTTCAAGCACAGGTCGAAGAGAAGGAAAGAGGGCTATGCCCAAGATGCACCAAGTGCAATAATCGACACCTCGGAAGATGCATCATTTGCTCCAAGTGTAGCAAAGGAGGCCATGTCGCTAAAGATTGCAAGAGCGGAGGAAGGCGAACATGTCACGAGTGTGGGAGCCCTGATCACTATCGGAACGCATGTCCGAGACTGGACCGAAGGCCTAATACAAATCAAGCGCGACCATTTAATCAAGGGAATCAAGGAGGTCAGGCACGAGGCCGAGTGTTTGAAATTGGAGCAGATGAGGCAAGACGAAACCCAGATGTAGTCACAGGTACGTTTCTCTTGAATAATCATTATGAAACGGTACTATTTGATTCGGGAGCAGATAGGAGCTTTGTATCACTAGAATTTAGGCCGAAAATTGACTTGGAACCTCAAAAGTTGAAAGAAGCCTATATTATAGAATTTGCTAATGGACAAGAAGTTAGGGCCAAAGATGTAATTATGAACTGTACCTTAAAATTGGCGGAAAAAGATTTTAGCATAGATTTAATTCCAATCAGATTAGGAAGCTTCGATATAGTCGTAGGTATGGATTGGTTATCAAAGAATCGCGCTGAGATCGTTTGCTCCGAAAAGATCGTCCGAATACCCCAAACCGAAGGAAGAGTACTGGAAATACAGGGAGACAGCTCTGGGAGGAAATTCAAAATAGTGTCGGGTATGAAGATGCGAAAATATTTGCGAAAAGATTGTGTTGCGTTTCTGACACACGTGGTGGATAAGGAGATCAAAGAGAAGAATATTCAAGACTTTCCAATAGTACGAGATTTTCCTGAGGTATTCCCAGATGAATTACCTGGATTACCACCACCAAGACAAGTCGAATTTCATATCGACTTAATTCCAGGAGCGGCACCCGTAGCGAAGTCACCGTACCGGTTAGCACCTTCAGAAATGCAGGAGTTGTCAGGCCAACTCAAAGAGCTGCTCGACAAAGGATTCATACGACCCAGCTCTTCACCCTGGGGAGCTCCAGTTTTGTTCGTTAAAAAGAAAGATGGTTCTTTTCGAATGTGTATCGACTACAGAGAACTCAACAAGCGGACCATCAAGAACCGATATCCCCTTCCTCGAATCGATGATCTGTTCGACCAACTTCAAGGAGCTACGTACTTTTCAAAGATCGATCTTCGGTCTGGATATCATCAGATGAGAGTTCGTGAGGAGGACATTCCTAAGACAGCGTTTAGGACTCGATATGGACATTATGAGTTCCTAGTCATGCCTTTTGGTCTGACAAACGCTCCAGCAGTCTTTATGGATCTGATGAACAGAGTATGTCGACCATACTTGGACAAGTTCGTAATTGTGTTCATAGATGACATATTGATTTATTCGCAAAGCAAGAAGGAGCATGAGCAACATTTGAAGCTGATACTAGAACTACTCAGAGATCAGAAGCTGTATGCTAAACTTTCCAAATGCGAATTTTGGATTCGTGAAGTACAATTTCTTGGTCATGTAGTTAATGAAGATGGAATTCATGTTGATCCGGCCAAGATAGAAGCCATAAAGAAGTGGGAAGCCCCGAAGACTCCGACTGAAATCCGTTCGTTTCTCGGTTTAGCTGGTTACTATCGGCGTTTCATTGCAAATTTCTCCAAAATTGCACAACCATTAACGACATTAACCCAGAAAGACAAGAAGTTCGATTGGGGAGAGAAGCAGGAAGAAGCCTTTCGGACGCTTAAACATAAGCTTTGCAATGCACCGATCTTAGCTCTACCAGAGGGTGCAGACAATTTTGTTGTTTACTGCGATGCCTCACACCGAGGGTTGGGGTGTGTGCTAATGCAAAAAGACAAGGTTATTGCCTACGCATCAAGGCAACTTAAGGTTCATGAAAAGAATTATACCACCCATGATTTGGAGCTAGGAGCCGTAGTGTTTGCACTCAAGATTTGGAGACACTATCTCTACGGCACTAAATGTACCGTCTTTACCGATCACAAGAGCTTACAACACATTTTTGATCAGAAAATGCTGAATATGCGACAAAGGAGATGGGTTGAACTGCTTAGCGACTACGATTGCGAGATAAAGTACCATCCGGGCAAAGCTAATGTTGTGGCTGACGCGTTAAGCCGAAAGGAAAGGGTGAAACCATCAAGGGCAAGAGCCATGGGAACGATGGTCCGGACGAGCCTTAAGGATCAAATCCTCGAAGCACAAGAAGAAGCATTAAAAGGGGAGAATTTGAAGGGCGAAGCTCTACATCATCTGGAAAAGGAATTTGATACACAACCAGACGGGGTGCGTTACTTCCGAAATAGAGTTTGGGTACCTAAGGTTGTCAATCTGCGATCAATAATCCTGGATGAAGCCCATAAATCAAGATATTCAATTCATCCCGGAGCCGATAAAATGTATAAGGATCTGAAGGAATATTATTGGTGGCCAGGAATGAAGAAAGATGTGGCTATGTATGTAAGCAAGTGCCAAACTTGTGCCCTGGTCAAGGCTGAACATCAGAAACCATCAGGTCTTCTTCAGCAACCGGAGATTCCCGAATGGAAATGGGAACAGATAAGCATGGATTTCATAACCAAGTTACCCAGAACTGGGAAAGGACATGATTCAATCTGGGTTATAGTGGACCGACTGACGAAATCTGCACATTTTCTGCCTATTCGGGAAGATTTCAAGGTAGAAAAACTCGCTCAAATTTACGTCAACGAAATCGTTATGCGTCATGGAGTACCCACTGCTATAATCTCAGACAGAGATAGCCGTTTTACGTCACGCTTTTGGCGGTCAGTCCAGAAAGCGTTGGGCACACGTTTGGACTTGAGCACTGCCTACCACCCGCAGACGGACGGTCAGACGGAAAGGACTATACAAACACTGGAAGACATGTTACGAGCCTGTGTAATGGATTTTGGTGGAAGTTGGGATACTCATTTACCGCTAGTCGAATTCTCATACAACAATAGCTACCATACCAGTTTAAAGTGCGCGCCGTACGAAGCCTTATATGGACGCAAGTGTAGATCCCCACTCAGTTGGTTGGAGGTCGGTGACAAACAGCTGATAAGACCCGACATCGTTCAGGAGACCACGGACAAGATCATAACCATACAAGAAAGACTTAAAGTAGCCAAAACTCGTCAGAAGAGTTATGCAGATAATCGCAGGAAGCCATTAGAATTTCAGGTGGGAGATAAAGTACTTCTCAAAGTATCGCCATGGAAAGTTTTGGTACGATTTGGGAAGAAGGGCAAGTTGAGTCCAAGATATATCGGTCCATTCGTGATTCTAGAAAGGATTGGACCGGTTGCATACAGACTCGAGCTACCACAAGAGTTAAGCGCCATTCACGACACATTCCATGTGTCGAATTTGAAGAAATGCCTATCGGATGAATCGTTGGTGCTACCGTTGGAAGACATACAGGTGAGCGAGCAGTTACGCTTTGTAGAGGAACCCGTGGAAATACTTGACCGAGATGTTAAGCGGTTAAGACGTAGCAAGATCCCGATCGTAAAAGTTCGTTGGAATGCAAGGCACGGACCTGAGTACACTTGGGAGCGAGAGGATTTTATGAAGAGTAAGTATCCTCATCTGTTCACCAAGAATCTGGTGGCGAGTACCAGTCATTAAATTTCGGGACGAAATTTCTCTAACGGGGGAAAACTGTAGCATCCGACAAAAATCAAAACTCTCAGGTTAGCACCATTTAACCATTTCAAATGTTAACATAGGAAACATACCTTGTTAAGACCCATTCAGAATAAAATTAAGGCGAAAATTCGCTAGAATTCCCGATAGTTGCCTAAAAGACCCGGTTTCGACCCGAGACTAGCCGAAACGCCTTGTGAAATGCCAAAATGCTTCAATTATCATACAACTAATATAAAATATAGGGTTTTACTTTTATACATAAAACTTTTCTTTTTATAAGATTTAATAAAAACAAGAGGTATTTTAGTTGCTTATTTTGCATTCAAATTCTAGACAAAAATTTGTAATTACAAGAAATAGTTTTGGGCTCTTTTTAAAAAAAAAAAAAAAATACTTTCAAGGGTTTGGGGGCCCATGAGGGGCCGGCCTCCCCCTTCCCTCCATATCTCCCTCAAGTTCATTTTTCTTTTTTCATTCATTCATTTCAAATTAGGAGAAAAACCATCCACCTTCTCTCTCTCTCTCCCTCTTGGAATTCCTTTCTCTTCTCCCCATATTCATCCTTCAAATCTTCAAAGAAAATTCCAGCAACATTCAGCCTATTTCAAGCACCAAAACCGAAATTTTAAAAACTCAAAGTGTTAGAAATCATCTCTCAAGGTAAGAACACTAAACTAGTGTTATTTCATGATTTTTTTGGCACTTTTTATGTCATTTCTTACATTTTCTGCATTCTTATCTTGTGTACATGGATGAACTTATTTTATTGTTCTAGAAGTGAGATTAAACACCAAGGACATGAGAAATGTCCATAAAATGGTGAAAAATCTATGAACTTCCATTATGAACTTAAGAAAAACAAGCAAAAATCATCAAAAATGTGGGTTTCCTTCTTGTATTACAATCTGAGTTGTAGACTTATGCATGCACATTTTGTTTTATATTCTGGGTTTTTGGCCTTCAAATGATGTTATATGATGTTGGGATTAAGTCCTTAACAAAGGAACCCACATCTACTAATAATAGAAGGCCTAAAATGCGATTTCCTTGTGAAAGTTAAAATTCCAGAATCTGCCAGATTTATTGCATGCACTTTGGACGACCATATCTTGGTCAAATCATGTCCAAATTCCTCCATTTTTCTTCTGGAGTAAGGTTTAATGAGTTGGGAGTCGAACCCCACTGGTCTCATGCAAAAACATTGAGTTTTGAGCCTTAAACTCCTTAGAACAAAATTGGTGTGCAGCAGTTAGTCTGACAGATTTTTGTGTCAGTTCATTTTGTATATAACTCTTTGAAAAATGCATAAAACTTTCTTATTTTTCTTCTGGAAGCTACTTTTATGAGTTAGGTTTCACATGCTAAAATTTCATAACAATATACGATGTTTTGGTCATTTAAAGATTTTGTGCAAACCAAGTATGTCAAGCTGTCCAGAAATGGCAGATTGGTACATGCAATTTCTTTTGACCATAACTCACTCAAAACTCATCAAAAATTTGTGAATCTTTTTCCATAAGACACCTTTATGTGTTAGGTTTCCAAACCATGCAAAATCGCTGAAAAATACTATGTTTTGACCCTCCAAAAGCCGGTTATGGCAGAAGGGTGTAAACTGTTTTAGGTTCTGTGTTGCAGTATTTTGTAAAAATTATTTGAACCCCTTAAACACCTTCAAAATTTATGAAATTTGGTCAAAACCTTCTTAGCTCAGTGTAGTACCACATATAAAAAGATGGGCAAATTTGTCATTCCAGAAAGTGTATTTCAATAACCATTTTTGAGGAACAAAGTTTCTGCCAGATTATGTATTTTGGAAAAAGTGTGGGATTTTACTATTTTAACCTTATAGGTACCTATACATGATTAAAACATTGGGAAAATATTAAATTCATCATGTCAAATTAAAAACTAAAACAATGGCATTTCACAAGAGGTGGACTAAATTAGCTAAGTTCAACCTTGAGTAGCTATGAAGGACTTATAGAGCTTATTTGACTTTATAGGAGACCCGTAAGGCATTAAGCGATCAAGCTTGCGCAACTTCGCGTCTACACGTTAAGGTGAGTAATCACAGCCCCGTTTTACTTGTTTAAATGTTTGGGGTGAAAAGCATGTTATGTTTTTAAAATGCTAAATGATTCATGATATTAAATTGTGGATATTTATGCTTTGAAGAATGAGTACTAATGAATGGACAATTGTACATAAGTGATAAAGATATGTTGAGTGATAATGAAAATGGTAAGTCCCCAGTAAATACACTACTTATTAACTCGTAACGAGCCGGTGATACTTGTGGATAGCGCTATTTGGTTTGACAAACCCACCTTAACTGACGAGTAGGGGTGCACTTTATCTGGTAATAATGTTCTTCTCACGTGGGTTAGTATACCACCTCTGAGGTAGTTCGCGGGGCGTAGATTGTCGGAGGCTTAGTAGTGGCTCAACACTGTTATATCTTACAAAAATCACTCATTGTAAATTGTACTCATAAACCTTTTAACTTTGGAGCTTGTCATGAACGAACGTTTCATGAGGGTAACCATTGGAAGAAAAAAAATTGTTGTGTGTATGGAAAAAACCTGTGAACTCACCAACTCTTTGTAGTTGACCTTTTCGTTTTAAACATGCTTTTCAGGGGCTAAGAAGGTAACTGACAAGGTGTAATTTAGCATGCATAACGGCTTCAACCGAGACTCGTCTTTTGTCATATCTTGATAAAAACACTATTTTGGGTTACATGTAAACTTTGGAATTGTAAACCCTTAACTTTAAATTTTTGGGACTTTGTAATGTATGACTTTGTGTAATGGTATGGTTGGTGTTGTTTATTTCCTAATGCTATGAAACTCTATCTGTTACATCTCGCGTTTCCGCTTTAGCGGGGTGTGACACTGTGTTCTTTTTTGTCCCCTTGAAATGATGATTATCCTTGATATTTATAGTCTTCGGACGCTTTAATTGGCTCATTAAATACTTCGATAACTGTCCTAACGGACGTCGTCTTTAGTGCTGTTTAATGACCTTCATCAGTTATAGTCGTCTGTCCATTAATGATGTTGACTCCTGCATTAAACACTGAACAAACGTAACAGTTTATGTCATGCGTTAGTTGGTCGAGGTCGCATGGTTCTATGCGACGGTCGTGTGAGCTAGGCGACGTTGAGGTCGAGTGTCGTGAGGTAAAAAGACTTTCGATTTTATCTTTAATCAAGAGTTTAAAGTACTACGATTTTACCTTCGTTATGGGAAAGGGAATAAGTGTTTCCTTACCTTGGTCGTGGTCGAGAGTGGTGAAATTTTGCCCAAACAGATACCACCAAGTAAGAGTAAAAGAAAGCGACATTCCGAAGACGGCTTTTCGGACGCACCAGTTTTTACATTCGATACACTTGTTTAGTTTACATTTAAAGTCTTTCCTTCATTTGTATTGTAATCTCTGTACTCTCAACAACTGAAACATAAGGACATCGCCCCTGTTTGGCGACCATAGTGCAGCGACGACATCTCCACTGTCGTCCGTGGGTTTTTTCCTCGTTGAGGTTTTTCCCGCGTCACCAAAATCTCTATCTCATTTACATTATTTTGTCTTTGTCGTACGGTTTGTCGAAAGATTCCCCTTCTTTAGTTGTTAAGCTCCACAATCAACCTTAAGTTATCCTTCTGGACGACTTTTGGCATTAACAGTTTGGCGCCCACCGTGGGGCCCCATCTAGAGAAAATCTTCGATAAACGTGCGTGCTACTAATATTTCCTTGGAGTTTCCTCTTTTTTTGTTTCAGAAAAATGGCATGTAATGGAAACCAAGAGCAGATCATTGCCCAGATGCATAGGGAGTTTGAGAATGCACAAAAATGCTCCTGGGACAGTCGACGACTATCGCCTGAAGGAAGTCGTCCTGGATCAGAACAAGCCTGACTAGAAGGTCCTTGTAGGGTCGTCCCTCGATCCCTGCCTAAAAGACAAGCTAATATCTTTCTTGCAGGAACATGCCGATTGTTTTGCCTGGTCGCACGAAGACATGGTCGGCATTGACCCTATAGTCATTTCCCATAAGCTCAATGTCGACCCGTCGTTTAAGTCTATCAAACAAAAGTGCCGACAATTTGCTCCTGAAACAAATAAGGTGATAAATGACGAGGTCGACAACCTCCTGAAGACGGGAAAATTTTGAGAAGTAAAGTATCCCGACTGGCTCTGGCTCGCTAATGTCGTGGTCATGGCGAAGAAAAATGGCAAATGGAGGGTCTGTATCGACTTCACAGATCTCAACAAAGCTTGTCCAAAAGATCCTTTCCCATTGCCACATATCGATGCCATGGTCTACGCGACAGCAGGACATGAACTATTGACGTTCATGGATGCTTATTATGGATACAATCATATCTTGATGCACGTCGAGGACCAGGAGAAAACTGCATTCATGACAGATCGAGGTATTTATTGTTATAAAGTTATGTCGTTCGGTCTAAAAAATGCAGGTTCTACCTACCAGCGCCTGGTGAATAAAATGTTCAAGGATCGTCTTGGCGACACAATGGAGGTTTATATCGACGACATGCTAGTAAAATCAAAGCAAGCAATCGACCACGTCGATCATTTGAGGCAGTCGTTCGACATCCTTCGAAAATATAGCATGAAGCTCAATCAGATGAAATGTTCCTTTGGCGTCAGTGCAGGAAAATTCCTGGGTTATATGGTCACTCGACGAGGAATCGAGGCCAACCCCGACCAAACCAAAGCCATTATCGAGATCAAATCTCCGAGAAATTTCAAAGATGTCCAAAAGCTTACTGGTCGGGTGGCAGCTTTGAACAGGTTTATCTCTCGATCCTCAGATAGATGTCATTTATTTTATAACGTCCTCAGGAAAAATAGAGGGTTCGACTGGACCGACGATCATGAGGAAGCACTGCAAAAATTAAAAGAACATATGGCGTCGCCTCCTTTGCTGTCAAAGCCTCACGACCATGAGGTCTTGCAGCTATATTTGGCTGTTAGTCCTAATGCAGTAAGCGCCGTCCTGACGCGGGAAGATGAAAAGCAACAATTGCCGATCTATTATGTAACTAAATCTCTCTTGGACACAAAAACCAGGTATTCCTCTATGGAAAAGTTGCTTTTATCGCTAGTCACAACTGCTAAAAAATTGCGACACTATTTTGAATCGCATCCTATTACTGTCGTGACTAACTTTCCTCTTAAGTCTGTCTTGAGGAAACCTGAGTTAACAGGTCATCTGGAAAAATGGGGCATATATCTCAGCAGTTACGACATCGATTTTAAGCCCATGACCGTGATCAAATCCCAAGCTTTGGCAGACTTCATTGCTGATTTCAGCCATGAGCTGGAAAAAGAAGCAGAGCTCGAAGTGTCTATTGTGGCGACTCACGACGACGTACCCTGGACTCTACATGTCGACGGTTCATCCAACGCTAGGGGTTCAGGACTAGGCGTAGTTTCGCAAGGTCGCACGACAAAAATGATCAGGTCTATGATTTAATCATCCTTCTACAGGAACACACGATTCAAGTTCATCGCACGACTTAGTCGTACGATCGCAAGCTCTAGCGATCTTATGATCTAAGTTTCTTGACTTAGAAAAATTTCATACTCTGAATGTATGCTTTAGTCGCGTGGGCTTATGTTTATATACACGATTTAAAAGTCTTATGGCTTACGTTCCAGTTATTGTGTTGCAATAATGCTTAAGTCGCGTGATTTCTTGGTTATTCTTTACTTAGTGAATCTTACAATTGTCATTGTAATTACTCATGAAATATACAAGGTATGAATTCAAAAGAAGGACACATTTCATTCAGCGAATAAACTGTCATTTACATCCAGATGACTCGACCACCAACGGTCGAATAACAGAGAAACAAAAATAAACGAAGGTATTTTTCTAAGGTTGGGGAGGAACATCGGTCGCATCCTTGTCCGACACGTCGCCTCGGAGACCCTCCCCCTCCTCGACCGCCTTCTCATCTTCCGAGTCGAGGTCTCTCTCGGTCCCGACCTCCTTAAAGAATAGAGCCAACTCGTCCGACGCTGAGGCCACAGGATTCTTGCCAAGCAAGTCACTTCGCATGATAGCCGCTCGAGCAGTGAGTCGAGCGAAGGAAAAGAGGGATTTATTCTCATCCCTCAACTACTTTAATTCCTTCTCTAAATCTACGACTTTGGATTTGGAGTCCTCAAACTCTTTCCCCTTCATGACCAGGGATTCCTTCATCCCCTCCAGCTTCTCCATTTGATTGTGCATCACAGACAGAGACTCCTTTAAACGTGAGTTCAAGTCATCCCTTGCATGGTCGAGAGACTCCAGCTCGTTCAAGACATCGTCGAGTTTCACTGACGCCGCCTCTTCACGTTCTAGAGTAGACCTTTCCCTTTCTAACACCGCATCTTCTTTCTCGATAGCAGAAGCCACTAAACCTTCTACCTTTGTCGTTTTAGCATACAACGCCAACGATGACTGAAACATCTGCAAACATATGAAAACACATTAGCAAAGTATACGACGTCGACAACAGATATAAAAAACAAAAGTCTTGAAAGATAGACTTACCATGAATGCTAATCCAGCAACATGGGCCTCAGTATCCTCGAGAGAGACCCCGTCAAAACATTATCTGAAAGAAGAGAGTTGATACTTTCCCAAACGAGGGAACAGTTTCGTCCCGTCTAGGACGTTATCATCCAAAAAATCCGACGACAACGTAAAGTTCACCGTCGTTCTAGAACCCGTTTGCGCGCCCTTGCCCTTGTCGGCGGAGGAGGGGCCTGACGCGGCACGAGGAGATATCGTCGCCGGTTGCGCAGTACCAACAGACCTTGTGTCAGAAACCTTCTCGACAGACACGGTCGATACCTTCTCAGACGGGACGACTCTCGACGAACCTCCCGTCCTTGACGATGGTTCCCTCAGAACGGACATTCTCGTCCTCTTTGGGAGACCCGACCCAGATGTTGGGACTTCTTTTCTCTTTAGGACACCCGACCCAGCTGTCTAGGTATCCTTCTCCCTGTCTACCCTCGCCTTGCGAGCTAGCTCGGCTGGAGCCATTTTCTTGGCGGCTGCAGGCGTCATCTTCGCCCGAGATTCTCCTGTATGGCAAAAGAAAAAAATTAGATGTTTGAGAACAAAGATAGACTAGGTCGAGCAGAAAGAACAGGATACTTACCAGTTATCTCTACCTACATCTCCTCTTCCTTCTCCTCAGTCGCCTCAGAATCCTCTCTCTCGTCTTTCTCCTCTCGACCCATCCTCATTATGTCGCTCAAGAAAACGATGTCGTCATCCTCATCCACCAAATGACGCGTGACGTACGACCGATCTTCAGTACTAAACTCCATGAACTTTTCGACCTTAGCCCGGGAAGCGTCGTCCGGCTCTACCTTGTTGAAATCAATATCTGCACATAAGGAAGAAGATCAGTCGAAAAACAACCGAATAACAGAGTAAGATAAGACATACGATAAACAATTAAAAGTTCACCTGCCATATTCCAACCCGATCTAATCTAGTCACTATCACTGTCCAGCGTCGGCACCCACACGAGTACATACCTTGTCTTCCATTTGCGGTCATTAACCGCGGTATTTAAAACCAAGGTACGATCACCCTTGTGCCTTGAAAACAAACTATAACGACGGTAATGATCACTTTTGACCTTATATGCCGTCAGTAGGTCCCTCACATTCATCGGTGTATTCCATTTTGATGTAAGTCGTTCAATGATCAAGATAACGCGCCAGAACTGGGGCATCAGTTGCCCCGGTGAAAGATCAAATTCACACATGAACTCCTTAGCCAGCAGCGAATATGGCCAATGAAAGCCTATCTTGAACGGGTATACATATATAACGACGTACCCCTCGGGGCACATCTCCGTCTGAACCTTGCCATCCCTGCTTACAGTGATCCCCATGGGAATCCTAGTTATACTTCTAAAGTCGTCGAGATCTTCTTCGTTTTTAATAGCGCTTCTCGGCTCTGTCGACATTGCTAACCCTGTTAAATTGATTTGCACTTCCGAAAGACCCCAAATATCCCAATTCCTCCTAGTTTTTCTAGAAATGGATTTGCGACGCATACGCAAGCTGAAGGGTCGCACTTTATATGGTCGTCCTAGACCTTGAAAAACCTAACCTAATAAAAAATTCCTACGGGTTCAAGAAAAGCTGGACGAAGAAAGGCAAGAAAATCAAGAAAAAATATACGCCTAAAACTCTCTGAAGTCGTAAAACAAGAAAAGATCCATCGTGATCTTTATTTACGCAGTTGATCATGTCAGGTCGAGTCCTTTCATGATCGCCACGTTCTCCAGTCCTTTCGTATGACTGCGCGGATCATCGACACCTGTCAAAGACAGCTAGTAAGCAACATCATGCGTCAGTATGACGTCACGATCCCGTTTCCTTTTCAACTTCTCGTTCAGTTAGAATTGGACTAATCCAATTCCAAGATTATTCTCAACACGTGTCACGATCCCGAGCACCCGACAAGCAAAATTTAAAATTCAAATTTGCCATCCTACTTTCAAATTTTGGGGGCAAACTGTTTGGGCAAAATTTCACCAGTCTCGACCATGACCAAGGTAAGGAAAACACCTATTCCTTTTTCTTATAACGAAGGTAAAATCATAGTACTTTCTCTCACGATCAAATATAAAATCGAAAGTTTTTTACCTCACGACACTCGACCTCGACGTCGCCTAGTTCACACGACCGTCGCATAAAACCATGCGACCTCGACCAACTAACGCGCTATACGACTGTTATGTGTGTTCAATGTTTAATGCAGGAGTCAACACCATTAATGGACAACGCATATAACCGATGACGTCAGTTAAGAACATCTAATCCCGCATTAAAGACATCGACCATTACGACAGTTATCAAAGTCCTTAATGATCCAATTAAAGTGCCCGAAGACTATAAATATCAAGGAAAATCACCATTTCAACGGACGGAACACAGATATAACACGGAACACAGATACAACATAGAACATCAGACACAAGCACTCGAACTCTGAAGAACACTTGAAGCACATAAATCGCTCACAGAAGAATCGCTCTCGACGCACGACATCAGCACACGACACTTCACTTTTACACACGACGCACACTGTTTTACATTAGAAAACACTTGTTACTTTACATTTTTGAAGTATTTCCTTCAATTGTATTGTAATATCTGTACGACCGACACCAGAAACACAAAGACATCGCCCCTGTTTGGCGACCATAGTGCAGCGACGACTTCCACAATCGTCTGCGGGTTTTTTTTCCTCGTTGAGGTTTTTCCCGCGTCACCAAAATCTCTGTCTCATTTATATTTTTGTCTTTGTCGCACGCTTTTGTCGAATGATTACTTTCTTTAGTTGTTAAAGTCCACATCGACCTTAAGTTGTACTTTGGAGCGATTTTTAGCATTAACAATGATTATCCTTGATATTTATAGTCTTCAGACGCTTTAATTGGCTCATTAAATACTTCGATAACTGTCGTAACGGACGTCGTCTTTAGTGCTGTTTAATGACCATCATCAGTTATAGCCGTCTGTCCATTAATGATGTTGACTCCTGCATTAAACACTGAACAAACGTAACAATTTATGGCATGCGTTAGTTGGTCGAGGTCGCATGGTTCTATGCGACGGTCGTGTCAGCTAGGCGACGCCGAGGTCGAGTGTCGTGAGGTAAAAAGACTTTCGATTTTATCTTTAATCAATAGTTTAAAGTACTATGATTTTACCTTCGTTATGGAAAAGGGAATAAGTGTTTCCTTACCTTGGTCGTGGTCGAGACTGGTGAATTTTTGCCCAAACAGTTTGCCCCCAAAATTTGAAAGTAGGATGGCAAATTCGAATTTTAAATTTTGTCAGTCGGACACATAGAATTATGACACGTGTTGAAAGTTACCTTGGTTGTCTTGGAACTGGATCGATCCGATTTTAACTGAACGGGAAGTCGAAAAGGAAACGAGATCGTGACGTCATACTGACGCACGATCGTGCTTACCAGTTATCTTTGACAGGTGTCGACAATCTGTGTGGTCATACGAAAAGACGAGGGCACGTGGCGATTATCAAAGGGACTCGACTTGACTCGATTTCTTGCATAAATAGAGACCTTGACGGATCATTTCCTCGTTACGCCTTCGAAGTGTTTATTCAGAAAGAGATTATGCCTTGATTTCTTTACCATTTTTCGTCCAATCTTTCCTGAACCCGTGAGAATCTTTGGCTTGGTAAAGATTGTTCAAGGTCTAGAGCGCTTATATAAGGTACGATTTCTGTCGATTCCTTTAAGTCTGTTAGAAATGTCAAAAGATCCTGAAAGCACTATTCAAGAACAATCGGGCCTCGATGAGCTTAGAAACCTAGCAAAAATCCCTGCGTGGGTTGAATTGATCTGGCAGGTCAGATTCGATCGAACGAATGTCCCGAGGGGTATATCGTGACATACGAATACCCTTTTAAAATAGGTTTTGAATGGCCCTACTCGCCACTCTCTAAGGCTTTTATGCTAGAATTCGATTTAGCACCAGGTCAGCTAATGCCCTAATTCTGGCGAGTCGTACAAGTGATCGAGCGTGTTACTAAGAAATGGGATACTCCCATGAATGTACGCGATCTCCTCTTGGCTTATCAAGCCAAGAAGGACGGGTGTCATCGTTGTAGCTTGTACTCTAAGCTTAAGGGTGATCGTACCTTGGTCTTAAAGACCGCTGTAAACGATCGTAAATGGAAGACTCGGTATGTTTTCGTGCGTAAGTCGACCCTTGATTCCGAGAGTGATTGGATTAGGATCGGATGGAATACATCGGGTGAGATTTAAAATTTCACTGTCGTATGTCGTGGTTTGTGATTCTTACCTGATTTTTAACTTGTTGTTTTTTATATCGACAGCCATCAAGTTCGAGAACGTGAAGCCTTATTCCTACTCTCAAGCAAGAATCGACGCCTTTCTAGAGTTCAGCGTCGCGAAGCATTCGTTTATCGTGCGACATTTAGGGGGCGATGACGAAGATTTGGTATTCTTAGGAGAGAATCGAGGGAAAAGGATTATTGCTATTATTGTTGTTACTTGTTATATCTGGGTTCCTACAAGACTAGAACTGATAATGTGTATAGATAGATAGAGGAGGGATGAGTGTAAGGAAGATTTAGTGTACCTGACAAACTGGCTTTGGAAGCGAGATCATCAGATTGTCATTGTCTTCAGCGACACCTTTTCCTTTGCCCTTGTCAGCTTCAGACGCTGAAGGCTTTGATTTGGTCCGCTCCCTTGTAGGTTCGTTTATCACGATCCCTTTAAGAACTGTAGTCCTCTGAGCAGGCTTGACGATAAAAGAGTCATCATCATCATCATCATTCTTTGGAGAAGAGGATGGTTGATCATCAGACAATTCGATGGCTTCTTCATCTTCAGCTTCAGACTCGGATTCTTCAGCTTCTTCTTCGAGTTGCTCCCCCTCAGATACAAAGGTAAGCTTCTCGGTTCCCTCAGGGTTTTCATCTCCCTGAGGTCCAGCGGCTGCTTCTTCAATTGTCTTCTCACCCTCTTCAGCAAGGGTAAGGTCTTCAGTCTTCCCCCCCCTGATAGATTCATCATGGGGAAGGTCTTCAGCGCTCTTCTCCCCCCCTTCCTCATGATGAGTGGGGGAGGAATGTGATGACTCAGCAGCTGGTTTTGGGTCCCTGTCTTCTTGGCCAGGGATCCCCACACAAATTTCAATCGCTGTTAGTCTGTTTTCTAGACCAGAAATAGCTGGATTGATCTTCACAAGTTCAGCACGATCCGCCGTAGTAAAATGCTCAGGTGCAGGAGCAGGGGCGGTCATGTTGTGCAGGATCTGCTGCATCATTGTCTTAATTGAACCTACTTCAGTCTTTACAGAACTAACGTCAGTTTTTAAGGAACTTACGTTAGTCTTCAAGGAACTCACGTCGGTCTTTACAGCAGACATGTCTCCTTCGAGTTTGCCAACCGATGTCTTCAGCGTTGTGACCTCGCTAGACATGGTGTGAACTGAGGTTTTGATGGAGAGGTGGTCTGTGTAGATGTCAGCGAGAACTTTGGCAAAGTCGCTGAGAGATTTATCAACCTTCTCTAAGTCGGCTTTGGAGGCATTCTTTTCCACCACTGTTGTCAGCTTTGTGAGATTCTCTCCAGCGTTTGTTACAGCTGAAGAGTTGTCCGAAAGAGTAGTGGTGAGACCTGTCAGCTTTGTCTCTATTGTCTTCAGAGAGGCGTTGATGTCTCCCAAATTAGGACATGTAACATATAAGAACTTGTGAACAGAGGAAAGCTCAGAAGTTTGGGGTTCAGTTACAGTGTATAGGGGTTGGTGTATACCTGCAGGAGGATTGGTGAATTCATCAAAATCTCGGTGTCTTGAGAAGAGTTCCATGTTGTCAGCTAGAGTGCGTGTACGCATGGTCATCTTTGCAGGTCCTACGTCCATCATTCCTTAAAGAGTATCAACTTTAGCTTCTAGAAGAATGACAGGTGCTCCAGTGATAACTGGATGAGAGTCCAATTGAGTAGAGGGAGAAGCGAAGGTTGAGAAAGTTGGTTGGGTGCGGTGTTCAGCGTTGGATTCGCTGAGAAATGCTTCTTCAGTCTGTGGAGAGACTGAAGGAGGTTGGGTAGGTTCCAAGTTTATAACCTTAACGTTTAGAGACGCTGAGGCTGGGATAGAATGGGTGGCTTGTTCAGCTGTGGCAGAGCGTACCACTGAACGTTCCTTCAGCTCTTCGAGATGAGCTGAGGAGTCTTCAGCAAGAGATTGCTGGGGTTGCTCCTTGGTTTTCTTAGTTCTTTTGGAACTAAGTTGGGTGGAGGAGTGTTTCCTTTTAAGAGAAGGAATGGAGGTTGCAGCCTGGGTATCAGCGGTGGGTTTGTCCGCTGAAGGAGCTGCAGAAGTAGAAGAAGTAGGGTTGAGAAGAGTTTAAAGTGTAGAAATACGTACCTCGTTTTCCACAGGGTTGAAGTCGGGTACCTTAGGGCCAACCCGAGAGAGTATCAGGTCACCCTCTTTTGGGTAGCTGTCTTTCAGGCCTGTTTGGAAGACGACACTGATGAATCGAGGATACGGAACCCATGGAGATCGGTCAGTGGCGGAGTCAACTCTGAGTACCAAATCATCGTAGATTATCGATGCCCAGTCTATATGTAGACCTTTCAGCAAAGCATATCCCATTGCTTGCTGAGGCTGAGCGGCTTGATCAGAGGAGCCGGTCTTTGTAGTCATGCAGCTGATTAAGTGAGCGAAGATGAAATTAATCTCGCTGGGCATTTTAGATTTCTTGATGAGGGTCAGCTTCTTCTCAGGTTTCTTGTCCCTCCCAGTTTCCCAAACATAGCCCATTGCATCAAAGAATGCAGTTATGGCTTCCCTATCTGAGTGTTTCTTGTGGTCAGGGAGGGGAACAAAAGGTTTTTCTTTGGTTGCGATGGGAAGGCTCAAGGCTTTGTGGATAATGGTAGGGGTGATCTTCATTGTGCCATAATCATTATCACAGAGGATACAGTCGATTGTTTTTTAGGAGTCTTTGGTTGATGGTAGCTGAGAGTGTCTGGCAGAATACCAGAACTGGGATAATAATAGCTGATGTGCAGGAGGTGTTATTGTCAGGGCTGTAGATAGACAACAATTTTTCAGGAAGTTCACAGCATCATTCAGATGTGTGACTTGCTTTCGAGGAGGAAACTCGAGAAGCGCATAAAGGTTATTTGACTTTGTCCAATCAAGTTCTTCAAGAGTGAACTTGACCTGAGGAGCCTTGATGATTTCCAATTCCTCAGTAGTATCAGCAGCAATGTTCTCAGCGGTGGTGTTCTTGGAAGTGGAAATGTCAGAAGATGCCATTTCTGTATATCAGTTCAACCAAAGATTAACAAATAAGAATAATCTTAATGTGGAAAGATTTTCCAATAAGATGGTTCGAATTTTGTCCATTTCATTCAGACAAAAATGTCTTAATGAAGTTTAGGGTTTTTCTTGTTTTTGAAAAACGAAATGCAAACCCTATAAAATATATTGTTTTCCAGTTTCTTTTGAGAATTAGGATTCTGGAAAACGAATGTGTGAAGAACAAGTTTAAGATTCTGCGTTTAAACTTGAAGAACAACCATGAAAGGTTGTGTTCATAAAACCATGAAAGAAATAATTTCATTTTAAAAAGTTCTTTTGTTTGATCTTGTAAAAACAATGAGAAGATCATTAACAAGTTTAAGAAACAGGTAAATAACAGAAATATTAACCTGGTTCGTTTGAAGAAGAAGAAGTTCTTGAAAAACTTGAGAGCACAAATGCAACAGTAATTTTTCTTTGCTTGGAGGAGAAGTTTTTCGCGTAAAAGAGAAATATAAACCCACAAAGTGTTTATATAGTGAGATTAGAGAGAGAGAAAAACTCGAGCGGGAAAGTTTTTCATCATGACACGGACAAGTGTTTGCATTTGATTGGAAGGTAAACGAAACGTGCAAACGTGTGTCATAAAAAGAACGTGTCGGGGCTTATCCGTTGTAATGACGTCACAACTGTCCTTTCATATTATAGGATGTCTCTGAGGTTTTGAAAACTCAGGGACACTTTTGAAAACATGAAGCACTGAATAGAAATATCAGTGTTGGTTTTTAGAAATTTCAAAGTATCGTTGATTAAGGACGAGATATTCAGCAATGCAATTTGTTTTGAAATCTTGCATTTACATGCGATTGTCAGTGAGAGAAAAACATACCTTGATAACAGCGAATCAAGTTTATTCAGAGAGAAGATGATAGAATATGTTATACAAGTTGATTTTATCCTATCACTGATCAAATGTGAACCGCTGAAGATTTTACTCTTCAAAGTTCAACATTCCAAGCTCGCTGATGAGAAAGTTGAATCTTGT
Organism: Saussurea involucrata; assembly: GCA_033807775.1. Taxonomy (NCBI): domain Eukaryota; kingdom Viridiplantae; phylum Streptophyta; class Magnoliopsida; order Asterales; family Asteraceae; genus Saussurea; species Saussurea involucrata. Next base: position 26,888,142 of record CM066318.1, read on the forward strand.
CTCATCAAGAGGTTTGGTGAACATATCAGCTAACTTATAGTCAGTTGGGATAAAGTGAAGTTCTATATCACCATTCATCACATGATCTCTGATAAAATGATACCTGATTTCGATGTGTTTTGTCTTTGAGTGTAGCACTGGATTATTGGCTATAGCGATGGCACTTGTGCTGTCGCAATAGATTGGAATATTTGAGAGCTGAAGGTCATAGTCTAGTAGTTGATTTCTCATCCACAAGACCTGAGAACAGCAGCTTCCAGCGGCTACATACTCAGCTTCAGCTGTGGAGGTGGACACTGAGTTTTGCTTTTTACTTGTCCAACTTACCAGCTTTCCACCCAGGAGCTGACATCCTCCTGTAGTGCTTTTCCTATTCAATTTGCAACCTGCAAAATCACTATCTGAATAGGCGATTTGATCGAACCCTGAGTCTTTGGGATACCAAAGACCTAGATTCGCAGTACCCTTAAGGTATCGAAAAATTCGCTTTACAGCGGTCATATGAGATATCTTAGGTTCAGCTTGATATCGTGCACACAAACAGGTTGCGTACATAATATCGGGTCAGCTAGCTGTGAGATACAAAAGTGAGCCGATCATCCCACGGTACAGCGTGACATTAACAGGAATACCATTAGTATCCTTATCTAGTGTCAGCGGTGGTGCCATAGGGGTTTTCATAGCTGAACTTTGGGTTAAATCGAATTTCTTCAGCATATCTTTAACATACTTTCCCTGATTAATGAAAGTTCCTTTTTCATTTTGCTTTATCTGAAGACCAAGGAAATATGTTAGTTCACCATCATGCTCATTTTATACTCATCTTTCATTCTATCATCGAAACGAGTACAAAGATCAGGGTTAGTAGAACCAAATTGTTCAATATAGATATAAGTGGAGAGAGTGTCATACCATGCACGTAGAACTTGCTTTAAGCCATAAAGTGCCTTATCCAGTTTATAAACATAACCTGGACGCTTAGGATATGAGAATCCTGGAGGTTGTTCCACATAGACTTCTTCATTCAGCTTTCCATTTAGAAACGCTGACTTAACATCCATCTGATATACTTTGAAGTCTTTGTGTACAACGTATGCTAAGAATAGACGAATAGGTTCTAGTCTTGCTACTGGAGCAAATGTTTCGTCGTAATCTATGCTTTCCTCTTGTCTGTATCCCTGAGCAACAAGACTGTTAGGTCTAGAGTTTTGTCAAAAACACATGTGTAGAAGACTCAGAAGTTCTGAGTAGAAGACTCAGAAGTTCTGAGTAGAAGACTCAGAAGTTCTGAGTGAGAAATCTCAAAAAGATTCTAAGTGTTGGATTCTGACTAGAAGGTTCAGAGTTCTGAGTAGGAGACTCAGAACTTCTGACTATGAAGACAAATGTTCTGAAGCGCTTATTCAGAAGTATGTTCAGAATTCATATCTTGGGATATTCTCTTTTATATTCAGTTACTAATTAGGACACGTGTAATTGTTCTATTAGTCTGTTTCTCATATGTACTGTAGCTTTAGCTTTTCTCTACAGTATATATAGTGTTAGCAACAGTTTGCTAACTAATCTTTGATATAATCTTTGGTGAATCCATTTAGGGAAAAATTCATTGTAATATCTTGTAATTCACAGATTGTTAATAAATCATATGAGCAGTTGCTGTGAATACGATCTTAATTGTTCATATTTGATTGTAAGAGTGTATCCTGAACTTTCAATTGGTATCAGAGCCAATCAACAAACAAATTCGTCCAAAATGTGTTTGATCGCATTCTTGAAGTTTCTTGATCAATTCGACAATTGATTCCGCTGCTGCTAACAATTCTTGAATTCCTAACAATTCTTGAATTCGTTTCTATCATTGATTCAAGAAATTTGAATTTGTCTTTCTGTTGAATCGATATCTTACAATCAAGTCATCCAAAGATTTTCTCTCTATGCTGATTAATTCTCGAAATTAAACAGAGATCACAGGTATGTTTTCGAAATTCTTGATTGGTTTCTGGATCAAAGTGATTATATCTGCTGCATGTTGATTAGTATTCAAATTTTTTGTTGAAAAGAAGATTTCATTAATTCATGTACTCTAACTGTTTGATGAAATGCATGTGACAGATTTGATTAATTCTTGCATGTTCTAGATTTGTGTTGATTCTCATTTTTGATCATAATTCATAGTTGATATTCGAATTTGTCATTTCATCATGCCTGAGATTATTGAAGTTTTTGTGAGACCTGCAATTTCTATAACCAGTTCAGACAATTTACAAAAATTAAGTCCTGTAAAAGCAAAAGAAACAATTTCTGAACCAAAAACTGAGATTGTTCATTTTGAAAGCAAGATTGCTAATCTTCAAGCAAAACTAGACGAATATGCAAAAGTTATAAAGATTTTGCAAAAAGAGAAATCTGATTTTCTAAAGGATTTTGAAAAGGTTCAAGAAAACATAAAGTTGTTAGAAAAAGAGAATGTTGATTTGAAAGAGAAAGGCAATTTTAGAAGAAAGATGTTGACAGAGACTGAAAATAGAATCAAATCATGTGAAATGAAAAATTGTCAACTCTTGAAACAGATCTATGATTTTGAACAAGTTCTTATACTTGAAAGAGTGAAATTTGAGAAAGAGAGAAGAGACTTTCAAACTGAGAGGAAAGGTTTTGAAACAAAGTCTGTTGAATTATCTTTGAAAATTTCTGATTTGGAGAAAATTCTTGCAAAAGAAAGAAAAGAGTTTGAATGCAAGAAAAATGTTTTTCAAAAAGAAAAGATTGGTTTTGAGAAAAAGAAAACAGGAATGTTAAATGAGTTTTCTGTAAAAATCAATGAGTTGGAGAAAGAGTTAGAAGATGGAAGGAAAGAGACTGAAAAGAAGAAGGTAAATGGCTTTAAAGAAAAATGCTTAAAAGATGAGTTTGAGAAGGAAAAGAAAGTTTTTCATTTGGAGATAAGGAGGCTTATTAAGAAATTATCTGATTTATCAACTAAAATCATGATAGAGAGGAAGTCCAAATCTGATTTGCAGTCAAGGTTTGATTTGTATGTTAAAAAGTTTAGGGAATTTGAAACGAAAGTTGTTGACAAATCAAATCATAGTTCAAAAGATCAGATTCGTTCTTCTAATCTGTTTTATGATTCTGCTATTGATAAATCTTATAATTGTTCTTTTAAAAAGATAAAAATGGAATGGAGAGTTAAAGGAACAACTTCCAAGAAAGAAGTGCCAAAATCAAAGGTTCCTAATTCAAATGTCAAGAAGAACAATACATTTCAAAGAAAATCTTTTGTTAAACCTGATGTGATTTATTCTGTAAATCAATTAGTCAGAATTGCACAAAAGAAACTTTGTTGTTCATATTGTGGGACTAATGATTTTGTGAACAAGAATTTTATTCAGCACTGGTATGGTTCTTATAGAATATCTGCATATGCCACTGCACCTAACAAACCTGGACCCAAGTTCATATGGGTACCAAAGACAACTTAATCTGTTTTGCAGGTTATTCATGTGTAGAGCTGAATGATCATATATTGACACATGACTGAAAACAGATGTTGTGCTTAATTGAGAATTTTGACTTTTGGATAATTCAGTCCAAAACTCGGTCTGAATGTGATTATGGACTTACAATTGGTCTCATCTTGATTATGGATTTCTGATTCATATAGATCAATTTGTTGATTTTGAAGATTTTTTTGAAAAAGTTATGTTTGCTATGAGGTTATCGAACTCATAGATGTGAGTGTTTTTAGTAGAAAACATTTCCAGAGAATGTGTTCAGAATCACATTTTGAGCAACCCTGCAAATTTTGGTTGAAAAATTCTGATTTTTAAGCAAGTTATGGTGATTTGAAGTTCAGAATGTTCAAAAATCACAAAATCCAAACATTTTTCTAAGGAATTTTCTCTGGATAGTTTTATCAGAATTCTGACTCTCTTACTCAGAAGTTCTGACTCTATTACTCAGAATTCTGACTCAACTAATCAGAATTCTGACTCTGATACTTAGAATTTTGAACAAGTTACTCAGACTTCTGACTCTACTACTCAGAATTCTAACTCAACTAATCAGAATTCTGACTCTGATACTTAGAATTTTGAACAAGTTACTCAGAATTCTGACTTTTCTACTCAGAATTCTGACTCAACTACTCAGAATTTGGATTTTTTATATCTAATGAGGAATCATCGTAGATGATTACCAAAATCTCTTGATTTTGCAGGATTATCTTGATTTCAGAGGAAGTATTGACTCAAAATTTGATCTGATTTTTTCAAGATAAAGTTCAAAACCCGTGCTTCAACGTTTTAGGTTTTTGAACATATCAGTTCAAAACCCGTACTTAAATGAAAATGGCTTCTGAATAATTCAATTCAGGACCCGTACTTCAGAGACTAAGACTTCTAAACAAATCAGTTTAGAACTCATACTTCTCAGGTAATATCCTTAACTGTCATATTTTTCTGTTTCAAGGAACAAGTGGTGAAAGGTAACATTGCATTATGTTTTATTTCTATTGCTTTGAATGTTTGAATCTTAGCAATTTAATTCAATGATATGAATTTTTTTTTATTTTTCATTCAATGAATAAAATGTGTGTCAAGGGTGCTTTTACAAGTATTTTTGTATTATCTGAGCTATATTTGTTTCAACTTTCACTTCTGAAATAAATCGAAAGGTTAGCAAATCATGAATGAAATTATGCTGAATGCTCAATGTTATGAAATTTAGACTTATATAGAATATAATGCTCAAAAAGCATAATTTGTCAGAATGTTGGATGGAAACGAAAATATGGGGGAAGTACTACGTTTTAGAACCAAGTGATTGAGATGCAATATATATATATATACAAAATCATTTAGTTTGAAATTTTGTACCTGTGGCCTTTCTGGTTTGGGAGAGTAAGTCCTAAGGGGTGCTCGACACCAAGTCCCTAAGATCAACTGGTCTAGGATCGGCTGGCCCAAATCCTGCAATAGAATCAGATAGAAAACCATGTTCTACTGGTACAAATGGGTTTAAGATATATCGATGTGGCCTTTCTGGTTTGGGAAATTAAGTTTCAAGGGGTGCTTGTCACCTAGCACCTAAGACCAACTGGTCTGGGATATGCTGACCCAAATCCTGCTATAGAACCAGATAGAAAGTCATGTTTAACGATGTATCTTATTCTTACTAAACTTTTTGATTAAAAGATGCCAATGTGCACAAAATTAAAAGATGTCAATGAGCACAAAATTAAAAGATGCCAATGAGCACACATCTCTTGAAACTTTGGGAAAATTCAAAGTCGCAATAAACCTGTAAATTTGTGAAAATCCTGATTTTTGACAAATAGTGTGAGTAGAGCAAAGTATTCGTATATGTTTTTAGAATTGCATATGCTTGAAGCTAATCATATTTCGCATGCTAAGCACACCAAATAGATTTAATAAAGGGATTGAAACTGAACATTTTTAACTCGATATGCAATGATGACTTGTATTTGAATCCAAACACATGCATTTGATTTCATTTGATTGAAAATCTGATAAATTTCATTAAGTTGGATTTCTTTTGTAAAGTTTTCAAATGATCAAATGTTAGTAGTTATCAAGTGTAGTTCAGTAAATCTTATTCTCCTTGTATAAATGTTTTCATTAAAGCACTATATTTGAAATGAATAATTTTAATGAAATATATGCATACTTTCAGGGGGAGAAAACAAACTGCTCCAGAATTCTTATTTTGAGGGGGAGCAAGGTTATTCATTAAGGAGGAGAAAAAGCATAGACTTCATTCGAAGAAAAAGCATCGCTAAAGTTTTGAAAATCAAGGGGGAGAAAAGCTAAAGATTTTGAAGATTGATATGGTTTTTGTACAGAAATAACAAAAGAGAGAAATGTTATTTTAAGAAGAAGAAGAGGAAAAGGAAACTGATCGGTTGTTTCTTATAAAGAAATCTTATGAAAGCTGAAATGAAGATGAGAATTGTCATTTCAAGGGGGAGCAAAGAAAAAGCAAATATATAACATAAATCAATTTGGAAATCGTTGCTGCTGCTGATTAAAGACTGACCAGAAGTTGTTAACTCAGATTATTCAGAATTCTGAGCAAAAGTTGTCAAAGCATTCAGAAGAGCTCCTTCTGAAGATTGTTCATGCTCTAAGAATTTGATGATGAATAGTACAAGTGTATTTGACAAAAAGGGGGAGATTGTTAGGTCTAGAGTTTTGTCAAAAACACATGTGTTGAGTTCTGAGTAAGAAGACTAAAGAAGACTCAGAAGACTCAGAAGTTCTGAGTGAGAAATCTCAAAAAGATTCTAAGTGTTGGATTCTGACTAGAAGGTTCAGAGTTCTGAGTAGGAGACTCAGAACTTCTGACTATGAAGACAAATGTTCTGAAGCGCTTATTCAGAAGTATGTTCAGAATTCATATCTTGGGATATTCTCTGTTATATTCAGTTACTAATTAGGACACGTGTAATTGTTCTATTAGTCTGTTTCTCATATGTACTGTAGCTTTAGCTTTTCTCTACAGTATATATAGTGTTAGCAACAGTTTGCTAACTAATCTTTGATATAATCTTTGGTGAATCCATTTAGAGAAAAATTCATTGTAATATCTTGTAATTCACAGATTGTTAATAAATCATATGACCAGTTGCTGTGAATACGATCTTAATTGTTCATATTTGATTGTAAGAGTGTATCCTGAACTTTCAAAGACGCGCCTTGTTGCGGGTTACAGTTCCATGTTCGTCCAACTTATTTCGATAGACCCATTTAGTGCCTATCACTGTCTTTTCAGTTGGTCTTCGAACAAGTTTCCAAACTTTGTTTTTTTCGAATTCAGTCAGCTCTTCTTGCATGGCGCTGACCCAGTTTAAATCTTTGAGGGCATCATCTACTTTCTTTGGTTCAGTCAGAGAAATAAAGTTAACAAATAAACATATATTACCTGCACTTCGTCGAGTCTGAACACCAGCGTTTGGATCACTTAGAATTTGATCAATTGGGTGATTTACAGTCCATCGTTGAGCCGGAGCGTGAGACGCTGACTCAACCTGAACTGGAGTAGCTGAAGATGAGGCTTCAGCAACTTCTGGAGTTTCAGGTAAGAGAGGAATGGGTGCAGTTGTCATTATATTCACTGATTGTTGAGAAGTAGATGGAATGCCTGAGACATTTGGTTCAGAAGCAGGTATAGTGTTTAAAGGAACAGCTGAGACCCATGATGTTTCAGCTTCACTATTCTGCATGTTTGGAATGATAGTAGGACTATCATCTTCAACTTTATGAATATGAGGAGTGGGAATATATTCTGAATCACCAAGATGAGAAAACATCCATTGATTCAGTTCTTCAGTATCAGCGGACGGTTTAGAGTTCGCTGAACGGGATTCGTCAAACGTGACGTGAATAGTTTCTTCCACAGTTTGTCTTCTTCGATTGAAGACTCTGAAGGCTTTGGAGATTGAAGAATATCCAAGAAAGATTCCATCATCAGCCTTAGGATCAAACTTTCCAAGGGCATCTCTGTTGTTCAGTATGAAACACTGACATCCAAAGATGTGAAGAAAGCTGATTGAAGGCTTTCTCCCATGAAAAAGTTCATAGGCTGTTTTATTGAATCTTTTGACTATCAGCGACCTGTTTTACGTAAAACAAGCAGTGTTGACAGCTTCTGCCCAAAACTGAGTAGGCAGGTGAGAATCGCTGAGCATTGAACGTGCAGCTTCAATAATTGTTCTATTTCTTCTTTCAGCGACTCCATTTTGTTGCGGTGTTCTCACTGATGAAAAGTTGTGAGAAATACCCTTACTCTCAAAGAAGGAATCAAGAGAACTGTTTTTGAATTGAGTTCCGTGATCACTCCTTATTGAGCGAACGGTCAAATTATTCAGGGTTTCCATCTTCCGAACAAAGGTGATGAGTTCTTTAGGGGTGTCACTCTTGGAACGTAGAAACATAACCCATGTATAACGAGAGAATTCATCAACTATGACCAGTGTATATTCCTTTCCAGCGATGGATTGTTTGTTAACAGGGCCAAACAAATCCATATGGAGAAGTTGTAGAGGAGATGACACTGAGGAGTCTTGCTTTGACTTAAAGCTTGCTTTGGTCTGCTTCCCTTTCTCACACTCTGAACATAAAGACTCTTTGGCGTATGAGTGCTGAGGTATACTAGTGACTAACTCTTTTGAAGAAAGAGTGTTTAGTGTCTTGAAATTCAGATGAGAGAGCCTCTTATGCCATAGCCAGTTGACATCAGATGAGGCTTTTGAGAAGAAACAGGAGTTCTCAGTGGTTGTTGAGTCCATGTTTATTACATAAACATTTTCCAAACGATAACCGCTGAGAGCTATCTTCTCCTTTTTGTCAGTGACAAAGCAGGATTCCTTAGTGAAGATTACCTTGTTATCCTTGTCGCAAAGCTGACTGATGCTTAAAAGATTATGGTTCAGCCCTTCAACATATGCGACTCTTCTGAAGGTTGTTGTACCATTAGAGAGTACACCAAACCCTCGGGTATGTCCTTTTCCATTTCCACCGAAAGTCATAGAGGGACCCTTCTCTTCCTTTTATTCAACGAGCAGGCTTTTCTTTCCAGTCATGTGTCTATAGCATCCGCTATCGAGATACCAGATACCCTTCTTAACCTGCATCACAAAGGAAGTAGTTGGAACGGAAGGTTCAGCAATCTTCGCAGCATTTGAAGATTCATCTTTGTCAGTCTTCACTTTGGTTAATTTCTTAACCTCAATGGTCTTCTTTGCCTTGGGGGGCAATGATCTTCACCTTAGCTATCTTTACAGCTTTGGTGGCTGTGGGGCACTTACTAGCAATATGATCAGTAAGTCCACAGTGATAACATTTCCTATAACTAAAAGTTCTAGACCATTTGAATGCTGAGCTTTAGATTTTAAATTAGAAGTACCAGCACCAAGTAAGCTGATGGCTTTCGAAATGGGAGGAACATTCAGTTCTTCGGATTTCTTACCAGAGACATCCACTCTGATTCTAGGAGTAGATCGCTGAATAGATCCACGCTGAGTAGATCCAGAGATCTGATTCCTTGATCCAGAGGGATGAATCACTAAAGCTTTAGAAGCATTCAGCTTAGGTACTAAGGTACCCTTCTGAGGATTTTGGTTAAAAGCAATTCCTTTACCTGTATCTTTAAAGACAGAGGTAGGTTTTGGGTAAACCATTTTCTCTTTACCTTTTGAAGAGGTAGAAATTTCCTCAAGGATAGGCGGTCTGGAAGAGGAACACTGAGAGGATGAAGTATCAGCGACTGAGGATACGAAAGTTCCAAATAAGAGCATGGAACGATCAGTGGTTGGTTCTAGAGTATCAGCTTTGTAACCAAGACCACGTTTATCACTCAGGGGAATCTGAGACTTAATTATCTCAGTGATCTTTGTTGAGGAATTATACCATTCATCAACAGTAGCTTTTTCAGCTCTTAATGCAGCGATAGCTTCTTCGCGGTCGATTTTGACTAGCTGATTTAAGTGCACTTGATCTTTAAAATCTTCTTCCATTTTAGAAAGGTTTTCTATTTGAAGGTGACAGTTTTTAAGTTGTTCAGCGAGATCAAGGTTTTGATTTTCAACTATTGTTTTGCCATTCATGGCTTCATATAAACTTCTAGTTAAGAGATCGATTTTTCGAACACTATCAGCTTCATCAATATTTGCAATATTTGTAAAGAAGGAAGGTGATACCTGAATTGCAGAGGTTGAAGTAGAGGGAATGTCTGAACTTTCTTCCTCATCTTAAATCTTTGCCATAAGACAAAGATTGGCTTCATCATCTTCAGAGTCAGATGATGATTCTTCTTCATCAGAGGCAGCCCAATCATAAGCCATCAGGCCTTTGCCTGTCTTCTTAAAGCTTTTCAGGTTCGCATACTTTTCTTTCAGCTTAGTGTATTTGTCATCTTTATTCCTAGGAATAAAGGATTTCTTGGGAAACGCTGAGTTTCTCGAAACTTTCTTAGACCTGCACTCGTTAGCGAAATGTCCTATCTTTTCGCAGTTAAAACAAGTAGCAGTAGCCTTATCAACAGGAGCTGATGATCTTGGCTTGTCAGTAATGGAAAGAGGTTTATTCTTTCTGAACATTTTCTTTTTGGTGAATCTCCTGAACTTTTTAGTGAGGAGAGCCAAAGATTCATCATCATCTGAAGAGTCAGAATCTGATGACCTTTCAGAGTTACTTTCCAACTCAGTGATAGTGACCGAGGGTCGCTGAGTGGAAGGTTCCTCTGAGATTAAAGCAACAGGGGTGCTTTTGGAATCTTTTACAAGATTCTTCTTAAGTTGACTCGATTGCTCATGATTCAGCATCGTGCCATATAAGGTAGCAAGGGTCATTGATCTTAGATCCTTTGACAGCTTGAGACACATAGAATAACTGTCCCAGCTTTCAGGTAAACATTCTAAAAACTTTGTCAGCACTTCAAAGTACTGTCTTACCAGGTTGATCTTTCGAGAGTCCTGGACTTCAGAAGTACCTTCATATTGAACACATATTGTGTCCCACATAGCTTTTGAGGTTTTTAGGTTCATGACGGAATGGTAGACTTCGTCAGGAAGAGCAATGGATAGTATGGATCTGGCTTTTGTATCGATAGCCACTTTCTTCTTATCTTCGTCAGTCCACATATGAACTACCTTGGGTATCAGCCTTTCTGGAATAGCAGGTCTATTCTCAGCGGCTGGTACTGCAGCATCAATTCTTACAGGAATATATGGGCCGTTTTCAAGATAGTAAGGCATAGTAGGGTCTACACCTTCTAAGAAGAGAATCATCCTATTTTTCCATAGATTAAAATTATCTCTGGAGAATCTAGGGGGTTTTGCAAGAGAACCATTGTCAATATAGTTTGTGTTTGTGTTGGCAGCCATTTTCAGAAATAGAAAGGAAGAGAAATCTTAGTATAGATCATATCTTGTTTATGAGATTAAACAAATCTGCTCTGATACCACTTGTTGGTCCCGAAGGGCTATACAAGTTTGTAGAAGGGGGGGGGGGTTGGATACAAACACTAAGATTTTACTTTTCTAAATTATTTATTGATAAATCATTAACATTTTACAGCTTGTTGCGGAAACAAGATTAAGGATAAACCTAAATCTAAACAAGTTGGAACACTAAGTTTCTTGCACTAAAAAAGAGAAGGAAATTACTAATAATAACCTATCTCAAGATAAGAAGGATGAACTTGTCCAGAGTTAGCAAGTTACATCAAAATGAAGTGAGTTCTTCTTCTTATATACTGCATGCATTTAATGCATGGAAGTTTACACTTTACACGTGGCAGCAGCTCATCTGTTGTATGTCATTGACCTTTGTTGACAACCTTAGTAGCCGCATGTTTGAACAGTGTAGTATCAGAGTGGTTGTACGATTTCAGAAAATAAGGAGGTTCTTTTTCTGACATATCGTACGGAGTCGTGCAAGGGTGGTTAAGACAAAAGTACTTTGTACGGAGGACTTCATGATCAACTTTTCGTTGATTCAGCGGTTTATCATTCTATATCAGCGAATGATAAAGTTCAGCGATAGCTAAAGTCTTGTACTTGATACTTCATGTTGAGTGGACAAATCTGAGTCTTCGCTGATCCGCATCAGTTCATTAGGAGACTTGTCGCTGGTTCTTGAGCTTGATCTTCGACTTCAGCGTAGAACCTATGTTCACGTGAAACTTGTCTTCAGAGATCATAAGTAAACAACTAACTTATCAGCGATCACCATAAGGACTGAACAGACTCAGAGTATTATGGTGAACAGTGTTCGCTGAATGTTTAATCTAAAGAGCGAGAGTTCCTATCAGCGGTACTGTAAGATCTTAGTACTTATCAGCGATAGTGAAACTCTGATACAGATTGTTTACTTACAATTTTCACTAAGTATTTAAGAGAGGGTCATTATCAAATCACTGAGGGTTTGGATCAACAAACTCTGCACCAACCATTTTATGAGCCGGGAAGCCACATTACTGATTGGTTCACATTCTCTGGTGACCATCATTGAAACAGACAGTTAGCCCATGCCAACTCTTGCATTTAACCCCACCAGCCACTCATTTCTTTTTCAACAAAGAAATGTTTCATTTTTCTTGGGGACGCAACATATAATCTATCTAATCTTCAATCGTAAGGTTTGGATATTGAAAAAGAAGGAAGTTTGCCCCACCTTCGCTCTTCATTCATGCACATTAAGTCCGTGGAAAATTGTTGTTGTCTCAACAGTTTACACGCTTTGAGCCTATAGTTTTCAAGCATAAGTTGCTTTATTCTTTCTACACATGCACGTTCACACAAGGAATATGTTTTCTTGTCATAACGTTCATAGAAATTCCTTTGTGGTTTTTCGATGATTGAATGGAAGTCCTGGGGGAGTGAACATCAAAAAGTTCATTTCCAAAGTACATCTGTTGTACTAAGTGGCTCCGTTCTACTTACAGGCATTTTAACTGATTCATCCGTTGTTTCAGGGTTACCACATTCTTTTTTCTGAATTTGAAAAGATTCGGATAAATTCTTTTGGAATTGATGGTTTATCAGATCAAAAAGGAGGAGAATGTTACTTGTGGTGAACAAAGTGCATGTTGGAATTGATAAGGGTTTGATGATCATGATGCTCACAATCATCAAAAAAGGGGAGAAATAGTATATTGAAGAACAGGGGGAGAAATAATACCCTGAAGAAAAGGGAGATTTGTCATTGAAAGATTAAGGGGGAGAAATGATGTGCTAAAGTCAAGAAGACATTCTGAGTTGTTTCAAGAGAGTTTGTTATTCAAAGACAATTTTGAGGTCAAAGAAGATGAAGATACAAAGTTCAAGAAATCATACAAAGTTTAAGTTCAAAGCTTCAAAGACTTTAAACCAGCAAAGATCTAAAATTCCTGTTCAAGACTTGAAGACCAGTTGTTGAGGATTATTTTGAAGAAGATTTGACTTTAAAAAGAGAAAGATAAAGACTTTTCATGTTTGACTGAAGATTCTTCAAAGCTGAGATTTTAAAGAGTGTCAAAGCATCTAGTTCGACGTGAGCTTGTGAAGATAAAGTTGTTTGAAGATTGTCTGAGCTTCAAAGTTTAAAGTGGCCAGAGTTAAAGTTTTGAAGATCAAGTGATGAAGACTGCTGTTATATTTCTTTAAATCTTGAATCCAAGGGGGGAGAATGTTAGAGCATTATATTGTATTCAAGATTTATTGTAAAGTCTTGTAATAGTCAAACATTATAAAGTCAAATAAATACTCAAAGTCAAAGTAGTTATGTAAAAAGTCAATGTAATTAGGATTTAATACCTTGTAATTCATAGGTATAAATAGGACTTGCTTAGTTGTTAAGCAAGGTTAATGAGCTTATTTGTAGTATCTTAGAGAGAGAATCTAGAGAGAGAAAGTTGCACATTCTTATGTAAACTCTAGATTCTTGAAGATCAATGGATGATTTGTTGTTTACCTAATAGATCTGGTGTTAACACATACTGCCGATACACCACCTCCCATCTCTGTCAATGCTCATAGACCCAATGATCGACCAATGACTATAGGTCATACGGGTGACTTTAGGAGAGATGTTCTGAGTCGTATGATGACAATATCATCAAAAATTGTGGGTAAAGCCCAGGTCGCAGAGAAAAATATTAAAGGCACTCTGGACACCCACAAATTCAATTTTAAAGACCAAGTGGAAGAGGTCAGATCAGCTGCTGGTGAACTAGAAGACGTCCTGAAGAAAGCAGCTGCCATTTTCTATGATGTTGTCGCTGGAACTGTATCTGGGAAGAGATCTGCTAGAGAAACCTCTGGAGAAAGAGCCCCCAAAAGAGCAAAGTTTGTTGACCTAGTCTCCCAGAAGGCTTCAGCGGTGGTTTCTGACTTTGAAGATGATATAGGTGATGCAGAGGAGTCTGATCAACAAAAGGGGGAGGACATGAACGACTACAAAACACAAAACTCTTAAGACCCCAGCAGAAACCTCCAACTCTGCAGAACTACCACCAGAAACCATTCTTCTGGATACTCCACCCCAATCCCCAAGGAATGAACCAGAGAGGACAAACCCATCCTCTGCTGAAGAATTATTGAACCAACCACCTAACACAACCACAACTATGATGGTCCACGATCAACACCAGAATGATATAGCAGAAACTCTGAACATCGATAGAAGGAACCACAATAGAGATCCCAACAGAAGGAAACAGATCAGAGACAAGGGCTGACAAAGGAAAAGAGAATGTACCAGAAGAGCCGTTTGCTGATGTACAACAACAACCATCTACCAAACCCGATCACAATCTACCATCTCTAGAGGAAACCTTTACCTTCCTATATGCTGAAAAAGACCTTATTCCAGTCAATGCAATGCCCATCAATCCGTATCTAAATCCTAAGAGGTCAAACAAGCTCACAGAGGACAGAAGCAGATTCATAAGGACGAAGACCAACGTCTCCGGCAAGATAAACACTTCCTTTGGTCTTGCAAAAATACTAAGGATAGATCTGAAGTCCTTTGCCTTCAACAGAGTCGCATATCACGTCTATACGGTTGAACTCCACAATGAGGAGCAAGAAGTTTTCAACGACTATGATTTAGTTCTGCTCAATCCCTGTGACCTTCTAACTCTGCATGCCTACTGCCTCAACTTACAGATAGATACAAAGCCGCCAGAACTGCACGCACTAAAGTCTTGCTAACAATAGAAGAGCACGTGAACCTCAGAACCAAAATTGACTTTCAACATGGAATCGATTTTGAGATGGATAAACGGAGCATTAGACCTCTAGATGAGAGTCTTGTGGGATTTGAAAACTACCCTACAGGATCTCTTTCAGCCAATCCAGAAGCGTTTATTTGCTGACAGAAAGGTGTTAAGAAAGCCATCAGATCTGCAGAAGCCTACAAGTACTCCTCACAATCTGTGAAGTATATGCGAAAGATCGTACTTGAGAGGCCTCCAAGCTCCAAGTGCCCACAAGAAGTCATTGATAGTTTTGTAAGACATCTTACTCTTACTCTAGAATTCAGGGATTTAATTATGAGTTTTGACAAAATTCTTAGAGGAAACTATTATAACTAGTTTACTATCTCTCTTTACTTTGTAATGTAATCATATTCTAAAAGTAGTAAAAGGTTTTTAGAGAGGATGACTTTCTCCACTTTGTCTTCAATTTTGCTTAATCTCTGTAATCATAACATAGTTTGAATTTTCAATACTTAGGGGGAGATTGTTAGCCCCAAGTATGACTTTGTAAAATTATTGAAAATATCACAAGTCAGAAGGACGTCAGAGAACAGGACACCAGAGATCAAGTTGAAGACTTAGCAGAAGAACAAACAGAAGACCATCAGAGATCGTCAGAGCTCTGGAAAAAGACCTCTAATAGCCCATCAGAGAACATGATTGCCAGAAGACCTCCAGAGCTCTGGCAGATGGCCTCTGGTGAATGAAGACCTCTGTGAAGTCGAAGTCTCGTAGAAATCTCTAAGTGATAGACAAGTATCCGCACTTTCCACGTCAGCCTTAAAAGGACGAAGACATGCTTTCCACGTGTCATCACAGGGTTTGATAGTACATTGTTTATTACTTTATCAGGCTATAAATAGAACGTTAGTGGAACACACAAATTGTCGAGAATAGCAGTAATCGTTACTAGAATTGTGAGAACACTATCACTGCACAATTCCATTCCACTTCTAATATACGATCAGTAGCCTGAGAGATTTCAGAATACACACACAAGAAAGTGTTCCTTGTGTTATTCAAATATCAATGTACGAGCAGTTTGTTATTCATTATTATTCATCATATTGTTAGTCTCTCATGTTTCATGCTACTCACAATCATTCATACACAAACAGTTTTATTATGCTTCTGCTATCTTTGATCTTGTTGTTTGTATGAGACAAGGTGAATCTGGGAACCTACAAAAATCCTTTCATCTGGGAAAACATCACAAATGGCATTAGTGTTTTCAATGTTTTCTTGTTTTTCCAGTCTTGACAAGTGGTCAGCCACTTGATTGTTCACACCCTTTCTGTCAATGATTTCCAAATCAAATTCTTGCAATGACAAGACCCACCGTATTAGCCTAGGTTTTGCATCTTTTTTAGAAATAAGATATTTGATGGCAGCATGGTCAGTATGCACAATCACTTTGGCACCCATCAAATATGATCTGAATTTTTCAAAAGCAAAAACCACAACTAATAATTCCTTTTCAGTAGTGGTGTAATTGATTTAAGATTCATTGAGAGTTTTACTAGCATAGTAAATAGAGTGAAAAACTTTATTCTTTCTTTGACCTAGAACAACTCCTACAACCCAGTCACTAGCATCACTTATTATTTCAAAAGGTAAAGACCAATCTGGAGTCACTATTACAGGAGCAGTGACCAATGCTTCTTTTAAAATTTTAAAAGCCTTTTTATAGTCTTCATCAAAGTTAAAAGCATGGTCATGATGTAATAGAGAACACAAAGGTTTGGATATTTTAGAAAACTCTTTGATAAACCTCCTGTAAAAACCTGCATGTCCTAAGAAACTTCTGATTCCCTTAACAGTGGTTGGTTCAGGCAATTTTGCAATTACTTCTAACTTTTCCTTATCAACCTCAATACCTCTATTGGAAATGAGATGCCCTAACACAATACCCTCTTTAACCATAAAGTGACATTTTTCCCAGTTTAAAACCAAATCTGTTTCTTCACATCTTTTGAGAATTTTTTCAAGGTTTTGTAAACACAGATCATATGATATCCCATATACTGAAAAATCATCCGTGAAAATTTCCATGTACTGTTCAAGAATGTCTGAAAAAGTAGACATCATACATCTTTGGAAGGTGGCAGGTGCATTACAAAGTCTAAAACGCATTCTTCTAAAGGCAAAAGTGCCATAAAGGCAAGTGAACGTGGTTTTCTCCTAATCTACAAGTGAGATGGTATTTTGATTGTAACCGGAGTAACCATCTAAGAAACAATAGAAGTCCTTTCATGCTAGACATCTGGTCAATGAAGGGTAATGGAAAATAGTCTTTTTGGGTAGCCTGGTTAAGCTTCCTATAGTCCATACATATCCTCCATCCTGACACTACTCTAGTAGGTATGAGTTCATTCCTCTTATTAGTTATCACGGTAACTCCACCCTTTTTGGGTACACACTGCACAAGACTGACACAGGTACTACTGGCAATAGGATAAATTATGCCAGCGTCAAACCATTTTAAAATTTCCTTTTTAAATACCTCTTTCATCATTGGGTTGAGTCTTTTTTTAGGCTCAACTGAGGTAAAGTCTTTGTTTTCCAAAATGATTTTATGCTAACAGATGGTAGGCCTTATGCGCTTTAAATCATCAATGGTCCATCCAATGGCCTTGGTGTGTTGTTTCAACATGCTCACCATCTTTTCCTCTTGGTTAGATTCTAAGGATGATGAAATAATGATCGGTAATTTCCCTGGATCTCCTAAAAAGGCATATTTTAGATGTGAGGGCAATTATTTTAACTCTAAGTCTGGAGCATAGTCTAAGGAAGGCACAGAAGTTTTCATGTCCTTATTTTATTAAACTTCAACAACAGAGGTGACCTGTATGTCTTCTAAGTCCTCAAACTCTACTCTATCTTCTTCACTATCAGGTTCTTCCATTTTTATTCCCTCCCCAAAATTTTGGTCTAGGCACCAAGATTCAATCAAACTTAAGGTAGAACATTCCTCTCTCTCCTCAGGATACTTAAGGGAATCCAACACATTAAAGGTTACTTGTTGGTCTTGAACTCTCATGGTGAGTTCACCCTTTTGGACATCTATCAGAGTTCTTCCTATGGCTAAGAAAGGTCTTCCTAAAATGATGGGAATGCCTTTGTCAGCTTTAAAGTCTAAGATTATACAATCTGCAGGGAAAATAAACTTGTCAACTTGGACTAGGACATCCTCAATTTTTCTCTTAGGCCAAGCTATGGACTTATCAGCTAATAAGAGAGACACAATTGTGGGTCTAGCTTCACCTATGCCTAAGGTGTTGAATACAGATAAAGGCATGAGGTTTATACTGGCACCTCAGTCACATAAAGCTTGTCCAGCTTCTTTTCCTCCTATAGAACATGGGATTGTGAAACTTCCCGGGTCTTTCATCCTTAGAGGGATTCTATTCGAAAACATAGCACTACATCCTTCAGTCAGAGCTACAGTCTCATACTCATTCAATTTTTTTCTTTTTTCTTAAAATGTCTTTCAAAAACTTTGCATAACTTGGCATTTATTCAATGGCTTCCACAAAAGGTATGTTGATATGCAGTTGTTTAAAAACATCTAAAAACTTTTTGAACTGCAGTTGATCTCTTTCATTCCTTAATATATGGGATAAGGAGTATAGGGAGGAACTGTAGTAGGAGATGTAGTCTTTTGAATAGTTGGTGCTGGAATTGGTGGTGAGGTCTTGTATGTCTCAATGTTACCAGGAACTTTGTGACTGTGACCAGTTTGTGACACATTCACAATGGTTTTGTCTATGGTTGATTGATCTTTCTTAGGGTCTTCAGGGATTAACAGTGGAATGGTTGGAATGGTAGTGGTGCTATTGGGCCCAACATTGTTTTCTGGCCCAATAATTCCACTGGACTTAGCAGGGTCTGTGACTGTGTTTTTCTTTTCTGGATCTGCTTTGGTTGGCTTTATTAAATATTTTTGTATGTTTTCTGGTAAATCTCTACCACTCCTCAAAGTTAGAACTTTTACATGCTTTTTTCCAATTCTCGGGGCTATATCTGTGTCACTTGGTAGAGAACCGGAAGAACGTTTTCTTATTTCTAAAGCCATTTGACCCACTTGCGTCTCCAGATTTTTAATTGATGCTTGAGTTTGGGATAAATCCCTTCATCATTGCTTCCAAAGAAGTAGATGATTCAGCATGGTGGTTTGGCTTTTGTTGAAAGCCATGTTGATTATTTTGAGAATTCACGTGCTGGTTGTTTTGCGGTATGTGATAAAATTGTTGGGTTTGACCTTGCAATTTAGGTGGTGGTGGATTTCATGCAGGACTGTGCCAAGAAAAATTAGGATGGTTCCTCCACTCAAGGTTGTAAGTCTGAGAGAAAGGTCCTCCCTTGTTATTATTATTATTATTATTATTATTATTATTATTATTATTATTATTATTATTATTACCAACATAGTTGATACGCTCAGGATTTCCTGGACAATGTTCAAAGTTGTGACCATCACCACAACAAGTGCACTATATAGACTAAACAGTAGGAGGGGGTGCAACAGGGTTGACTGTAAGTCCAGGATTTACTCTTACAATCAATATATCAATCTATGAAGCAGTAATTGAGAAGTAATATGATCAAGCCCAATTGTATTCAATGAAGAACAGAATTACAGATCTTAGAGAGAGAGAGTATCTCAAAGATTACAAAAGATGAATACAAATATATGCGGGAGAATCTGTTACAGTACAAATATGAATGACTAATAGGAACAATAGACGTGTCCTAATTAGTTAACTAAACACTAAGGAAAGTATCTAGTTATAAGTTCTGAACATGTTGTTCAGAACTTCTGAACATAATTCTGATTAAGCTTCTTAGAACTTCTGACTCTTCTTCTCAGATTTCTGACTCTTCTTCTCAGACTTCTGTACTTGGTAAACTTTCAAAGTAATCCTGCTGAGCTTTTGTAGTCAGAACTCTGACCCTTCTTCTCAGAACATCTGAGCCTTCTTATCAGATTTCAACACTTAGTTTATTGACAAAACTCAGATCTAACAATCTCCCCCTTTTTGTCAAATAAACTTATACTTTGTATCACCAAGCTCTTTCAATGCAGGAACAATTTTCTGTAACAGCACATTTCTCTGAGTAAGTCTCTTGTCAATTCTATCAATAATTTTCTGAATAGTTTCAACTTGCTGAGTGATCACTTCTTGAGTCATGTTAGCTTGCTTCACCTTCAACACCTTTTTCTCCAAATTATGCTTGATGAATCTCAAAGTTCCAGAGCTATATTTTGCAGTCTCCTTTGCTCTGAAAAAGATCTTTTCACTCTTGTTTTTCAAAAATAATCCCAATTCTGGATGTCTGCACACACTTCCAGTTTTTAATACTTGCTTCTGATCATGATCTGTGATGGGTCTTGAAAGATAGACACCTGGCCTTTGTAAATACAGAGCTATTTGAAAATCTGTATAACAATGCCATCTTAGGATGTAAAACATAGCTTCAATCACTACACTCCTTGCCTTCCTTTCATTCTTATCTTTTCTTGATTCTTTGAAGCACAACATACTGTGTAGTCTGTAGAAATCCATTACTGATAGCTTTTCAAAGTCTGCATCAGTAAAATAGTACACCTTTCCATCTTCTCTTAATACTTCAAAGGATAAGTATTCTTGCTTTCTGAACTGCTTTATCTTTAATTCTCTGATCCCAGTGATTAGAAAATCTGAATACACATATTTCTTTGGTTTTCCAAGACATCTTGACTTCTCAGCCAACCAGATCCGAGTCTCTTTTGGTTTGTCATGATATACACTTAGAAAGTTTACTTCAATTGGATCAAAGAAGTTTGGCAGATCAAACTCCAGAAAATACCCATTCATATCAATAGACATCTCATCTTCTTTTGGTTCAGATTGTTCAGCTTGTTCAAAACTTGTTATTTGCACATTCTGAGGAATTATGTCCTGAATTTCTTCATCTTCATCTGAAAGAATTTCATTCACCTCATATTCAGCAGGAAACACAAAGTCCTTATGCAGCATCTTTTTGGGATTAACCTCTGATAGCAACCATTCACCACAGCTTCTGATCTTTCTTCTGATACTTAATTTTCTTTTAACAGATTTCACACATCTCTTCCCCAGACGTTTTTCTTTCAGATACAGAAAATCCTTCCATTCCATTTAGTAACCAACTCAAAGTTGCATCACTATATTTTACCAAATCCTTCAATCTGAATAGTTCAAGTCTTTCATAAACTGTGTATGCAAAACCTTCTGATTCCATTCCTTCATTTATAAACCCTTTCTCATGTATACCAATCCCTGGAATCATCTCTGGACAGCTTAAGTCGCATTTCTCCTTTCTTCCTTCAATAGCCAGTTGAAAATCATAAAAGTACATGTTTATGACATAAATGCCCAGAAGTCTTCTACATTCAATCTCTATCCAGGCTTCTTCAGTACTGGCAAAGAACTTAACAAGAAAGATCTGATCTTCAAGAGTTAATCTGTGGAAATCAAAACTTGATAAGAAAACCTTTACATTCTTTTCTTTCAATACTTCCAATTTTACATACTTCAGACCATCAAATTCTTCTGTTTGGAACATCAAAACTTTCTCAATCCTTTTCTGAATGTGCAACCTTGAGTCAGGAATTCTAAATCTGTTTGAGGCTTCTGCATAAATCATCTGAGATCTTCCATCCATGAAACCATCAACATTATTTTCCAAAACTTCATATTCTCCTTTTTTGTGATAAAGATTCTCATATGTTTCTTATGGGAAGATGTCGTCATGAAAATGTTTAGCAAGTGGTATATCACTTAATTCCAGAACAAAATCACATATAGGTTCCTCTAGCATTGGTAGATTAATCTTAGGGATTTCAATTGGATTTCTGAATAGATATTCTGAAGGCATGAAGTATTCTTTGACTCTTTCATATTCTCCTATATCATCAGCAATATCATCAACATAGTTGAAATAAAAATCCTCTTGAAATTTCTGAAAATATCCAACTGAATTATCTTCTTCTCCCATCAGATCAATAGGTCTTACCATCTTTACAGCTTTTTGAATATTCAGAACATTAAGTGCTCTGACTATCTCACTGTGCATCCTTCTGATCAAAATCTCATTCAATCTCCTTTCTTCTGACTCGGAGTCTATCACACTATCTTTATCATATGGAACAATATATGTACAAGTGTTCACAACCACTAAGCTTTCATCTACTTCCTCTGATCCCAAAACAGGTTCCTCAATAGTTTCAGTTTCATCAGAATTAACTTCCATCTCTGTGTCTAAATTCAATTCTTCTGTTTTATCAGAATCACCACCATATATGCTTTCCACCTCCATTTCATCTGTATCTGAACTGTCAATCTGAACTATCTGATTATCCACTGTCTTTACAATTTCTTCTGTCTGAACTTCTGTGTTCTTTGTACTGACTAAATGCATATATGCTATTTCAAAATCTTCTATGCCAATATCATCATCAGAACTTAACCTTTGCCTTTTCTCCCCCTTTTGATTATCATGAGGTTCATTATCATCAAACTTTCTTTTGTAATTCTGACCAGAAATACCTTCAGGTTCAGCTTCTGCAAGTGGAACAAGATCAAGAGGCTTTGAAGTTGAAGCCATAGATACACTCAGTGCTTTAAATACAGAATCTTGCATACTCTGCATTTGTTTCAACAGATCTTTTTGAAATTCAGACATTATATCCTTGATCTCCTTTTTATGAGATTCCAAGGATATCTTCACATTATCTATCTTAGTTTCAACAGATATCAATTTTCCCTCCAACATTTCTTTCAATCCTTTCACCTCATTATTCAGACCATCCACCTTTTCTTCCAATTTTTCAACTTTTTCCCCCATCTCCTTGTTTTGATTCTGAATCTTTTCAAATTCAGAAGAATCTAACCGTGAACCTGAACCAACAGATGGTCCAGTTTTCATGTGCCCAGAGGGCTCATGGCCTGTAGATAACACGAAGTCATCTTGTACAACAGATGCACGTTTGAATGAGGCTTTTGAAATGTTCACCTCACCAGGACTTCCATCCAATCCTTGAAACCCAATATTAGGTATGTCTATGAATGTTGTGTCAGGAATACGAAATTCCTGATTTGTGCAAGTGTTAGAAGGAATTTCAGGCTTAATTTGAATAGGACTGTGATATTCAGACTAAATGTGTTGAAAAATAGGTTGGGATTTATCACCTCCCTCCAAATGAGTTTGGGATGGTTCCCCTGAATTGTGTGAAACAGTAGCATGTCGAAATGCTTCTGAGTGGGTATGGATGGGTTGTTCAAGATCCACCACTAGGTCCATGGTGTTTGTTTCAATATTGGACACCAAGAAATGTGAACCAATAGCAGTTGTGGTTACCTGGTTAAGATTAGCTAGTTCAGAGGCATCTCTTTCTGTTTGAACCTCTATTGACAATCTCTCATCCTCACCACCCTCATTCTGTTTTCCTCACTTATTCTAACCAAGCTCTCAGAATTTTGCCCCTCATTTCTCTCAGAATGTTCACCCATTTGAACATCCTCCCCCTCTCTAACTGGACTAGACCCCTCACCTCTCTTCTCAGGTTGGTCCTCATGGGTAGGGATTTGAGGTATTTCAATTCCCATAGAGGTGCAATATGCTTTTAAAATCTCACTCTCCCTTGGTATATAATTCCTAAGTGATTTTGGCAACAGTTTATGATTAGGATAATTCTCAAGTTTAGTAACTGAAGACATCTTACCCAAATAAAAAGTAGGACCATGCTGTTCATTTGATCTTCTTGAAATGGTTCTGTTTTCTTGCATTGCATACCATATCACAATTTGCCAATACCTTATGTAAGGTATGTATGCCAGAGGAGTATCCTTTGTCTTCTTTTGAATAGCTTTCTGATTTTTCTCAAAAGTGTTCTTCATGTCTTCCCAAAGTATAGCAGTGTAATCATAATGCCTATTCTTCACTAAACCCTGAAAGATCTGAAGATTCTGTTTTGAACCTTGATCTGCTGAGCTATTTTTCCCTGACAAACACTTATTCACCACATGAAAGAAACATGCCCAAATTGGTGGCAATTTGTTCCTTCTGAACAAACTAAGGGTCCTTAGTCCTTCATTATATCCTAACTTCATAAATTCTGCAATTAGTTCCTTTGTTAAAGGTGAGTCTTCAAAGTCTGACCTTCTTTGTACATCATCTTTCTCTGGAAGATTTAACATTTCTCTTAGTGCAGAGATTGATAAAGCAAATGTTACTCCACCAATTTCAGATACAAACTTTTTGTCTTCTAACCTAAGATGTCTCCACCATTGTTGAATATACTGAATAGGAACTGTTTTGCTTCTTGTAAACCATTTCCTGTAAGGATGATACTTGAATAATTCCATGATGATTCTATGTTCAGGCTTAAATCTACTCTCCTCAAATAGTAAAACACAGTTATTTTCTGACAATTTTAACCATTCACCTTCAGGCACAACCCTTTCCACTAAAATTGGTCTATTCGACATAATCGACCCTGCAGCACTCTGTTCATGTTCAACATTTATGTTTACCTCATCTGCATTTCCTTCTGATTCAACCATTTGTTAATCTTCTTCATTTATCTCATCATTTCCTATTGCTTCTTCCTCAACAGCTCTATTTTGCACTTCATCATTATCGGAATCGGATGAATCCATCAAAGACTTAGTAGAATGCAGAGATATTTGACCACTTCTTCGAAATCCAGACATGATTTAAGAAGAAAACAAACTCAAAGAACTCTTGATTGATTCGTATCTCACTTTTCACTCTGAAATTTGAAAGAATTTGAAATAGGGATTTTAAGACCTATTTAAAATCCGCGAAGTTGAAAGGTTTGACGGAAAAGCGAGGTCAAAGTTATAACGGAGTCAACACGTTTGAAATGCCACAGAAGATTTAAATGAAATACGTGGCATAATCAACCAAATATGAAGCTGACACGTGTTATTTGATAGAATATTGACACAAGTCAAAAATCTGAATAACACGCTCAGAAGATTGTCTTTCCTTTATCAGAGATCTGAGTATTCTACTCAGAGTTCTGAGTCCATGATTCAGAAGAATTTGCCTTGTAACCAAGATTTATTTAAAATCAACTTCTGACAAATGTAAAAACTTTAATTAATCAGAAGAGGTTTGAACAGATAGAAAAACAATGTATCATCAGAATATTGTTCACAAAATGATGATTTAAAGAAAATCATTTAAAATCTTATATCTGAATATAAAAACATTTGAAATTCAGATATATAGTTTGAACAAGAAGAAAAAAAAATTATCATTAAAAGCTTGTTCTTCTTAGAATGATCAGAAATAAGAAATGAACACAAACCTTTTTAGCATCATGATATGATTTCCAAAAGATTTTGATGCTCCCCCTTGACTTTAGCATGTACTTGACCATATATGATACATAAAGATGAGGTAGAAAAAAATAGAGAAAAATAATCCATAAGCTTGAAGTATTTGTATTTCTCAGAAATAAATTTTTGAAAGATAAATTTCTGAAGTATTGACTCAGAGTCTCTGACCTTAAGATTCAGAAGTTCTGAGCTCAAGACTCAGAAGTTCTGAACTCAAGACTCAGAAGTTCTGAACTTAAGAGTCAGAAGTTCTGAACTTAAGAATCAGAGTTCTGGGTACACCACTCAGACAATTTTACTTGAAAAATTTAACATTTTATTTTTTAAGAAACACAAATATTTTCAATTAGTCAGATTAAGCATTCCTATTTTACATATGAGAAAATAGAACCTTTTGTGATCAAGAGGCTTTGTGAATAAGTCAGCCAATTGATACTTTGTATGCACAAAGTGCATCTCTATAGTTCCTTTTTCCACATAGTCCTTTATAAAATGATACCTCACATCTATGTGTTTAGTCTTTGAATGTTGAACAGGGTTCTGAGTAATGGCAATTTCACTTTCTGAGTCACAATAGATGGGAATTTTGTTGAGCTGATATCCATAATCCATGAGTTGTGTTCTCATCCACAAAGTTTGAGAGCATGCAGCAGCAGCAGCAACATACTCTGCCTCAGCAGTTGAAGTGGACACACAATTCTGTTTCTTTGATGCCCAACTCACTATCTTATCCCCCAAAAAATGACAAGCACCAGAAGTACTTTTTCTGTCCAACCTACTTCCTGCATGATCAGCATCAGTGAAAGCAGTCAATTTGAAGTCAGTTTCTTTTGGATACCATAAACCTAGATCAGGTGATCCTTTGAGATATCTTAAAATCCTTTTGACAGCTAACATATGTGATTCTTTTGAGTTAGATTGAAATCTAGCACAGAAACAGGTAGAAAACATTATATCTGGCCTACTTGCAGTCAGATAAAGTAAAGATCCAATCATGCCTCTATAGAGTTTGTTATCTACTGAAACTCCTTTGAGATCAGCATCTAACTTTATGTTTGTTGCCATAGGAGTTCTCATAGAAGCACAATCAGACATTTTGAACTTTTTCAGAATATCTCTGACATATTTTCCTTGATTTATAAAAATACCATTTGGTAATTGTTTGACTTGAAGACCAAGGAAAAAATTCAGCTCACCCATCATGCTCATTTCAAATTCAGATGACATGATTTTAGAAAAATTATCACATAATTCTGGACTGGTAGAACCAAATATTATGTCATCAACATAAATCTGAATAAGAATTAAATCCTCACCCTGTTTCTTTAAAAACAAAGTTGTGTCAATCTTACCTTTCTTGAACCCTGAAACTAACAAATGTTGAGTAAGAGTGTCATACCAGGCTCGTGGTGCTTGTTTTAGACCATATAAATCTTTGTCTAAAATATAAACATGATCAGGAAATTCTGGATCAACAAAACTTTCAGGTTGATGAACATACACCTCTTCATTAAGTTTGCCATTTAGAAAGGCTGATTTGACATTCATTTGATACACCTTGAAGTTCTTGTGTGCAGCATAGGCCAAAAATATTCTGATTGCCTCTATTCTTGCCACTGGTGCAAATGTTTCATCATAATCAATTCCTTCTTGTTGACAGTATCCTTTAGCAACCAATCTTGCCTTGTTTCTAATAACAACACCTGATTCGTCCTTTTTGTTTCTGAACACACATTTAGTTCCGATGATAGATTTACCTTCAGGCTTTGGAATGAGTCTCCAAACTTTGTTTCTTTCAAATTGGAGCAATTCCTCTTGCATTGCTGAAATCCAATCTGGATCCTCTAGGGCTTCATTAGCTTTCTTAGGTTCAATCACACTTAAAAAACCATCAAACATTGCTTCATTTGCTGTAGCTGATCTGGTTTTTACTCCTGTTGATGGATCACCTATTACGTGATGAATAGGATGATTTTTAGTCCATTTATTTGCACTTGGAAGAACATCAATCTCTGAAAAATTGTTGTTTGTATCATTCTCATCAATGATTGCTTGTAATTCTGAGCTATCCCCTTGTTCTAAGATATGAGTAGGAGTTGTATCCAAGTTTGGATTCTGAGCAGTAAAGTCAGATTTCTGAGTAACTTGTTCAGAGTTCAGAATTTTGAGTACAAGGTTCAGAATTTTCACCACTTGTATTTATCAAACTTGGACATTCCTCAGATGGACCTTTATCAGAAATTACATTTGATTGAACTATTTATGGAGTTCTATTCTTCATCTCTTTTACCATCTTTGGGTTTTCATATTCTGCATAAGAATCAGAAATTAGTTCTAGAAAAGCATCCTTAAACAATAAATTGTGTTCTGAACAAATAGGATTAGAATTTGTATCAGAAGTCATCTTTGTCTTGTTTTTCATGAGTTCTGAACTGTCTTGTTCAAAAGTCTTCATTCTGGCTTCATCAAATGTTACATTAATGCTTTCCATCATCCTCTTGGTTCTTCTATTATAGATTCTGAATGCTTTGGAAGTTAATGAATAACCAACAAAGTATCCTTCATCTGCCTTTTTATCAAAAAAGGCAAGATTTTCTCTGTCTTTAAGAACATAGCATCTGCAACCAAAAACATGAAAGAATTTGATTAAAGGTTTTCTTTTATTTATCAGTTCATAAGCAGTCTTATTTAATCTTTTATTGATTAAAGTTCTGTTCTGTGTAAAGCAAGCAGTTGCAATTGCTTCAGCCCATAAGAAAGTTGGAAGATTTGAATAAGCCAACATGGTTCTTGCAGCTTCCCCTAGAGTTCTGTTTTTCCTTTCAACAACACCATTTTGTTGAGGAGTTCTGACAGCAGAGAAATTGTGAGAAATCCCAGAACTTTCTAAAAAATTCTGAAGAGTCTCATTTCTGAACTCTGTTCCATTATCACTTCTGATTTTCTGAACTGGAAGTTGTAAGAAAACTTGAATCCTTTTGATAAAGTTTATCAATGTAGTAGCAGCTTCTGACTTAGCTCTTAAGAACTCTACCCATGTGTATCTGGAATATTCATCAACAATTACAAGCATAAATTTCTTTCCTCCCATAGACTGAACTGAAATAGGACCACAAAGATCAGTATGAATCATTTCTAATGGTGCTTTGCAAGATGAGTCCATTTTTAATTTGTGAGAACTCTTTTTCATCTTGCCCATTTCACAAGCTGAGCATAATGATTCTTTTTCAAATTTGATCTTTGGTAAACCTTTAACCAGATGTTTTGCAACAAGCTTATTAAGATCTTTGAAGTTTAAATGAGAACATCTTATGTGCCACAGCCAGCATTCATTTGCAGTTGAGTTTGATAAAAGACAAACAGGATTTAATGTTTGTAATTTTGAAAGGTTAACCACAAACAAATTTTGAAAAGTTAACCACAACCTGTTATTTTGAACTTGATTTGACAAAGATTGTCTAAAAACTGACTTATGCTGAAAAGATTATGTTGTAATCCTTCAACATAGAAAACTTTTTGAATTGTCAGATCTCCTTTTGTTAAATCTCCATAACCTTTAACTTGACCTTTGCTGTTATTTCCAAAGTTTACTGCTCCTCCAGCCTTTTCTGTGAAATTTGATAGAAAAGACTTCTGACCTGTCATGTGTCTTGAAGCTCCTGAATCTAAAAACCACACATGACAGCCCTGCAAAAACAATCAGTTAGTTTTAGGTACCCATTTTGGAATGGGTCCTTCTCTGTTAGCTTTGTCATTTGATTTAACAAAAGTACCTTTTACTTTCCATTCAAAATCTTTCTTTAAACACCATTTGCCTTGAACTTTTATGAAGTCAGAACATTTTATGTTCATAAATTTGTTCAATTTCTTCTTGAAAGTTGTAGATTTGGATGTTCCAGTATTTTCAACTTTCTTTTCTTTCATATTAAGCTCTTTCTCATTCTTTCTTTTGATTTTAATTTGAGGATTCATTTCTTTTATTTTTTCTTTTCTCTGAACAGAAACATTCTTCTTTTCTGTATTCTGAATATCTTTTCTTATGAATGAAACAGATGTTATTGTGATTGGACATTTCTGAGAATATTGAAAAGAATCACTTTCACATTGAACACAAGTCAGATTTTTCTTTGCAAGTAACAACAAATCTGTACCATAAGTCCTTTCATTTTTATTTCTATTTTTCAAAGTACATGTACATTTATTACAGAAACTATGAGCTTTTGGTACAGAATCAGAGTTCAATTCAGTCTTCTCAGGAACTCTTTTCAGATCATCTTTCCTTTTGCTTTCCTCTTTTTCTGAAAAATTCAACTTATTTTTGTTAGAAAATGAATTAGATGATTCACCTTTTTCATATGTACTTGATTCATTAAAGAATTTATCATTTTCTTTTAGAGCATTAATCTTGAACAGATCATATTCAGCTTTCAGTTTCTCAAGCTCTGTTATTTTCTGAATAAAAACATTCTTTTCTTTTAAAGCATTTTTAAGATCAAAATCCAAATCACACAAGTCATTTTCAAGTTCATCATAAGCTTTCCTTAGGTCCTCAAGTTCTTGACTTACAAGATTAAATCTCTTTTTAAGTTCTAGAAATTCTTCTGACTTTGAATCAGAATTCTAATTAAGAGACTCAGATTTCTGACCCTCAGAATCAGAAAATTGATATGAACAGTCAGAATTCTGATTAGAAGATTCAGATTTTTGACTAATTGTTTCAGAAACCTTACTAGTATCAAATATACTTTCTATGTCAGAATATGAAAAACTTTGTTGTTTATTTTTGTAACTGACATTTAGAGAGTCATATTTGAATTTAGTGTCATTGTATTTTGGTTTCTCTTCTTTTGGTTTAGAAATTTCTTTCTTAACTTTATCTTCTGAAACATTTGACTTTTCTGTTTTTGATTCAGAAACTGTTTCCTTTGTCTTTTTAGAACTTGATTTCTGTAAATTATCAGAACTTGTGATAGAACTTGCAGGTCTTATAAAAACTTCAACAACTTCTGGAATTTTTGGTTTAGGAACATGAAGCTTATCAAAATCATACAAGTTTACTGGAGCTCTTTTTAAAACAACATTTTCTTCCAATCCCAATCCCTTCTTTGGATTATAAAATCTTGTATCTTTTACATTGCTTGTCAGAAGATTTAATGTTTGCTGAGTCTGACCTCTTTTCAAGTTAAGATTTTCTAATTCTTTGATTTTGATGTACAAATTCTTTCTTTCCTCAAATAGCATATCAAACTTTATTTGTAAATCACCCTTTTCATCCTTGACTTTTGAAAGTTCAATTTTTAATTCAGAAATATTTTTCACCAATTCAGAATTTTCAGTTTTAACTTTCTGTTTCTCAACCTCAGATTCCTCATACTGTTCTCTTATTACCTCTTTTTCAATTCTGAATTTGTTAACTAAATTTCTTTCTCCTTTTATTTGTTTTCTTAGTTTAACAAATTCAGTTTTCATTTCACCAATCCGTGTCATTAAGTCTATTTCAAGTGCAGAATGTACCTCAGCAGATGACTCAGAATCAACATCTTCAAAGTCAGAATCATCCTCATTCTTCATCTTTGCCATATAACTCTGCATCTGTGAAAAGTGAATGCAGTCATCTTCATCTGAAGTGTAGTACAACCAATTTTCTTGTTCAGCTAACAATGCCACTTCATCATCTCTTTTCTTAGCTAGCTGAGCCTTTTTGGTGTAGTACTCACAATCCTTTACAAATTTTACTTTGCAATCTTTTGCATAGTGACCAGACTTTCCACACTTGAAGCACAAATTCTTTTCTTTTCTTTCTTCCTTTTCTTCTCTATTTTCTTCCCTTCTTTCTTCCTTCTTTTCATACTTACTCTCTCCTCTCTCTTCTCTTTTCATGAAATCTGGATTTCCCTGCTCTTTCCTGTACTTGCCCTGAAATTTTCCTTTTCCATACCTCTTGTTGAAAGTGTTAGTCAACAAGGCCAACTTTTCAGCAATCATTTTGATATCTTCATCTTCTTCTGATCCCTCTTCCTTATCAGACTCCTCCAGATTTGGTATCTCAGATAGATACGCAGTCTTCTTGGGTGTTTTAACAATTTTGGACTTTGACAGAAAAGCTAATTGTTCTGCAACATTCTTCTTTTCTTCAACCACAATTTTAACAGAGTCCTCATGCTGATTTAGTACACAGAATAGATCATTGAGATCTTCTTCACACATATCCTTATTCATTTGTAGACTTATAGCAAATGATGACCATTCAGAGTTTAGACTGTTCAGAAATTTGTAGTTTATTTCTGACTTTGTCTTTTTCAACCCATTTCTTCTCAAATCATTCAGTATAGTACAGAATTTACTATATGTCTGAGTCAAGCTTTCAGATTCTTTAGCCTTGAACCTTTCATAAGCATTTATGCTTTGATTTAACTTTGCTTGTATCGTTCTGACAGTTCCTAACATCTGTCTTTCCAGTTCATCCCACATTTCCTTGGCGGATGATCCACTGTCAATTCGGTTTAGAACTGCATTCGGAACGGCCAATGTCATCAATGTGATTGCTCTTTTGTCTATAGCATGCCTATTTTTCTGTTCTGCTGTGTATTGAGAATAATTCTTCTTCACCCTTGTTGCCAGAATTTCTGGAGTTGTCTCTGTTTCAGGGGTTGCAGCCACATCGATATAGACTTCGATAGGACCTTCTCGGATTGAAACCATTAGATTTTTCATATATGTTATCCAGGAATTGGATCATTCGAATTTTCCATTGCTGGTACTCTTCAGGTATTAGAACAGGTGGCTTTGTTTCAAATCCCATAGCGAGATATTCTTTAGAAGACATGATTGTAAGAATTTTCAACAGAAAGACAAATTTGAATTTCTTGATCGAAAGATAACAATTAATTCAGGAATTGATAAGAATTCAAGAATTGTAAGCAGTAGCGGAATCGATTTTTGAACGAATCAAGAAATCTTCAAGAAAATTGATCAATTAACCTTCGCGATCACGATCTTGAACAATTTTGTTTGTTGATTGGATCGGATACCAATTGTAAGTCCAGGATTTACTTTTACAATCAATATATCAATCTATGAAGCAGTAATTGAGAAGTAATATGATCAAGCCCAATTGTATTCAATGAAGAACAGAATTACATATCTTAGAGAGAGAGTATCTCAAAGATTACAAAAGCTGAATACAAATATATGCGGGAGAATATGTTAGCAATGTAGTGCTAACCACTATATATATATACTGCAACGGAAATATTAAAGCTACAGTACAAATATGAATGACTAATAGGAACAATACACGTGTCCTAATTAGTTAACTAAACACTAAGGAAAGTATCTAGTTATAAGTTCTGAACATGTTGTTCAGAACTTCTGAACATAATTCTGATTAAACTTCTCAGAACTTCTGACTCTTCTTCTCAGACTTCTGACTCTTCTTCTCAGACTTCTGTACTTGGTAAACTTTCAAAGTAATCCTGCTGATCTTTTGTAGTCAGAACTCTGACCCTTCTTCTCAGAACATCTGAGCCTTCTTATCAGATTTCAACACTTAGTTTATTGACAAAACTCAGATCTAACAATGACTGACACGTCATTAAGATTTCTAATAAAAGATACCATGTCATTCAACTGTGTAGATATCAATGCATAAGCATCAGGATCTTGCCCTCCTGTTGTTTTTCTAGGTGGCAATGCACGTGGATCAGCCCACTGACCATTGTTGTTAGAAATTCTTTCAAGGGTCTCATATCCTTCATTATAGGTACAAGTTGTGAAACCTCCGTTTGCAGTAGCATCGAGCATTTGTTTTGCAGTAATATTTAAAAACTATAAAATGTCTCTAACTGAATGCAGTACGGAATGCCATGGTGAGGGCATTTTCTCAAAAGCTCCTTGCACCTATCCCATGCATTAGGAACTGCCCATCGTCCATTTGTTTAAAAGTGCAAATTTCATTCTTGGACTTAGAATTCCTCGTGGGTGGAAAAAAAATCTCCGCCATTTGGGTCCATGTAACTATAGAATCTAGCTTCATCGAATTGTACCAAGACCTTGCACTATCTCCTAAAGAGTATGGAAAAAGTTTTAATTTCAGTGCATCGTCTTTTACACCTAGAAGTTTAAAAGACTCTGTAATTTCCATGAAAGACCTTAAATGAGAATGAGGATCTTCAGATGCCAAACCAGCGTATTGGCCGTTAGTTTGTAACATATGAAACATAATTGGTTTTAATTCAAAATGGCGAGTTTGCAGTGTTGGTTTAAGAATTCCTGAATGAAACTGAGTTGAAACAGGAACTGCATAAGACATAATACCACCATCTTTGGAATTAGCTAACTGAAAATGTTTTGTTTCTCATCATCAATATTATTTATTATTGGCGAAATATCTGGATTAATAGGGTTAATAGGCTGCCCATTTGGATTGACTCAGAGAATTTCCTCCACCTCATCAATCGAAAACTCGCCTTCTGACATCTCTAAAGAATTTAAGACTGAGTTAGCTCTTTGGATTCTTCTACGTTGTCTAAATGTTCGCTCAATGTCGGGATCAAATTGGAAAAAAAATCATCGTGAGGCAGTCTTGGCATGCACTATATTTTTTTTCTTTTTCAAAATTGTGTTAAAAAACTTGCTTTTAAAAACTTTACTTATAAAAAGAAAAAGTTCTGGCATGCTTCCCCGGCAACGGCGCCAATAACTTGTTGAAGGTTTGAGTTGGTGTACCTGTAAAAATGTTCAGAAATAAACTAGGACGCAAGTATACATCTCAGTCTATTATCGCCTTATAACAAGTAATAATGGTGAATATCGATCCCACAGGGAGCGTGGAAAAGTTTCTCTTTAAAAGTCTAAATTGTAAAAAATAGGTTTCAGATGGCGAATTCGAAAGTAATATTTTGTTGGGAGTTTGTGAGTATCAACTAATGAAAAATCAGTTATAAGAGGAAAGCACAGGGTATAAAGATCCATTAGGATTAAACTAATAATCAAATACGAAGACGAGACAACATTCCTTCGTTATCTCAAGTGTCGGATATTTTATGATACAACGAACCAGTTGTCAGTTTATTAATTGTGATCCACCATAAAATATAACATTGATTTAAATAACGTTGGACAATCATGCCGTACGATACACCTTTTTATCCTATTATCAGTCTCGGTCCCAATTTTTACTTTATACCCCGAACTAAGGCGATTAGACCATCATCGTTCTGTTGGGATTTGTTCAAAATAAGATTTCAAAAAAACATAATATTTGCAACGAAAGCTTAAAAACTTTGAACAACATTAAAACATTTTAACACCCACCAAGGATCCATTTGCATGAACATGAAAGATTATAGAACATACATAGGGGTTTTAGAAAGTACAACCTTTGTAGTCCTTTGTTAAGTCTTCTATTTGGAGAAGATGAAGATGGCAATAACTCAAAACTAGAGCTCCTCTAGAGTAGTCCACCAACAAGCTCCAACACCTTGAGTATGCTAGTACCTTCTTGACTTTTGATGCAAAAACTCTAACAAGCTCTACAATAGACTTGAGAAGGAAGAACATAAAAACACACACACACTATGTGTGTGGTTTCGGCCCAAGTAGAGAGAGAGGGAGAGGAGAGAGTTTGCTAATTTTCAAGTGTTGTATTCTTTGCAAGCCTTCTCATCCTTTTTGTCCAAAAGCACTAGACATGGTAACCCTTTTCTATTGGACCACAAAATGGTCCAATAGTATTTGAGCCTTCCATGCAAAATTACACTTGGAACCCCTTTAGTTTAAATTTGTTAAAATCTATATTTTAACTATTCAAACTTACTATAATTAGTCCCTCCTAACTACTTCTAGTTATATATTAAAATCATCATATTTTAATAAACTATAATTCTTATTTGCATTTTATATTAAGAATTATATTCATTAATATAATTAATAATATTCATCAATGTAATAACCAGGTATTTTATATAATTTAAAATTGATAATTTCATAAGTCTTTATGTTAGTGTTTTATGGAATTAAGAAGTTAAGGGGTAAGTTTTAATTTTATTATAGAAACTTAGGGGTATGTTTTGCCATTTGGGAGAAACTAAAGGTTTGTTTGGTAATCTCTTTACCAAATATCTTCACCACCGTCTTATGTTTGCTAAAAGTAGGAGGTGTCCTCCTTAGTTAAGATAGAATATTGAAAGTGTTAGTGTGTATGTGTGTGTTTCGGTGTTGAGAGAAAAAGAGAAAGAAATCGAAGGAATTAAAGGAGAAGAAGGAAAATCAAAGTTGCTGCTGTGATTTAAGGATTTAACTGAATAATCAGAAGGTAATAAATCCTATATCATCTCATCTTCATGTATATTAATTCCTACAAGTTTTACTATAAGTTATAGAAGTGGGTTATGGTATTTTAGTAAGATATGTGTATTTTGAGGTTATGGTTAGGTTATGTTTATAGTCTTAAACCTATCTGCAACTTTACAGCTACATGCATAGTATAAAACTGCAAAAATCTGGGTTTTAGGATGAAACAGTGAACTGTGACATTCATCGAAGTCGCAATAGAGGACTGCGACATTCAACGAAGTCGCAATGGTCGATTGCGATTTGGGCTTGAAGTCGCAATGGTCGTTTGCGACTTGGATTGGAATCGCAGTAGTTGATTGCGATTCGGGTTTGGAATCGCAGTAGTTGATTGCGACTTAGGGTGAAGTCGCAATAGTGGGTTGCGACTTCGGGGTGAAGTCGCAATAGGCGGTTGCGACTTGGTACTGTTCATTGCGATTTTTATTATATTTTAATGGGTTGCGACTTTAGTCGAGGATTTTCTAAGTTCAGTTTTAAGAAGAAATACCTGTTATTTTGTGAAATTTCAGATTCTGTGAAGGGTTGAAATACGTGATATAAACTTGAGAAAGCTTTTGCTGATAAACTGATCAGGTGAGTTTTTATTTTAAAGAGTATTTTTCTGAAATACAATATGTGAATAACGAATTGTGATAAGTGTATGAATATGTCATACGTGAGTGATTATAATGGGACATTATAATTACGTGAGTATTATATGAAAATATAATACGTGGCCGGGCTTTGGACCGGTGTGTTAAATTGGCTCGCAACCAATTGTTATTGGCCATTGGTGGAGGGATAAGGTGGAATGGGACAGGTATGTTGTGTAAATTGTAATTGGTATTAAGTTGTGTGTGAAGTATATGTATTTATATGAATGTGTGTATTTATATAAATGAATTTAATGATTTTCAAATATCAGGGATTTACTCACTAGACCCTTAGGTCTAACCCTCATTTTTGTTTTAAAAATCTGTATTCCAGGTGGTGGTACCAGTAAGAGTAAGTGATTAGATTACTTGGTGGATAGCTATGTGGAATGATGATCATTATGAAGTTGATGATACTTTTGTACTTAAATTTCAGTTATTAGCTATTATCATATCTAAATGGGATCAAGTTTGTACTAAATTTTATATTGGTTAGATCAGACTTTGGGACCAAATGTGTAATGTGAATGATTTTGTTGAAACCCTGTTATGAATTATATGTTATATGTATGTTTTGTTTACGGGATGTTACAGATGGTATCAGAGCCCTAGTTTAAGAGATTTAGGTATTAGTATCTGTACCTAGACTTAAACTGCATGTGAAGTAGGATGTCCCTATTAAATTAGAACCTGGGGATATTAAGTATAAAAGGTAGAAGGAACATCATGTAAGGTAATTTCAAATTACACCAGGCCAGTGTAATTATGATCTTACAGGTACATGTTTGAACTGGAATATCTTATTATATGGGGTATGTGCTTATGTGTGTATATTAACTTTGTTTGAATCCACAGAATGGCGAGTGGTACCAGACAAGGGAATCAGGGAAGAGGAAGGAATTCAAGTGGAGAGAATCCACCATTAGGAACAGGGGGAAGAGGAGGAGATCGTGGTAGAGGTAGAACCGGAAGAGGAACAGGAGGTCGAACTGGAGGTAGAACACAACAGCATGGTACAGAGTTTGTTACACGAGATGATCTGACTGCTGAAATGGGGAGATTACAGGATAGCATACAAGCCATGTTCGAACATAATCGTCTTAATGAAACTGAAAGACCAGATCCGGAACATGAAGTGGAGATACCACTTACCTCTACTGTTCTACCAGGGGTGAAAAGGTGCGATTATAAAATGTTTCTTAGTTGTAAGCCCCCTACATACTCAGGAGATCGGGATCCGGTAAAGGCGATGAGATGGCTGAAAGAAATAGAGGCCATCTTCAAGACGTGTAAATGTGCTGAAGAAGACAAAGTGCTTTATGGAGCTGCGATGCTGAAAGGGGATGCTCTGTATTGGTGGGATGCTCATACAGAATCGAGAGGAGCGGATGTATATACTACTTTTTCATGGGAGGAATTCGTGTTAGCTTTCACAACGCACTTCTGTCCACAAGCCGCTGTCAGACAGTTAGAAGAAGAATTCATGAATCTACAACAAGGAAATCTGTTGGTTAGAGATTATACTGCACGATTTTTGGAGAAGTCTCGTTTTGCAGGATATTATGTTGCTACAGATAATATGAAGATGGAGAGGTTTATTTATGGGTTGAATTCCGAGGTTCGAAGATTGGTGACTGCCACAGGGCCAAATACTTTTACAGTTGCGGTGGATGCTGCCGAGAATGTGGAAAGAGATAATAAAAGAGATACTGGTGATAAGAGCTTAGGGAAAAGAAAATGGGAAGGACCACCACAGGATTCGAGGAAACCTAGATTTCAGAGGTTTGACAACCGTCCGTCATTTCGACCAACAGAAAGACCATGTCCAAGGTGTAATCGTTACCATCAGGGAAATTGCCAAGTAGAGTCACGGGTTTGTTTTAAATGTGGGAAAACTGGGCATGTTGTAAAGGATTGTCGAGTAACACGATTTTGCTTTTTGTGCAATTCTCCGGATCACCTCCAATCAGACTGTCCGCGAGGTAGAATACAATCAGGGGGTACATCGGGGAAACCGGCCATTACGAGACCAGTAGTTCCAAGAATAGAACCGCCGAGAACGAGGGGTCGTACGTTCCAAATGACAGCTAAAGAGGCGGAGGAAACTCCTGATGTGGTCACAGGTACATTTTTCATAAACTCCACGCGTGCAAAAGTGTTATTTGATTCCGGTGCAAACCGATCTTTTGTGTTTCCTTCCTTTGCTGCTCACATGCATTTAGAGCCTAAAATGTTAAAACATGCTTTATTAGTAGACACCGCAAATGATAACCAAGTGGCAGTTAACGAGGTTTTTGATCGTTGTATGATAAACATAGAAGGGTGTGGAGTACCGATACAACTGTTCCCAATAGCTTTGATTGAATTTGATGTGGTAGTAGGAATGGATTGGCTAGCGGAGAATCAGGCTAATATAGTTTGTGATAAGAAAATAATCAATGTCGTTTTACCTGATAAGAGATCGGTAGTAATATATGGAGATCGTAAGAATCATCAGTCCAGTCTTATATCTATGATAAAGGCCCGTAAATGTGTTAATAAGGGTTGCTCTAGTTATCTAGCCTATGTGATAGATAGTAGGCCTGAAAAGTGTAAGCTGGAAGATATTTCCATTGTTAGTGAATACCCAAAAGTTTTTCCTGAAGACTTGAATAGTCTTCCTCCTGTTAGGCAAGTAGAATTTGGAATAGACCTGGTACCTTGAGCCAATCCTATTGCTCGCGCGCCGTACAGATTAGCACCACCAGAAATGAAAGAAATGATGTCACAACTTCAAGATTTATCTGATAAGGGCTTCATCAGACCCAGCTCATCGCCATGGGGTGCACCAGTTTTATTTGTGAAGAAGAAAGACGGTTCAATGAGAATGTGTATCGATTACCGGGAGCTGAACAAGCGCACAATCAAGAACAAGTATCCACTCCCAAGAATTGATGACCTTTTTGATCAATTAGTTGGAGCTTGTTATTTCTCCAAGATTGATCTTAGATCTGGCTACCATCAGTTGAAGGTTAAGGAAGAGGATGTTTTAAAGACTGCATTTCGCACAAGATACGGCCACTACGAATTTTTGGTAATGCCTTTTGGATTGACGAACGCTCCAGCCGCTTTTATGGATCTGATGAATCGGGTATGTAAGCCTTATCTCGATAAATTTGTCATTGTGTTTATTGATGATATACTTATTTATTCCCGATCCAAAGAGGATCATGCGCAACATCTTCGTTTGATTTTGGAATTAATGAAGAAAGAAGAGTTGTACGCTAAGTTCTCCAAATGTGAATTATGGTTGCGGGAAGTTCAGTTTTTGGGTCATGTAGTTTCAGAGAAGGGTATACAAGTTGATCCAGCGAAAGTGGAAGCAATTGAAAGATGGGAACAGCCGAAGACGGCAACCGAAGTGCGCAGTTTTCTGGGTCTAGCTGGATACTACCGGAAATTTATAAAAGACTTTTCTCGAATCGCGACACCATTGACCAAGTTGACTCGGAAGAATTTAAAGTTTGAATGGAAGGCAGAACAGGACGAGGCATTCAGGATATTAAAGGGGAAAATCTGCAGCGCGCCGATATTAGCATTGCCAGAAGGTTCGGATGATTTTGTGGTCTACAGTGATGCTTCTAAGTTGGGATTGGGATGTGTACTCATGCAACGTGGAAAGGTGATGGCCTATGCTTCGCGTCAATTAAAGGATCACGAAAGACAATATCCTACCCATGATATGGAGCTTGCAGCAGTTGTCTTCGCATTAAAGATTTGGAGGCATTATCTTTATGGTTCTAAATGTCAAATTTTCACGGACCATAAAAGTCTTCAACATCTTTTCGATCAAAAGGAACTGAATATGAGACAAAGAAGATGGTTGGAATTGGTAAATGATTATGATTGTGAAATTCTATATCACCCAGGGAAAGCGAACGTGGTGGCAGATGCGTTAAGTCGTCAAGAAAGGAGTGGAACGATAAAAGCGATATCTCTTCGAGCTGAACTACTTCCAAATATTTTTGACGAATTATTGAAATGCCAAATAGATGCTTATCAAGAAGAAAGTTTGAAATCTGAACGGTTGGTTGGGATATCAGCATTGCTTGGGAAAGATGACCGTGGGTTGTTGTGAATGGGAAACAGAATTTGGGTACCTCGTTTGGGTGGATTACGGGATCGTGTACTACAAGAAGCTCATCAATCTCGATTTTCTATTCATCCAAGTACAAATAAAATGTATAGAGATTTGAAACAATTCTATTGGTGGCCGGGAATGAAGAGAAGTGTTGCTAAGTATGTGGAAGATTGTACTACCTGCAAGAAAGTGAAGATTGAACATCAGAAACCGTTTGGTCAGTTGCAACGACTAGATATACCAATGTGGAAATGGGATCAGATCACTACTGATTTCATTACCAAATTGCCAAGAACTTCAAAGGGATTCGATTCTATTTGGGTGATTGTGGATAGGTTGACGAAGTCTGCTCACTTCTTGCCGATAAAAGAAACTGATTCTTTGGAACGTTTAGCTAAGTTGTACATTAATGAAATAGTAACTCGACGTGGAGTACCAATTTCGATTATTTCTGATCGAGATAGTCGTTTTACTTCTAGATTCTGGAGAAGCTTTCAAAAAGAGATGGGAACGCAGATAAAGTTGAGCACAACATATCATCCACAGACTGACGGGCAGAGTGAAAGAACAATCCAAACTTTAGAAGATATGCTTCGGGCTTGTATAGTTGATTTTGGGGGATCATGGGATAAACATCTACCTTTGATAGAATTCGCCTACAACAACAGTTATCATTCTAGCATCCAGGCGGCACCGTTTGAGTCTTGTTGGTCCCGAAAGGCCTAAACAAGTTTGTAGAAGGGGGGGGGGGGGGGGGATGAATACAAACACACTATTTTACTTTTCTAAATTGTTTATTGATAAATCATTAACAATTTACAGCTTGTTGCGGAAACAAGATTAAGGATTAACCTAAATCTAAACAAGTTGGAACACTAAGGTTTTCTTGCACTAAGAAAGATAAGGAGATTACTAATAAAATCCTATCTTGAGAGATTTGAACTTGTCCAGAGTTAGCAAGTTACTTCAAATGAAGTGAGTTCATCTCTTTATATACTGCATGCATTTAATGCAATTCAGTATACACTTTACACGTGTCATCAGCGGATTGGTTGCATGTCATTGACCTTTGTTGACAACCTTAGTAGCCGCATGAATGAACAGTGTAGTATCAGAGTGGTTGTACGATTTCAGATTTACGGAGGTTCTTTTCTGACATTTCGTACGGTGGCGTGCAAGGGAGGTTAAGACAAAAGTACTTTGTACGGAGGACTTCATGATCAGCTTTCGTTGATTCAGCGATTATCATTTACTATTCAGCGAATGATAAAGTTCAGCGATAGCTGAAGTCTTGTACTTGATACTTCACGTTGAGTGGACAAATCTGAGTCTTCGCTGATCCGCATCAGTTCATTAGGAGACTTGTCGCTGGTTCTTGAGCTTGATCTTCGACTTCAGCGTAGAACCTTTGTTGACGTGAATCTTGTCTTCAGGGATCATAAGTAAACAACTAACTTATCAGCGATCACCATAAGAACTGAACAGACTCAGCGATATGGTGAACAGTGTTCGCTGAATGTTTAATCTAAAAGAGCGAGAGTTCCTATCAGCAGTACTGTAAGATCTTAGTACTTATCAGCGATAGTGAAACTCTGATACATATTGTTTACTTACAATTTTCACTAAGTATTTAAGATAGGGTCATTATCAAATTACTGAGGGTTTGGATCAACAATCTCCCCCTATTTGATTATGACATAGCAACAAAGAAAATTGCTATTTAATGAAAACATAAGGATAAAAAGAACTCATAAAATATTTGTCCCTTTTACTGTTTTCTGGGATCTTTTCAGTACTGATGGAGTAAAGTACATTCGCTGAAATCTTTCTTTAAATCTTTGAATCAGGTTACAATATGAATAAGAAAGATTATAAGT
This sequence comes from Saussurea involucrata, assembly GCA_033807775.1. Taxonomy (NCBI): domain Eukaryota; kingdom Viridiplantae; phylum Streptophyta; class Magnoliopsida; order Asterales; family Asteraceae; genus Saussurea; species Saussurea involucrata. The sequence continues at coordinate 26,930,278 of CM066318.1, forward strand.
ACAAGCGAAATAAATTACAAGTACTAAAGGATGACTGATACAATAGAGAAAATGGAGATTGTTGTCAGCCTTCAAAGGGTTCTTCCTTAATGAGAAGTTCATCAAGGGTTGTCTTTTCAGTTGGAATCATCCAGTCAGGAACCTTTTCTCCTTTATTCTTTAGCTTCAGAGCAGCTTCAAAAATCAAGGGTTTTAGGTGTCGTGCCTGAATGTCTTTTCTGAAGTCGCACCAGTAGATGAGATCTTTGAGCTGTTCGATTGGAGTGATTGGAAGCTCAGCGATCCGTTGAAAGCATTTACGTCCGTCGTAGTCAAGAAAGAATATTCCATAAGGATTACTGATGACTTTACCAGGGACGAAAAGTTCACATGGTGGCAAAGAGATGTCAAGGGCAGATAGATCAGGATCAGGACCAAGTACTTCAGCGCGAGAGAAACCAATTCCAGTTTCATTTCGTCTGACAGGACCTGAGTTTGAATCTTGACGTTTCTTCTTTGGTGAGCCCCTTTTTCTTTTCGGCTTTAGATCAGGAACAGGAGGAATATCCACACAAGAAGATATCAAATCGATCTGTCTGTTTATCAGCTTTTCGAAATGATCCTTGTACTTAGATTTTGATGGTTGGATAGCTAACCTCATCTCCAGCCATTCAGAGAGACCATACCTTTTTACAGTGTCAGCACGAAAGGTTTCAGATGAGTCATCTTCTCTGAACAGTTTGATGTCAACAATAGGTACTCCGATGGAGGTTCTTCCAGAGATGAATACCTTGTTGATCTTCGCTGGACGATATCTGAAGTGGATTTTCTCTTTACACCAGATCAGGGTGGTCTGAGAAACTTCAGCTTTCTTTTCCATGATCTTCTGGGCTTGTTCCCAAAGCTTTCGTTGGATTTGAATGGGAATACGCTTCAGCTTGGGGTCTTTGACAGATTCTTGAGTGAGCTTGATGGCGTATTCTCTGTCTTTTTCTTCAGCTTCCTTCCTTTCAGCGATGAGGCGTTCAGCTCTGAGATGATCCTGGTATTCAGCTTTTGAAATTCTGAACTTAGGAGGAACTGAAGGTAGTTGATCGCGCCTTAGGATGATTCGATGATCCTCGAATCGCTTTATTATTTCTTCTCTCCTCTTTTGATCTTCTTCACTCAGCTTTTGAGAAACTGAGGAAGGTCTGTTTCTGCGCGAGAGAGGTTGTTCTTCTGATTCATCAGTCTCAGAGATTAAATCTAAGACTGGGATTATGTCTTCAGCGGTAGCTGGAATTATTGGTGAAGTCGCAATAGAAGATCTTTCAGCGATATCCTCAAACAGGGGAAAGGACTAGCTGAAACGCAGCGATCTTACAAATAAGAACTGGGTAGAAGAACTTGGGTAGAAAAGATAGAAAAAAAATGTGGATGTGTATGGTGTTTGTGGAATGGATAACTGATTGTACAGTGATGATCAGGGAAGGAAAAATAAGTTTAGTGTACCTGACAAATCGGCTTTGCAAGTAGGATCGCCAGATTATCATCTTCAGCGATGCCTTTGTCTTTGCTTTTCTCAGCGCCAGAGGCTGAGTGCTTTGTCTTTGTTTTTGTCTTCTCCCCTGTGGATTCGGTTATCACGATCCCTTTAAGAGCTTTTCGAGGAGCATGTTTGACGACAAAGAATTCGTCATCATCATCATCATCATCATCATCGTTCCTTGGAGAGGAGGATGGTTCAGCTTCAGGGATGTCGATGTCTTCGTCTTCTTCTGCTTCGGATTCCTCAGCATCTTCTTCGAGTTGCTCCCCCTCAGATACAGAGGCGAGGTTCTCGGTTCCCTCATGGTTTTCATCTCCCTGAGGTCCAGTAATCAGATCTTCATTACCCTCTCCCCTGATAGATTCATCATGGGAAAGGTCTTCAGCGCTCTTATTTTGATCTTCAGCGCTCTTCTCCTGTTCAGCGCTCTTCTCCCCCTCTTTCTCATGATGGGCGGGGGAGGAATGTGTAGATTCAGCATTGGTGTTGTCTCTGTCTTCTGGGCCAGAGACTTTCACACAACCTTCAAGCTTAGCTATTCTGTCTTCTAGGCCAGAAATAGCAGGCGTGATTTTCTTCAGCTCTTGGCGATCCTCTGCGGTGAATGAGTCCAAAATAGGTACAGGGGCCGGAGCAGGAGCTGGATTGTTTGCCTTGTTCACCAGCATCTCGATCATTGTCTTGACAGAACTAAGGTCGGTCTTCACTGAGCCCAAGTCGGTCTTGACCACTGACATATCACCTTCGAGTGTACCAACTGATTTCTTCAGCGTTGTAACCTCGCTGGAAACGGTGGAAACTGACGATTTGAGGTTGGTGTAGTCAGTGTAGATGTCGGAGAGCACTTTGGCAAAATCGGCGAGAGTTTTATCAAGGTCTTTGATGTCATCAGAGGAGGCCTTCTTTTCCACCACAGCAGTCAGCTTCGTCAGATTCTCTCCAGCGTTTGTTACAGCTGTAGAGTTATTTGATAGACCGGTGGTGAGATCTGTAAGTTTCATCTCCATGGACTTCAGAGACTGGTTGATGTCTCCCAAATAAGGACCTGTAACATATAAGTACTTGTGAACAAAGGAAAGCTCAGAAGTTTCAGGTTTAGTTACAGTGTTTAAGGTGGGATCTGTACCTGCAGGAGCGTTGACGAACTCATCAAAGTTTCGAGTTCCTCCATAGTGTTCCATATCTCCCTCAAAAGTTCCGTGAGGAATGGAGATCTCTGCAGGTCCTTTCTTCGTCATTCGCTGAGAAGCTTCAACGGCTTCTTGTATGATGGCATCTCCAGCTTTAACTGGAGGAGTGTCCAAAGAAGTAGAAGGATGATCGAAGGATAAGAATTGAGGTTGGGTTGCAAGTTCAGCGTTGGATTCGCTGAGAAGTACTTCATCAGTCTTTTGAGAGACTGAAGAAGGTAGGGTAGATTCCAAAGTTCTAACCTCAGCGTTTAGGGACGCTGAAGTAGGTTTAGAAGGGATGGCTTGAATTGGTGTGGCAGAGCGTACCACGGAACTTTCCTTCAGCTCTTCAGAATGAGCTGAGGAGTCTTCAGCATGGAATTGCTGGGGTTGCTCCTTGGTTTTCTTGATCCTTTTGGAATCAAGAGGGGTAAGAGATTGTTTCCTTTTCTTAGAAGGAATGGATTTTGTGACCTGGGAATCAGCGAGGGGTATTGTCGCTGAAGGAGCCACAGAAAGCGGAGAATTAAGTAGAGTGAGAAGGGTAGAGAGACGTACCTCGTTGGCGACAGGCTTGAAGTCGAGAACTTTAGGGCCAATCTGAGAGAGTTTCAGATCACCCTCTTCAGGATAGCTGTCCTTCAGGCCATATTGAAAGATGGCGCTGATGAATCGTGGGTAAGGAACCCATGCTGGTCGGTCAGCGGCAGAATCAACACGTTGAATGAGGTCTTCATAGATGATGGAGGCCCAGTCAATGTTGAGACCTTTCAGCAGTGCGTAACCCATGGCCTGCTGAGGTTGAGCGGCTTGATCAGAAGATCCGGATTTCGCTGTCATGCAGCTGATCAGGTGAGCGAAGATGAAGTTCATCTCGCTGGGCATCTTGGATTTCTTTATCAGCGTCAGCTTTTTCTCAGGTAGCTTGTCTCTTCCAGTCTCCCAGATGTAACCCATCGCATCAAGGAAAGCAATGATTTATTCCCTGTCAGCGTGCTTCTTGTGGTCAGGAAATGGAATGAAAGGATTTTCTGAGGTAGCGTTAGGGAATTTCAGAGCTTTGCGGATTATTGCGGGGGTTATCTTGATGGTGCCATACTCAGTATCGCTGAGTATGCAGTCGATGGTTTTAGATGGATCTTTGGCGGAGGGTAGGTCGGTGTGTCTGGCAGAGTACCAGAATTGGGATAATAGACGCTGACTGGCAGGAGGTGTGATTGTCAGTGCTGTATAGATGGGGCTATTTTTCAAAGAAATTACAGCGTCGTCTAGATGGGATACCTGCTTCCGAGGAGGAAACTCGAGAAGCGCTGAGAGGTTGTTTGCCTTTGTCCAGTCTAGTTGATCCAGCTCAAACTTAACCTGAGGAGCTTTGGAGATTTCAAGTTCCTCAGAATCAGCGGAGATGGACTCAGCGGTAACATTCAGCTTTGAAGTTGCCATTACACTGTATTATCAGTTCAACCAAAGATGTTAACAGATAAGAAATATCTTAATGTGGAAAGAAAATTTCCATTAAGATTTTTCGAATTTTGTCCATTTCATTCAGACAAAAAAGTCTTAATGAAGATTAGGGTTTTTCTTGTTTTAAAAAAAAAACGAATATAACACCTATAAGCCTTGTATTCCAGTTTTTTTTAAAAATGGATACGAAAGAAGAACAAGTTTAAGATTTTAGATTTAAAACTTGAAGAACAACCATGAAATGGTTGTGTTTATAAAACCATGAAAGAAAATGATTTTATTTTTGAGTTCTTTTGTTTGATCTTGTGTAAAACAATGATAAGATCGAAAACAAGTTATTTGCATTTGATAATAGATAAGAACATAATAACCTTGAGTTTGATGAAGAAGATGATGAACAGTTCTTGAAGATTGAGAGCACAAAATGCAACAGAGTTCTTTTCTTGCGGAGAAAGATTGATTCGCGTAAAAGACAAATATAAACTTTGAGAGTGTTTATATAGGAAGAGAGTAGAGAGAGAAAAACTCGGGCGGGAAAGTTTTTCATCATGACACGGACACGTGTTTGCATTTGATTGGATGGACAACGAAACGTGCAAACGTGTGTCAGAAAAAGAGTGTGCCTGGTGTTATCCGTTGCAATGACGTCACAACTGTCCTTTCACATTCTTTCGTTGTCTCTGAGGTTTTGAAAGAAAAACTCAGAGACTCTTTGGAAAATATGAAGTACTGAATAGAAATATCAGTGAGGGTTTTGAGAAATTTCAAAATATCGCTGTTAAGGAAGAGATATTCAGCGATGAAAGAATTTGAAATCTTGCATTTTCATGCGTTTTGTCAGAGAAAACATACATTGATATCAGTTTAACCCAATTTATTCAGAGAGAAGATGATGAAATGGATTGTACAAGTTTATTTTATCCAGAGCCTATACAAGAATGTATAAACGTATCGCTGATTAAATGTGAACCGCTGAAGATTTATCCTTCAAAGTTCAGCATTCCAAGCTCGCTAATGAGAAAGTTGAATCTTGTCTCATCAAGAGGTTTGGTAAACAAAACAGCTAACTGATAATCAGTTGGGATAAAATGAAGTTCTATATCACCATTCATCACATGATCTCTGATAAAATGATATCTGATTTCTATGTGTTTTGTCTTTGAGTGTAGCACTGGATTGTTTGCTATAGCGATGGCACTTGTGCTGTCGCAATAGATTGGAATTTTGGAGAGCTGAAGATCATAGTCTAGTAGTTGATTTCTCATCCACAAGACTTGAGAACAGCAGCTTCCAGCGGCTACATACTCAGCTTCAGCTGTGGAAGTGGACACTGAGTTTTGCTTCTTACTTGTCCAACTTACCAGCTTTCCACCCATGAGCTGACATCCTCCTGTGGTGCTTTTCCTATCCATTTTGCAACCTGCAAAATCACTGTCTGAATAGGCGGTTAGATCGAATCCTGAATCTTTGGGATACCAAAGACCTAGATTCGTTGTACCCTTTAGATATCGAAAGATTCGCTTTACAGCTTTCATATGAGATATCTTAGGTTCAGCTTGATATCGTGCGCACAGACATGTTGCAAACATAATATCGGGTCGGCTAGCTGTAAGATACAGTAGTGAGTCGATCATCCCACGGTACAGCGTGACATTGACAGGAACACCCTTTGTGTCCTTATCAAGTATCAGCGGTGGTGCCATAGGGGTTTTCATAGCTGAACTTTCAGTTAAGTCGAATTTCTTCAGCATATCTTTAACATACTTTCCCTGATTTATAAAAGTTCCTTTTTCAGTTTGCTTAATCTGAAGACCAAGGAAATATGTTAGTTCACCCATCATACTCATTTTATACTCATCTTTCATTCTATCAGCAAAACGAGTACAAAGCTCAGGGTTAGTAGAACCAAATATAATGTCATCAACATATATTTGAACTAAAATGATATGACCTTTTATTTTTCTAAAAAACAAAGTTTTGTCAATCTTACCTCTCTCAAATTTTTCAAGGTGGAGATAAGTAGAAAGAGTGTCATACCATGCACGAGGAGCTTGCTTCAAGCCATAAAGTGCCTTATCCAGCTTATAAACATAACCTGGACGCTTAGGATCTGAGAATCCTGGAGGTTGTTCCACATAAACTTCTTCATTCAGCTTTCCATTTAGAAACGCTGACTTAACATCCATTTGATGTACAGTGAAGTTTTTGTGTACAGCATATGCTAAGAAAAGACGAATAGATTCAAGTCTTGCTACTGGAGCAAAGGTTTCGTCATAATCTATACCTTCCTCTTGTCTGTATCCCTGAGCAACAAGACGAGCTTTGTTGCGAGTTACAGTACCATGTTCGTCCAACTTGTTTCGATAGACCCACTTAGTGCCTATCACTGTTTTGTCAGTTGGTCTCCGAACAAGTTTCCAAACTTTGTTTCTTTCGAATTCAGTCAGCTCTTCTTGCATAGCGCTGACCCAGTTTGGATCTCTGAGGGCATCATCTATTTTCTTTGGTTCAGTTAGAGAAATAAAGTTAACAAATAAACAAATATTACCTGCACTTCTACGAGTCTGAATACCAGCGTTGGGATCACCAAGAATTTGATCGATTGGGTGATTTACAGTCCATCGCTGAGCCGGAGCATGCGTCGCTGACTCAGTCTGAACTGGAGAAACTGAAGATGAGGCTTCAGCTACTTCTGGATTATCAGTTAAGAGAGGAATGCTTGCATTTGTCACTTCATTCACTGATTGCTGAGAAATAGATGGAATTTCTGAGACATTTGGATCAACTGCGGGTATAGTGTTTATAGGAACAGCTGAGACCCAAGATGTTTCAGCTTCACTATTCTGCATATTGGGAATGATAGTAGGACCATCATTTTCAGTTGTATGAGTATGAGTAGTGGGAACATCTTCTGAATCACAAAGATGAGAAAACATCCATTGATTCAGTTCTTCTGTATCAACGTTCGGTTTAGAGTTCGCTGAACGGGATTCGTCAAACGTGACGTGAATAGTTTCTTCTACAGTTTGTCTTCTTCGATTGAAGACTCTGAAGGCTTTGGAAACTGAGGAGTATCCAAGAAAGATTCCATCGTCAGCCTTAGGATCAAACTTTCCAAGGGCATCTCTGTTGTTCAGTATGAAACACTGACAACCAAAGATGTGAAGAAAGCTGATTGAAGGCTTTCTCCCATGAAAAAGTTCATAGGCTGTCTTTTTGAATCTTTTGACTATCAGCGACCTGTTTTGCGTAAAACAAGCCGTGTTGACAGCTTCTGCCCAAAACTGAGTAGGCAGGTGAGAATCGCTGAGCATTGAACGTGCAGCTTCAATAATTGTTCTATTTCTTCTTTCAGCGACTCCGTTTTGTTGTGGTGTTCTCACTGACGAAAAGTTGTGAGAAATACCCTTGCTCTCAAGGAAGGAATCAAGAGAACTGTTTTTGAATTCAGTTCCATGATCACTCCCTATTGAGCGAACAATCATATTGTTCAGAGTTTCCATCTTCCGAACAAAGGTGATGAGTTCTTCAGGGGTGTCACTCTTAGAACGGAGAAACATTACCCATGTGTAACGAGATAATTCATCAACTATGACCAGCGTATATTTCTTTCCAGCGATGGATTGTTTGTTAACGGGGCCAAACAAATCCATATGGAGTAGTTGAAGAGGAGATGACACTGAGGAAACTTGCTTGGACTTAAAGCTTGCCTTGGTCTGCTTCCCTTTTTCACACGCTGAACATAAGGATTCTTTGGCGTATGAATGTTGAGGTAGACCAGTGACTAACTCTTTGGATGAAAGAGTATTCAGTGTCTTGAAGTTGAGATGTGAGAGCCTCTTGTGCCATAGCCAGTTGACATCAGAAGATGCCTTTGAGAAGAAACAGGAGTTCTTAGTGGTTGTTGAGTCCATGTTTATAACGTAAACATTTTCCAAACGATAACCGTTGAGAGCTATCTTCTCCTTTTTGTCAGAGACAAAGCAGGATTCCTTAGTGAAAATCACTTTGTTATCCATGTCGCAAAGCTGACTGATGCTCAGAAGATTATGCTTCAGCCCTTCAACATAGGCGACTCTTCTGAAGGATGTTGTACCATTTGAAAGTACACCATACCCTCGGGTGTGTCCTTTTCCATTTCCACCGAAAGTCACAGAGGGACCCTTCTCTTCCTTGTATTCAGCGAGCAGGCTTTTCTTTCCAGTCATGTGTCTAGAGCATCCGCTATCGAGATACCAGATACCCTTCTTAACCTGCAATACAAAGGAAGATTAGTTTTGCTTGGGTACCCACTTCGCCATGTATACGCGTTTGTCAGTGGAAGTGGTTGGAATGGGTTCAGCAGTCTTCGCAGCATTTGAAGATTCAGCTTTGTCCTTCTTCACTTTAGTCAATTTCTTGACCTCAGAGGTAGGAGTCACCTTGACCTGACTTGCAACTGGTTTGGTCTTCTTGGGTGCTATCTTCACCTTAGCTATTTTATCAGCTTTGGTGGCTGTGGGACACTTACTTGCAATATGATCGGTAAGTCCACAGTGATAACATTTCCTATAACTAAAATTAGTTCTAGGACCACTTGAGTGCTGAGCTTTTAATTTGGAATTAGAAGTGCCAGCACCAAGTACACTATTGGTTTTTGAAATAGGACGAACATTCAGTTCTTCAGATTTCTTACCAAGGACATCTACTCTGAGTCTAGGAGTAGGTCGCTGAACTGATCCAGAGGTCTGATTTCTAGAACCAGATGAATGAATCACTAAGGCTTTGGAAGCATTCAGCTTAGGTACTAAAGTACCCTTCTGAGGATTTTGATAAATTACAATTCCTTTACCTTTATCTTTAGAGACAGAGGTAGGTTTTGAATAAACCATTTTCTCCTTACCTTTTGAGGTAGGAGTTTCCTCAGGGATTGGTGTAATCGAGGAGGAGTACTGAGATGAAGAAGTGTCAGCTATTGAGGATACGAACGTTCCAAATTTAAGCATTGAACGTTCAGTGGTTGGTATTGGAGTATCATATTTATAACCCAGACCACGTTTATCACTCAGAGGAATCTGAGCCTTAATTATCTCAGTGATCTTTGTTGAAGAATTACACCATCCTTCAACAGTAGCTTGTTCAGCTTTTAATGCAGCGATAGCTTCCGCTCGTTCGATTTTGACTAGCTGATTTAAATGGACTTGATCTTTAAAATCTTCTTCAAATTTAGAAAGCTTTTCTATTTGAAGGTGTCAATTTTTAAGCTTTTCAGCGAGATCAAGATTTTGGTTTTCAACCACAGCTTTGCCGTTCATGGCTTCGTATAAACTTCTAGTCAGTAGTTCGATTTTACGGAGACTATCAGCTTCATCAATATTTACAATATTGGTAAAGAAGGAAGGTGATACCTGAATGGCAGATGTTGAAGTGGAGGGAATGTCTGAACTTTCTTCCTCTTCTTCAATCTTGGCCATGAGACATTGATTTGCTTCATCATCTTCAGAATCAGATGATGAGGCTTCTTCATCAGAAGCAGCCCAATCATAGTCAGCCATCAGGCCTTTTCCCTTCTTCTTAAAGCTTTTCAGCTTTGCATACTTCTCCTTCAGCTTTAAGTATTTGTCGTCTTTATTCCTTGGAACAAAGGATTTCTTTGTAAAAACTGAAGGTCTCGTGATTTTCTTTGACCTGCACTCGTTAGCGAAATGACCTGTCTTTTCGCAGTTAAAACAAGTAGCAGTAGCCTTATCAACAAAAGCTGATGACTTAGGCTTGTCAGCTATAGAAAGAGTTTTGTTCTTTCTAAACATTTTCTTCTTGGCGAATCTCCTGAACTTTTTAGTTAGGAGAGCCAAGGATTCATCATCTGAAGAATCAGAATCTGATGACCTTTCAGAGTTACTTTCTAACTCAGTGATAGTGACCACGGGTCGCTGAGTAGAAAGTTCCTCTGAGATTAAAGCAACAGGGGTGCTTTTGGAATCTTTTACAAGATTCTTCTTAAGATGGCTAGATTGCTCATGATTCAGCAATGTGCCATATAAGGTAGCAAGTGTCAATGATCTTAGATCTTTCGACAGCTTGAGACACATGGAATAATTGTCCCAGCTTTCAGGTAAACATTCTAAAAACTTTGTCAGAACTTCAAAGTTAGAATATTCCTTACCAACCGTTTTTAGATCTATAATTAAGCAATTAAAACGTTGATGTACTTCAGAGAGAGTTTCATTCTTACCAGAGATGAAGCTTTCGTATTGTCTTACCAGGTTGATCTTTCTTAAATCCTGGACTTCAGACGTTCCTTCATACTGAACACATATTGTGTCCCACATGGCTTTTGGGGATTTCAGGTTCATGACGGAATGGTAGACTTCGTCAGGAAGGGCCATGGATAGTATGGATCTGGCTTTTGTATCTATAGCCACTTTCTTCTTGTCTTCATCGGTCCAATGATGGATTTCCTTTGGAATCAGCCTTTCTGGAATTGCAGCCCTAGTTGCAGTGGCTGGAACTGCAGGATCAATTGTTACAGGGATGTGTGGGCCGTTTTCAAGATAGTAAGGTATAGTAGGGTCTACACCTTCTAAGAAGAGTGTCATCCTATTTTTCCATAAGTTGAAGTTATCTCTGGAAAATCTAGGGGGTTTTGCAAGAGAACCATTGTCAATATAGTGAGTGTTTGTGTTTGAGTTGGCCATTTTCAGATAATAGCAAGGAAGAGAAATATCTTAGATTAGATCTTGTTTATGAGATTAAACAAATCTGCTCTGATACAACTTGTTGGTCCCGAAAGGCCTAAACAAGTTTGTAGAAGGGGGGGGGATGAATACAAACACACTATTTTACTTTTCTAAATTGTTTATTGATAAATCATTAACAATTTACAGCTTGTTGCGGAAACAAGATTAAGGATTAACCTAAATCTAAACAAGTTGGAACACTAAGGTTTTCTTGCACTAAGAAAGATAAGGAGATTACTAATAAAATCCTATCTTGAGAGATTTGAACTTGTCCAGAGTTAGCAAGTTACTTCAAATGAAGTGAGTTCATCTCTTTATATACTGCATGCATTTAATGCAATTCAGTATACACTTTACACGTGTCATCAGCGGATTGGTTGCATGTCATTGACCTTTGTTGACAACCTTAGTAGCCGCATGAATGAACAGTGTAGTATCAGAGTGGTTGTACGATTTCAGATTTTTGGAGGTTCTTTTCTGACATTTCGTACGGTGGCGTGCAAGGGAGGTTAAGACAAAAGTACTTTGTACGGAGGACTTCATGATCAGCTTTCGTTGATTCAGCGATTATCATTTACTATTCAGCGAATGATAAAGTTCAGCGATAACTGAAGTCTTGTACTTGATACTTCACGTTGAGTGGACAAATCTGAGTCTTCGCTGATCCGCATCAGTTCATTAGGAGACTTGTCGCTGGTTCTTGAGCTTGATCTTCGACTTCAGCGTAGAACCTTTGTTGACGTGAATCTTGTCTTCAGGGATCATAAGTAAACAACTAACTTATCAGCGATCACCATAAGAACTGAACAGACTCAGCGATATGGTGAACAGTGTTCGCTGAATGTTTAATCTAAAAGAGCGAGAGTTCCTATCAGCAGTACTGTAAGATCTTAGTACTTATCAGCGATAGTGAAACTCTGATACATATTGTTTACTTACAATTTTCACTAAGTATTTAAGATAGGGTCATTATCAAATTACTGAGGGTTTGGATCAACAGTATTGTATGGTAGAAAATGCCGAACGCCTTTATGTTGGAATGAAGTGGTGGAGAAGCAATTGGCAGGGCCAGAAATAATACAGTTGACGGCAGATAAGATTACTCAGATTCGGGATAGATTGAAAACGGCACAAGACAGACAGAAAAGTTATGCAGATCGACGCCGGAAACCTTTAGAATTTCTGGTTGGGGATTTTGTGATGTTAAAAGTTTCGCCTTGGAAAGGAGTCATACGTTTTGGGAAGCAAGGTAAACTCAGTCCGCGTTATATTGGGCCATTTGAAATTACAGAAAGAATTGGTGAAGTAGTTTATAGATTGAATCTTCCGCCAGAATTAAGCAGAATTCACAACGCGTTCCATGTATCGAATTTTCGGAAATGTTTAGTTACACCAGACCAGGCAGTCTCTCTACCAGATATTCAGGTTGATGAAAAGTTAAACTATGTGGAGGAACCGGAGGCTATAGTTGATCATAAAGTCAAAGTGTTGAGGAATAAAGAGATCAGGCAGGTAAAGGTTCAGTGGAAACATCATAGAGGTCAGGATGCGACGTGGGAATCAGAGTCGGAGATGAGAACCAAATACCCTCATCTGTTCTCTTAACTGAATTCCGGGACGGAATTCTTTTTAGGGGGAGATGTTGTAATAACCAGGTATTTTATATAATTTAAAATTGATAATTTCATAAGTCTTTATGTTAGTGTTTTATGGAATTAAGAAGTTAAGGGGTAAATTTTAATTTTATTATAGAAACTTAGGGGTATGTTTTGCCATTTGGGAGAAACTAAAGGTTTGTTTGGTAATCTCTTTACCAAATATCTTCACCACCGTCTTATGTTTGCTAAAAGTAGGAGGTGTCCTCCTTAGTTAAGATAGAATATTGAAAGTGTTAGTGTGTATGTGTGTGTTTCGGTGTTGAGAGAAAAAGAGAAAGAAATCGAAGGAATTAAAGGAGAAGAAGGAAAATCAAAGTTGCTGCTGTGATTTAAGGATTTAACTGAAGAATCAGAAGGTAATAAATCCTATATCATCTCATCTTCATGTATATTAATTCCTACAAGTTTTACTATAAGTTATAGAAGTGGGTTATGGTATTTTAGTAAGATATGTGTATTTTGAGGTTATGGTTAGGTTATGTTTATAGTCTTAAACCTATCTGCAACTTTACAGCTACATGCATAGTATAAAACTGCAAAAATCTGGGTTTTAGGATGAAACAGTGAACTGTGACATTCATCGTAGTCGCAATAGAGGACTGCGACATTCAACGAAGTCGCAATGGTCGATTGCGATTTGGGCTTGAAGTCGCAATGGTCGTTTGCGACTTGGATTGGAATCGCAGTAGTTGATTCTGATTCGGGTTTGGAATCGCAGTAGTTGATTGCGACTTAGGGTGAAGTCGCAATAGTGGGTTGCGACTTCGGGGTGAAGTCGCAATAGGCGGTTGCGACTTGGTACTGTTCATTGCGATTTTTATTATATTTTAATGGGTTGCGACTTTAGTCGAGGATTTTCTAAGTTCAGTTTTAAGAAGAAATACCTGTTATTTTGTGAAATTTCAGATTCTGTGAAGGGTGGAAATACGTGATATAAACTTGAGAAAGCTTTTGCTGATAAACTGATCAGGTGAGTTTTTATTTTAAAGAGTATTTTTCTGAAATACAATATGTGAATAACGAATTGTGATAAGTGTATGAATATGTCATACGTGAGTGATTATAATGGGACATTATAATTACGTGAGTATTATATGAAAATATAATACGTGGCCGGGCTTTGGACCGGTGTGTTAAATTGGCTCGCAACCAATTGTTATTGGCCATTGGTGGAGGGATAAGGTGGAATGGGACAGGTATGTTGTGTAAATTGTAATTGGTATTAAGTTGTGTGTGAAGTATATGTATTTATATGAATGTGTGTATTTATATAAATGAATTTAATGATTTTCAAATATCAGGGATTTACTCACTAGACCCTTAGGTCTAACCCTCATTTTTGTTTTAAAAATCTGTATTCCAGGTGGTGGTACCAGTAAGAGTAAGTGATTAGATTACTTGGTGGATAGCTATGTGGAATGATGATCATTATGAAGTTGATGATACTTTTGTACTTAAATTTCAGTTATTAGCTATTATCAGATCTAAATGGGATCAAGTTTGTACTAAATTTTATATTGGTTAGATCAGACTTTGGGACCAAATGTGTAAAGTGAATGATTTTGTTGAAACCCTGTTATGAATTATATGTTATATGTATGTTTTGTTTACGGGATGTTACAATCAAGAATTAATATTTATCAAGAATCAAATTCTCATAAATATCAATTTGGTGTCTACTTGTTGTTCGGTGTGACCCTATAGGATCATATATTACCGGTAATATTATTTTATAATCATTCTTGAGCATATAAAACCAACAATCTCCCACTTGCTCAAGATTGGATTATAGAATGATATAGACAGTGGTGGACGTCTAGCAACATCTCACTGCCCCCAACAATGTATGACTGTAAGTGCCATTCAACAACATCCAATTCCCATAAGCTCATAGCTTTAATTGACGTATAAGGTGTGGTATCAGTTATCCCTTTGTTTGGACATCATGTTGAACATGAGACATGGATCACTATCATTCTCATCTATTGTTCAACTTTTGGTAAGGCGCCTTAGATGTCTCACTCTTAACATATTTAGAGAAACAAATCCCATCTTGATTACATACGCCTCTTATGCAGTTCATGCCATGTCCAATAATGGCCTTTATAGCTGCCTTTTTCAAGAACAACGGTTAACCATATCAAAGCATAACCCTCCCTACATTTGAGTCCCAAATATGCATCTCAGGTCGAAGGATATAAAGATACTACCTTTATTCAAGACTCACTTATGACGACGATCCATGAGGTGATCTTGAAGCGGGTCAGGTCCAATACTTGCTCCCTAACAAGTACCTATGAACTTGGTTGCAACACTTTGCCACTTTTACTTTTAAAAGTCAACCAATCCAATTCATATTAGTCTTACTTCATAGTTACTCCCACAATTATGATCGACTATGGACATTTTGAATAACTAATTTATTCAAGGATTTAAAACATGCTAATGTAGAACACAACGAGTATGAAAAGATCATATCCTATATATCTAACTAAATACTATACTTGTTGCTTAACCTGTTCCAATATCCAAATACTAAATTCAAATCAAATCCCATCACTAGAATAACGAAGTCCTATTGCTCAAACATGACCCTTCAAGTTTAGCTTGCATAAGGAGCTTCATGAATGGGTTCATCCAGAAACTTGATTTGTGTAAACTCTGTGAACACTAACATCTCCATTTTTAACTTTATTTCAAATATAGTTAAATGTTTGGAGTAGATGCTTGGAACTCTGATGTGAGATAGGGTCCTTTAGCTTGCGTAATGGCACCCACATTCTCACAAAGGATTTCTAGATGATCCTGAATGGTAGGCATCTACCTAGCTTTTCAATGAACTCTTTCATCCAAACATCTTTCTTTTGCGGCTTCTAAAGCAGCAATGTATTCTTATTTTGTAGTGTATTATGCAACTTTTACCTTCACTTAGAACCTTTTCAAGTGAACTACTTCTTCATTTATAATGAAGACATCCCCTTTTGTGGTCGAGAACCTTCTCGATCTTTGTAGAAGCTATCATTAGTGTAACATTTTACTATGATCTTCTTCCAACCCTCAGTTAAGGAACACTTTTTTTGTTTCTCGTAAGTACCTTAAATTGTTCTTTATAGTCATCCAATGACATTTCCTCGTATCTTCTTCTAATGCTCTAAAGCATTATGATACAATGGATCTAGTGCATGTCATTGCATATATGATGAATCCAATTGCCGAAGCATATGGAACACCAATCATTTTATCTAGCTCAGCCTTTGTGCTAGAACATTGAGACATGTTCAAAATGATGCGTTATCATACTTGCAAGAAACTACCTTTAGAGCCTTTCATCTTGAACCTTTCAAGATCATGTCTACTTATGCACTTTTGACTTAAACCTATAAGTCGTCTTGATCTAACTCTAAAGATCTTTATTTCAAGAACAAAATTTGCCTTTTCTAAGTCTTTTATTGAGGAAATACTGTCTGAGCCACAACATGATGCTTTGCTATGTCGGAAAGTTAATTTCCAAATGCTAGTATGTCTTGCTCATACAGGTTTAGGAATTTTATTTTGCTCCCACTAGTTTTAGTAAATACATGAGTCATCTTTTATTTTGATGAAAATTAAACTTTTAATTTTCCTGTCAAAATGAAGATTCCAGTTTTGAGATACTTGTACTGATCCATGAATGGATTGTATCTCAGTGTTCATGACTCTAAGCCACTCACCAGATTCAGAATCTGACATAGCATTTTAGACGTTGATGGGTTTACTAGAACCCAGTCATACATCATTCTTTATAAGAAATCGATGTCTCTCGAATTTTTGAATGATTCTACTAGATTTGCGAACACTTGGTGTTTTTACTAAGTTTCTGATCAATCAAATCGCTCAGTTTCAACGACCTTTGTTTGATAACTAGTGCCAACCAAGAAGTGCATTAGGTTATGAAGTTCTTGATTCCCTTCAAGTTCCTTAACACTCCCACTTGCCTTGCCCATTAAAAAACTTGCTTTCTAAGAACTTGGCTTTGGAACAATAAACAATTTTATTGTTTGTGGGATTGTAGAGTCGGTATATAAAACAATTTATAGTATATTCTACAATATATGCATTTGGTAGATATTGGGTTGAGTTTACTTGAAGCTTATTGTCTCACATGAGCTTCATAAACCCACGCCTTCAACTAAGATTAAGGATGAAAAACTTTTCATACGAAATCGTATAAGGTGTTTTGTCTACCTTTTGGTTGGTGCCATAACATATAGTTTATGGTAACTAGGGCATAAAATTCCGATTTGATATAGGGATAGTACTTCTACTCATCGTATAGCGAACTATATTTAATAAGGTTTGGTCTATCCTTTCGGATATACACAATTTCTAAGATGATCGAAGAGTTATTGGTTTAGTTACTATCCTCCTATATTAGAAAAGACTTTAATGGTCCTGATGAGTTGTTTTCTTAATCCTCACTTTGAAACAACTTGAATTACATCAAATGCTTCATCTTTATGTTCCATAAACTTCAACAATTGAAATCGTCAGTGAAGGTATTATCTATCACCATATCTAGACTTGGTTTTGAGAGACCATATACATCAACATGTATCAATTCTAACAAAAAAAACTTTTTCTCCTTCTCTATGAATTAGAGAAAATAGCTATATTCAACTTTATCAAGATCGCATATTTCAAATGAAAATATTTATATTTAGTTTCAAAAATACCACGGTTTTGAAATTTAGATATGCGTTTAATGTTTTTCTTGATTAAGTTGACTATTTCATGTGTAGATTTGATTCAAATCACATTTGAGTCTTATGGTGATTATATAGAACTATGTTTTAGAAGACTTTTGAGATTCACTTTATTATTCAATTAGGAGGACTAGTTCTCGAAATAGAATAATTCAATTTGAATATGAATATAATCGTTTCCAAAACGGTTAAGTGAATTTCATTCAATCAATAAACATGTGACTGAAAAAATAATAATTTAGTCAAATTAAATTTAAACCTTGTTCGAAACAAACTTATTTAACAATACAAGCCATATGGTTTTATAATAAAATCTCCTATAAGCTTGGTACGCAATCTTGCTTCCTTGCTTATATGGATCACCATATTGCTTGTCTTTAAGTCATTTACCTTTCTTGATTATCTGTAACATATTACAAGAGTGAGTTCTACACTTAGTATCAAATACACAAGTGTAAGATAGAAAGGTAAAAGTTCTATCTTAAATATTGATACCTGAAGGACTTTCCTTCGTTAGAAAACATTTATTTCTCAGAAGGACAATCTCCTCTTCTATGACCAATGTTGCCTCATCTATCACTACATTCAGATTCTCGACAAAAACATCAAATGTGTTGGTCAGAGATTTGAGGATCACATCTACGGCTCTCCCATTGGAACAAGGATAGCCAAGTCTATCCAAATAGTCAAGGTGTGTCCTCATTAGTTAAATATGAGGGCTTACGTTTTGGCCTTCCTCCAATTGTATCGAAGCATTCACAGATCATATATATTTGATAATGGATCCTTAATGGGTTTACCATGTCAAATGCCCTCAGTGGAAACGTTTCCATTCTTTCTAGTATGGATGGAACCATGGTTTCAAGCATAAGACGTGATACATCGATTGAGTCATCATTATGTTTCAATCAAGTATCGTGAGCTTTTATGGAGGTAAGAGGAGTTTCTTCAGGACGAGGTACGATAAGTGCGTATGATTTGTTTTCACGTCTGAGAACGTGTCTCAATTTGTGAAACCAAATCGGGAAGTTCTGAGTGTTTAACTTTTCTTCGTTAAGAAAAGCTCTTAGGGGTGAATCAATTGTAGTGTTTGCATTTTGGGCCATCTACAAAACTTAACAAAGTTAATATAGTATTTTCAATAATAATTGTTAAGCAAATTAATTACCCTTTCGTTTTCTAAAAACATTAATTTTCATAAAATCTAGGATCCAACATTGCAAAACAAATGAAACGGTTAGGTGACCTTTATCCCGTCCATTTAATCCAACAAGGTAGATAACGTTTATCGATTACATCGAATGTAATTCCTAGCGTTATGGGATCCTTAACAACTCATTTGTTAATTGGCATGTTTGATCCCATCTATGCCTTGGGTTTCTAATGCTTAGGTGACCTTTATCAAAAAAGATTCCCAATCAAGTCATCCTACTTAAAACAACGTGTGAAACTTACATCCATGCGGTTAGGTAACCTTTATCCCACAAAGACATAAGAATCACCTCATCCATCTCAAGACAATCCAAGTGGTTAGGTGACCTTTATCCCACAAGGGTGTCATAGTGGCGTATTGAGTGTTTCTCAAAAGGACGGCATAGACTTGCATTTTAAAAAGGATTTTAGATGTATTATAATTCTAGTTTTATAAACAACATATTGTATCATGTATATTGCATACATCCAATATCACATGGTACTTATTATTTAAAATCATATTTTTCTTTTATTGGTTCTTTTAGTTCAAAATAAAATCTCCATTTTATTAACTATTTCGTTGCGGTCAATTTTAAATTTATATCATATATTAAATTTAGAGTTGATCGCATTAGAATCAATTATAGTCCTTTTAATAAAACAACCTTTTATTATTTAGTCATGGAGTTTGGATGAGTTTTAAAATCACAATTTTAACTCATTTTACCATTTCAAAATTTCAAGAGTTTTAGAATAAAACTCCTTTTTATTTTAAAAACTCAATGTTATCATTTTACAATAAAATGTTACTTTGAAAAACCAAACTCCAAAATATGATTTAATTTTATGTTCAAAATATTATCTAGCATGCAAAATCCTATTTCAACCACACATGATAATATCAACCTAAAAAAATAATCAACATAATGCAAAAAATGTATAAACCAAGCCAAAATTCTAGTGACAATTCTTGTGAACCAAACAAGAATGTCAAGTTCATTCCTAGGGGACAAGATGACAAAAAAAAAACAAATTTGAGGTCTTCAAGCTCCCACTTGCAAGAACATCCAAATGCATGCAAAACTTCTAGGAACTCCATGGCTTCTTGAAAGTCTTCAAAAGGTCTTCATTCTTCAAACTTGTTACTTTTTATATAAATAAATCTAATCTAACATAAATCTATTTATATATAAAAATTAACAAAAAGAAGAATGCCTATTTACTATTACATACTTTATGAATAAATAAATATTACAACCATAAAATAAAAAAGGGGTCTTTGGCTTGTTTATACACTTTATATACATTTATAAAATTATAAACAAACACTTTGTTTTTCTAATGCAACTTTTATGACCAAAAAATGCATGGAAATTTTTGGTCACATAAAATAACAAATAAAAAAAATTGCCAAAGATGCCATGTATGAACTTCTTCATACAAAATGAAAAATCACCTATGGCTTCCAAAAACCAAGTATTTTTCATATAAACAAAAATCAAAACATGCATGCAAAACAGGCTCTGATACCACTTGTTGGGATTTGTTCAAAATAAGATTTCAAAAAAACATAATATTTGCAACGGAAGCTTAAAAACTTTGAACAACATTAAAACATTTTAACACCCACCAAGGATCCATTTGCATGAACATGAAAGATTATAGAACATACATAGGGGGTTTTAGAAAGTACAACCTTTGTAGTCCTTTGTTAAGTCTTCTATTTGGAGAAGATGAAGATGGCAATAACTCAAAACTAGAGCTCCTCTAGAGTAGTCCACCAACAAGCTCCAACACCTTGAGTATGCTAGTACCTTCTTGACTTTTGATGCAAAAACTCTAACAAGCTCTACAATAGACTTGAGAAGGAAGAACAGAAAAACACACACACACTATGTGTGTGGTTTCGGCCGAAGTAGAGAGAGAGGGAGAGGAGAGAGTTTTCTAATTTTCAAGTGTTGTATTCTTTGCAAGTCTTCTTATCCTTTTTGTCCAAAAGCACTAGACATGGTAACCCTTTTCTATTGGACCACAAAATGGTCCAATAGTATTTGAGCCTTCCATGCAAAATTACACTTGTAACCCCTTTAGTTTAAATTTGTTAAAATCTATATTTTAACTATTCAAACTTACTATAATTAGTCCCTCCTAGCTACTTCTAGTTATATCTTAAAATCATCATATTTTAATAAACTATAATTCTTATTTGCATTTTATATTAAGAATTATATTCATTAATATAATTAATAATATTCATCAAGAATTAATATTTATCAAGAATCAAATTCTCATAAATATCAATTTGGTGTCTACTTGTTGTTCGGTGTGACCCTATAGGATCATATATTACCGGTAATATTATTTTATAATCATTCTTGAGCATATAAAATCAACACGTTCTGTTTCCAATTATAAGAGATGGATGAGTTTTAAAACAAATAATGGAGATGGACAATGCGTTAATTAAATTAAACTTACTTGAGTTGAATGTCGTGACTTGTTCCACAAGTAACATACTTTTGGAGAAAACACTAGGATTTATGTTGACATGACAATTATAGAGTGACAATTAAAACATGCAAAATTAATTACTACAAAGTTAACGAGAAATTTAATCATTGATTTTAAAACTAAATTTATAGAAAATGAGATCAATGACTTATGAGGAAAATCTTGTTTCAAATGTGATTTTAAAATGAAGAGTTCTTGATGATTACTTGGCGTGTTTGTTAACGTACTAATTATGAAAACCTAATTGTAGCATGAGTTTGAGACAAGAAAAAGTTGGAACTTATGTACAAACGTATACCAAACCGTGAACCATATTGATTGGTGATCCGAAGTGATTAATTCAGACTTCCGGTTTATATTGTAAACAAAATCACACGAGAACCAATTTTAGTTTGAAAGACAAGAATAAGATTAGAGAAGGAGAACCGTAAGTTGTTTGGTGAGTGATTAGTTAACGACACAATGTTAAAGCGAGTTAAGTTATAAAAGATGAGTTTAGGGATTAAAGAGAATTGTAAGTGACAAGTTATAGCAAGCAATTATTAGATGAGTTTTAATACTAAAAGTAGATTAAGATTAATGATGCAAACCCAAGTCTTGGAGTACAAAAACCGTGAGCTTTAGGCTCACGAAGAAGAGTCTTCGGTTTGTGTTTCTCAAAACCGATCCATGAGATGTTTCTAAGTAACCAAGTATGGTGTCAAAGCTCTCCTAAATCACTAGCCTAATATATCTATTTATACTACATAACAACTTGGTGGACAAGATAAATGATATGGTGTCCCATGAAAAAGTTAACAAAAATCCGAACAAGATGTCCAATAATCGGCCCAAGGAATTTCTTATAAAGCCGGCCCAAGAAGTGTCAAGTGTTCTGTTAGGGTCAAAATCAGGTTGAATAGAAGTTCAAGGGTTAACTTGTTAATCTTCTTTTTGAGCCTTTAATGTGTAATGGGCCATGGGCTTGCTTGTTAAGGGCCCATGTTATTTAAAGCTTTGTTAGCTTAGAATTTACAATTAATCGTCATATCATTCAAACACTTTGCATTGTAATTCTCTCTCAATTATCAAAGTGAATTGGATGACCAGTGGAAATCATTCTGAATTGTTGTTTATCTGTTGATTTCTACTGTTATATGAACTAATCTGGAACCCACAATTGGTATCAGAGCATACAGACGATTCGATTCAAGGTGACAAAAGGTTTATGGTAAGATATCTGTTCAAAGTTATCGACTGTGTTCTTGAGTTCATTGTTCCATATTTTGATTCGATTAAAATTGCTTCGTTTCATTTATTGCATTATGTTAGCATCATCTTACTTAGCGATTCTGCAATATTTTTTGATCCAATTCGATCATCTGAGTGGTTTTTAAGCAAAATCAAAGTTGTTGTTTTTGAGTTCTGTTCATATCAAAAATCTAAATGTTTATTCAAAATCGTGCTATTTTGCTTGTTTATCTATTTGGGTATTGTTATTTTGCTCTTTTTGGAAGGTTTCTAACGTTTCAGGAAGTTTCCCATCAACCCTAATCGAATTCCCATCGAGTTGGAAACCACAGCCGTAGTTTTCGGACACCCAGTCGCAGTTTCCGGACACTTGAATCACTTTCCGAAACTTCGCTTCACTTTCCGGGTAAGTTCTCTTTTCCATTGCTTTCCGGATAAACCAAAGTGTCCGGACAACTCTAAGTTTTTGGCTACTTGTTTTGTTTCCGGGTAATCCATACTATCCGGAACATCGTCCGGTAAGTCACACTATCCGGATCCTTCATCCAGAAAGTTCTGTCATCCGGATACTCCCTGCTATCGGGAAAGTTATGTCATCCGGAATCTCCCTGCTATCTGGTAAGTTCTGTCTTTCATAATTTATCCGGTAACTTTGATCATCCGGTAACTTTCTGTTATCCGGAAACCACTATTCATCCGGACACCCCTGTTTACCCGGATACTTCTGCTGATTTGAACACTTTCACACACTTCTAATCCGGACACTTCCAGATCAGACACTATTCATCCGAATTCCTATCCGGTAAGTTCTGATTAGCTAGTTTCTTACCCGTTTAGCCTAGATCACTCTTAGAACCTGCGTTAGGTAATCACTCTTAGTGCCTTGCGTTAGGAAACTGCTTTGAATCGAACAATCGTCTGACGATCACCTTAGTGCAATCAAACCGCCAACCCTCTACCAGGGAGAATACAACCAATGGCGGGATAGATTCATGATCTTCATCGAGTCGAAAGATAATTTCGAGTACATCTGGCGAGCTCTATCCGATGGTCCACAACCTAAACCCATGAAGGCTTTAGCAGCAACAGCAGCAGATGCACAAGTTCATTATGTAGAGAAGCCATACATGGAGATGCGCGACGCCGAAAAGGGCATGCATGATGGTGAAAAGCATGCCAAGAGGTATCTAGTCCAAGCTCTACCAAATCCGATCTACACTGCCATAGATAGCTACAAGGATACTGCAAAGGGCATGTAGGATCAGGTAGAGAGAATGATGAGTGAAAGCAGAGTCGGCAATCAACTGAAGATCAATAGCTGCATAACCAAGTTTGATGGTTTCAAGCAACGCGCCGGCGAATCACTCTCCCACGCCTATGAAGGTTTCTGCCTCCTACTGAACGAGCTCTCCAAATACAAAATCACTCGTTCTAATACGTTGAATGCGCTCAAGTTCTTAAACAACCTCCTTCCTGAATGGAAAGTGTTTGATTCTCATGTCAAACATAATCACTTAATGGTGAACTTGTCAATACATGAACTATATGAGATGCTTCTCCAGGACGAAGATGAAGTGATGGAGATTCTGAGCGAAAAGAAGTGTGTGTCCAAGTCACCTGCTGATCCACTAGCTCTCATGTCTTCAAAATGAGGCAAATCTTCTGGCCGTCGTTCTAAACGTGCCCAAGAGCCATGTGAGTCTGAGCCAGAGTCTGAGGAAGAAGAGGATAGTGATTCTGATCCTGAATTAACAGTTGTAAAGAAAGCAATGGCTCTGCTCTCCAGATCCTTCCAACAACATAAGTTCTACAAGAAGCCCACATCCAATAATCAACGCTACCCCGCTTCCTCCAACAAGCGCCATGATTATCAGGATAAATACGAAGGCAAAAAGAAGTCCGATGAGCACAAGCAGTCTGATAAGAAGGAGAAGACTGAGAAAGATGACCGCAAGCCTGAAACAAAGAAGAAAGACGAACCCGTGACATGCTATAACTGCGGGAAGCTATGTCATTTTGCGAAGGATTGTAGGAAGCCTGTTGTCAACAACGCTCAATACTACAAAGCTAAGCTCGCACTGGCAGAACAAAAGGAAGTGGGCGAAGCTCTATTTGTTGAAGATGACCACTGGCTGGGTCGTTCTGATGATGAAAACGAATATGAGGATGCCGACTCTTTCATGGGCTACCACTCTCCTCCAGAAGAACAGGCAAAGTTATGCCAGGTATGCGATCCTATCCATCAATGCTTAGCCAAACAGTTTGAATCTATTGCTGCACGAACAGATTCCTATAAGGCCATCATTAATGAACAACTGCTTGAGATTAAATCACTAACTGAAAAGCTAGATGTTCAAAAGAGAATAACTGAAAAGTATAAGTCCGAAATTGCTACTTTAAAAGAAAAATGTACAAATCTTGCAATAGCACCTAAGTACTTAAGGGCCAAAATATCTGATCTGAATTCACAGTTGGATCAGTGCAGGAATGAGAACACATAGATTGTTTATCAATGCTCTTCTCTTTAAATTCAGCACAAAGAGTTTGTTTCCAAAATAACTGATCTTGAAACAAAACTCCACAAAAGAGGCCAAACAGATCAGACCATTCACATGAATAAACCCAAGGAATTCACATACTTTAACAAGGAATGGGGAATCGGATACGATAACCCACAATTCTTGAAAAAGGGTATATTTAAAACACCGACATTGTATGACTTTGGTTATTTTGGTATGGACAAACAGTTTCCTTTATATAAGATACAATGAACTGGTCCTCTTGAACCTGAGAAAGAAGAGGAAACCGAGGAATATAAGCGCAAGCACACTTCCAAAATTCAACATCCTTTTTTCTATGAGCCTATGAACTATTATTATAAGAAAAATCCAAAGAAATACCTCTCGAATGACTACTTTGATGGCTATAAGGTTGCAACGCCCAACGATTCCTCCAAAAAGGATGAGGCTCAAGCACCTGAATCCAAAACTGAGACGGACGAGTTTAAACTCTACGTCCCACCTCTCATTTTGGAAGAAAAAATAGTCGAATTAGAGGAGTCTCTCGAGAAGGAAAGATCAAGTTTTCAAAAGGAAAAGCAAGTGCTCTTAACTGAACTTGAGGCACTTAAAACCGTTAAAACCGAGTCTGTGTCAAATGAAGGACAGGAAATCCTTCGGACTGAAATCGATCGGCGCACATCAAAACTGTCTGCCTTGGCGACAGAAGCGATGAAGGAGCATGTGAGAAGTGGTCAACTTCAAGAGAAGCTTGACCTACTCCAACAAGAAAAGACGATTTCACCCGAATCTTCCTCGGACTCGTCTGACACATCCTCGTGTAAAGCTTTCATGGGAAAAACATCTTCACCAAATGGTAAATGATCTCAAGATGAGTGTGTTTTAAAGAATCTGAACTCTGATTTTTTCTTAGCTTCCGCACCAAATTCACCTAAGCACACCGATACACAGTGTTCCTCACTTCCCTCAACCAATCCAAGTCCAGTGATTCTGGATATAGATTTTTCCGAATTTATGAATTTCGAGGGCAATTCTGATGAAGAGTTTGAATCGTTCCCTTTCGACAAACCTCTTCCAAGTCATACTGACTTTCTTTCGCCAATGGTTAATCAACCGGTACAATTTCAAAAAGGCGAATGTTCCACAACACCGAAGACCCCGGCTGTGATCAAGGTTTCTAAAACTGAGTCATATTCTCAAAAACAATCACAGCCGAGGCAAAAAAACCGGTCGATCGACTGATAAACGTCCTGTCCCCTCTACTTCTGCTGACCATACTGTTAATCCTGTTTCAGATAAATATGGTCAGGCCAAACAAGACAAACCAAAGTGGGTAGGCAAGGAATCGGTCGAGAGCAATGCTGCATCAAAATCATTTAATATTGTCTTTTATCCTAGAATGAACAAGAATGATTGTGCTTTGAATCATAAGAATGATTTTGTTGAACAACATATTAAATTTCCGATTAAACTTTATTCTATTCAAAAATTGATTCAGTTATCGCATGATTGTTTGTGTTGTTCTAGTTGTGGTTGGAATGACTTTGATGACATTAATAATTCACCTGATTGGTTTGGTTCTTATCATGTTTACAATTCTGAACCTAAACAAAAACCCCGTAAAAACAAAAAGAAACATAAATCCAAACGGGGTCCCCAGTCAGAGGTTAAACCCAAGCAAGCAAGGAAACCCATTTCAAAACGGGTTCCTCCTACTGAGGTTAAACCTACACCCAAGGGGAAACCTGCTTCAAAACAGGTTCCTCCGAAAGGTGTAAAACCCAACCCTCCAAGACCCATTTTCAAATGGGTACCTAAAGTCCGCTAAACTTGTTTTTACAGGACGGTCATGTGTGGAACTTAGATTCTGGATGCTCCAAGCACATGACCGGGAGGAGGGAGCTGCTCACAAACTATAATGAAAAATATTGCGGTGACGTGAGATTCTGAAACGATGACAAGGCGCCGATTCTGGGCTATGGCGACATTGTCCAAGACAAGATCACGATAAAAGAAAGTCTCATACGTCGCGGGATTGGAACACAACTTGTTCAGCATCGGCCAATTCTGCGATAAAGATCTCGAGGTCAGATTCAAAGCCAAAAGGTATAGCGTCCGCACTGACGACGGAACCGAACTGCTAGTTGGAATGCGAAGAACCAACCTCTACACCATCGACCTCTCAGCCCTGAAGATCGATGACACTGTCTGCCTGATGTCAAAGGCCAATTCCCAGCAAGCGTGGATTTGGCATCGACGTCTATCGCACCTGAACTTCCAAAGCATCAACACATTGGTGCTTGGCGGACACGTAAAAGGCATGCCTGACCTTCAATTCGTGAAGGACCAACTCTACGGGGCATGCGAAATAGGAAAGATGAAGCGAGCGACGCACAAGCCGAAGGCCGTTCCGAGCACGTCCCGGTCCCTCGAACTTATCCATATGGATTTGTGTGGACCGATGCGTGTTCAAAGCATCAACAAACGCAAGTACGTCCAGGTAATGATGGATGATTTCTCACGCTACACCTTGGTGAAGTTCCTACGCTCGAAGGACGAAACCCCAGAACTGATTATCAACCACCTGAAGACTATCCAACTGAATCTTTGACAGCCAGTTCAGACCATCAGGACCGACAACGGGACAGAGTTTAAAAATCAAACGGTGAACGAATACCTGACATCAGTCGGTATCTCGCAAACCTTCTCGGCCGCACGCACTCCTCAACAAAATGAAGCGGTGGAATGACGAAACCGTACTCTAGTCGAAGTCGCTCGCACGATGCTGTCACAGTCAAAGCTGCCTTTATTTCTCTGGGTCGGAGCGGTGTTAACTGCATGCTACACGCAAAACCGCTCCATCATCAACAAGCGGTTCAACAAGACGCCGTACGAGATCATCAACAACCGCATCCCGAACATCAAGTACTTCCACGCGTTCGGATGCACGTCCTCAATGACAAAGATGAAGGAGTTTTCATAGGATACTCCATGCAGGCTAAGGTGTATCGCGTTTACAACAAATAGACTAAAACCGTTACTGAGAGTGTAAACGTAACATTCGACGAAGCCGTGGAATTGGATTCTAAATATATCAGTTCAGAACCCAGTTTAACTGGTTTGCTAGCTTCTGAACTTTCACGTTCGGGATCTGCACAAACAGCAGTAAATCTGAATCATGTATCTACGTCAAATGCTCAACTTTCTTATTTAGATTTACTATTTCAATACTTTTATGATGATTTGTTTAACGCTTCTACCCCTCGTGTCTCAGTGCAACCAAGACTTGAAGCTGCTCAATTCGAGGATTCGGCGAATCTCTCCGGTCCGCCGCCCTCGACTAGCACTCCAACAATCATTGTGGAGATACCTCAGCCCTCATCTTCATCATCATCTAATACAACCATCCCCCTGGAGGAACCAGTTCAAAACCCAGAGATCACTCCTGAAGATTCGTCCTCTACTTCACTCGTATATCAACCTCTGTCTTCCTCGGAACAAGAAGTTGCTCAACCTTCGACGAATCCACCCAAGTCTCCTTCGCGAAACCAGCCTGCCACACTTGAAGCCATTCAAGAACTTCCCACTGGTGGATACGTAGATCCGGACACATCTCACTCAACTCAGCAGCCGCTTCCACACACCACCAAATGGACCAAAGCTCATCCCCTGCACCAGATCATCGGTGATCCCTCCACTCCAGTCCAAACGTGAGGCGCATCGGCCAACTTTTGCCTCTTCTTTGGTTTCTTGAGTAAGATCGAGCCTACAACCGTCTCTGAAGCGTTAGAAGATCCGGACTGGGTCATGGCCATGAAAGAGGAACTTAATCAATTTGAGGACCTCAAAGTATGGCGACTTGTCCCACGTCGAAAGCAGAAGACGGTGATCGACACTAAATGGATCTTCAAGAACAAGAAGGACGACGATGGCATCGTCGTACGAAACAAGGCGCGACTCGTGGCCAAGGGATATCGTCAACATGAAGGGATCGACTATGATGAGACATACGCTCCGGTGGCGAGAATCGAAGCAATACGTATGTTCCTTGCATGCGCCGCACACAAATGGATGTGAAGACCGCATTCCTCAACGGCGAACTCAAGGAAGAGGTGTACGTATCGCAACCGGACGGGTTCGTGGACGAGAAAAATCCTAATCATGTCTACATTCTAGACAAGGCGCTTTACGGTTTGAAGCAAGCTCCACGGGCCTGGTATGATACGTTGTCTAAGTTTTTAATAAAATCGGGATTTTCACGAGGTAAAATGGATACAAATCTTTTTATTAAAAACGAAAAAGGTCATATAGTGTTAGTTCAAGAGTATGTCGATGACATATTTTTCGGATCTACTAATCCACTATATTGTAAGAACTTTGCCACGTTAATGGGAAATTTTTTTAAAATGAGTATGTTGTGTGAGATAAAATTTTTCCTCGGTCTTCAAGTTAAACAACTGTCGAATGGGATATACATAAATCAGGCCATGTACATCCGGGATATTCCTAAGAAATTCCAGATGGAACAGTCCTCACCCATGAAAACTCCCATGGCACCCAGTACAAAGTTACACGCCGATCCTAACGGAAAGGATGTGGACACTAAAACATACCGGGGAATGATCGGTTTTTTAATGTACCTAACTGCTAGTAGATCGGGCATTATGTTTTCAACATTTCTTTGCGCCCGGTTTCAGTCAAAACCTAAGGAGTCTTACTTAATAGCCGTTAAACGAATATTTCGTTATTTGAGAGGTACTGCTGATCTTGGCTTGTGGTACCCGAAAGAGACAGGTTTTGAACTCTCAGCATATTCTGATGCGGACCACGCGGGCAACATGATGGATCGGAAGAGCACATCGGGTCATGTGCAATTCTTGGGCGACAGTCTGGTGAGTTGGGCATCCAAGAAGCAGCAGTGTGTCTCTACGTCGACTGCCGAGGCGAAATACGTGGCCGCCGCAAGCTGCTGTTCACAAGTGATATAGATGCGCACGCAACTCAAAGATTACGGTTTCACATACATCAAGGTGCCCATCTACTGCGACTCGAAGTGCGCTATTGCAATATCCAGCAATCCGGTCCAGCATACAAAGACGAAGCACATAGACGTTCGGTACCATTTTATCAAGGATCACGTCGAAAGAGGTACGGTCGAACTCTACTTTGTGAATACAGAACATCAGTTAGCAGACCTGTTTACAAAACCCCTGGACGAAAAGCGCTTTAATTTTCTAGTGTCCAGGTTAGGTATGCTAAATCTGAAGACTTGATCCGATTGTGTGCCCGTTACAAGTTCCATACATCTACGCGAAATTGTCTAGTCATCATCTGCTGTTTACACTCCAGATGATTGAGTACACACTTTCTCGCATCTGTATTATACTTGTATCGTCTACATTTTTCGGATAAATCTCTGTATTAATTAGGTAGATTTCGTCTGTTTGCTTTCTCTTAACGTGTGTTTCCTTTTCTGTTAATTATTGTCGTCTTCTTTCCATATTTATATCTGTGCTTTCACAAGTTGCTCATGTGTTCAGGGGGAGCACAAACAAAGTATTAGGTAAGTACTTCTACTTTTGAGGGGGAGTGTCACACAACTGTTTTAAACTGGCAAAAGTTATTATGTGTTGTCATTCGAAGCCTGCTTTATTTCACTCTACGCGTACATTCTGAGGGGGAGCATATTTCTATTCGTTCATCATTTGAGGGGAAGCGACACACATTTTTTTTCCTTAAAAGTATCATAGTTTTTTTTGTTGGTCTCTCCATTGCACTCACATGCAAAATCCGAGGGGGAGCAGAGACATCCCCATACTCAATTCGAGGGGGAGCGAGAGAATGATCTTTCAAAGTCAAATGGATACTCTTTCTTTTTGGGATTTTTCAAACACTTAGTGACCAAAATTGGAATTTTTTTTCTTTCCAAACTGCCCGGACAGGTTTCCGGATACACCTATCCGGATAGGTTTCCGGACAGGACACCTATCCGGACTGTATTGGTATCCGGATGACCCACCCGGATAGTTGGTCCCTATATATAAGACTTTCCGGACCAAACCCTATTCACCTTCTCTGGAAACCCCGAAAACCCACGAAAACCCTTCTCGTTTCGTCTCACTCGGACACTCTCGCGATTTGATCACTTGCACTCGCATACGACTCCATTCAAAGGTAAGATCTTCCCTTAGCTATGTCGATTTCGATTCTACATGTTTCATGCCTTTAATCACACACATCACCCACTGAAATGGTCAATCATGGGTTTCCGATAACCCCTTTTCGCGTCATAAAGCTTTCACACATGTTCAGGGTAATTTATATCGCATTACTTGCTCTCGCATGTTTTATGCTTAAATCAACACTGTTAGACCACTTCTATGCATGTGTGAAGTCATTTGTGGCAAGATTGATCAAATCTGTATGTCGTCCGGATAGTTTCAAACTATCCGGACACATTCAACTCGTCCGGAAACTACCATGAGCTTGCGATATTTTATCCGTAAAAACGCTACATCCGGTAACCCAAGTTGTCCGGAAACCTAAGGGTTTCCGGTAAGTTCAACTATCCGGATAAAAGATCTTGTCTGTAAACTAAAAACATCCGGTAACCTCATTTTATCCGGATACTACCTTTTATCCGAAAACCGTTGCCATCTCCGGAAACTACTTGTTGTCCGGACACCACTTTCACCCGGATACATCTTGTCCATACACCCTGCTTGTCCGGAAACCTTTGTTTCCACATTATGTTGTTCGGACTCTTCCAGTTCCATCACTCCAGTACCTGTTCTCTCACTACCAGTCCTCAATCTGTTCCAGATTGAGCCAATTATTGCAAAGATACGCGACGTAAATTGTTCATCCGCCTGGTTTCTAACATTAATCCTTTTCAGGTATTATACATGGCAGATCGGGAACAACAACAACAGCCACAGGAACAAATTCCTCCTCAAAGAGGAATTCATTGATGAAGCAGCCGACAATGCATTGGTCAACCCGGACCATGGCATTAAAATAGAAGCCAACAACCATCAACTGGACGCCGCCGAGTTCCGACCACAACACCGTGTGGTCATCGACATCCTACTTGGTGACACTCTCCGTGAGGGCCTCACTGCAACGGCCGACATTCCGGTGTTATACATCTATCAGGTCTGGCTTTCAGCCCAAGTCGTGCCGGCTGCCAACTCTCAAACGATCACAGTGCGGATAGACAATCACCCATTCACGCTTTCACCTGAGTCATTCCGCCGTCTGCTCTCACTTCCCGAAGCCACCGCCGGCGGACGCGCAGCCTACGACCCCGCAATCAATGACACAACACTTTGTGCGCAGATCCAAGCACTCGGATACAACCACGCCCTCGAGCGCCCTTCGGCCTTCAACCGCAAATATCTAGCGTCTATCTAGTATACACTGTTCACCATTCTGAACAGATGTCTCTCGTTCATATGGAGGGGCATAAATCAGTGTACCGGCGACTTCCTGCGCCTATTTCACGCCGTATGCTACAACCGCCACATCGACTACGCGATGGTGATATGGCGCGAGTTAGTACAAGCCATCCGACAAATTGGTGGCACAAAGCAAAAGAAGTTCCTGCCGTTCCCATGTTTTCTCTCACTAGCAGTTAGACAACATATGGACGCGAGTCTAGGAATACCGAGACGCATGAACCATCCGGTATGTCCCCCATTTCATTTATGCTATCTTGTCATTTGCAACCCATCCGAGGTCAGAGCCATGCCCTTATCTGAAGCCCTACTGGCATATGCGGACCCCAATGCACCGAGTGTGTTAGAATATAGGAGAGAGTTAGTTGCTCCCATGGTCCAGGCAGAGCTGAAGGGACCTCCCCAGGGATATAGACCTGAGAGACGTGACGGTCCAAGGACGAGAGGAGGTAGAGTCCGGGTAGCTGGTGCTCCCGGACGAGGTGTGTTGAGAGTGCATGGGAGGGGAACAGGCGCAGGAGGTGCATTGGATATGCATGCTAGTACTACCCATTCCAGCCAGGCCGGAACTAGCCAACGACCCCACACTCACACCACCCAAACAGCTGATGAAGTCGGACCGTCGACTAGTCTACACGAGGTCCCGATCGTCACTGAAACCGAGAGACCTATGCTTCATCACGATCTCGGACTGGACACCACTGAGCCCTTATCCCCGTTCGTCCAAACAGACGTGATGGAGTCTGACTCTACTGACTCCGATACGGAACACGCTATCCGTCTTTCGCTAATACCTACCCGTATCGGATGTCATCCACCACTAATCGAAGAATCCCCATCTAACTCACCTACACCCCCACTCATCCCGACTACCCAGCCTATTATGGGAGACACAAGGAGAGTGGAGGGAGAATTAGTTGAAAATCTAGAACAGGCGAGTCGGAGAGAATGGAGATCAAAACAAAACCAAGAGCGGACGAGCATTAGGACTAGAGAGGCTCGAGAGCGACCCCAAACCAGCGTCATCCAGGTAGCCACATCTGCTACCTTGTCTCATACGTTGGGACAAGGTATTGAAGAAGCCGCCGTGAACCTAGCGGCACAAGTGCACGACCTCCATAGCCACTCATCCGTCTCTCAAAAGACGGATGTTTCACTTTTGCACGGGACTTAGCACAACGTCTACCGATCTCTCACTCGGAGAGTATTGGTCTACCGATCCCCCGGTCTCGCCTTCTTTCGTTGCACGATCGAGTCTAGAGCCAATTGATATAATACATTCATCGGCTAGGACACAGGACGATATTCTACAAATCGGTGCTCTTCGTGACCCGATCAGAACTTCCGTAGTGTCTCTGCCTTTGAGCGAAGTGCAAGAATCGGAAGGAAATCCTACCACGGCCACCCCTTTGCCATCCGTGAACGTAGGTGGCTCTACCTCTAAGGTAGATGCCTCAACGGGTAATCTAAGTGATCCTGG
The DNA here is from genome assembly GCA_033807775.1 of Saussurea involucrata. Classification (NCBI taxonomy): domain Eukaryota; kingdom Viridiplantae; phylum Streptophyta; class Magnoliopsida; order Asterales; family Asteraceae; genus Saussurea; species Saussurea involucrata. The sequence continues at coordinate 26,963,934 of CM066318.1, forward strand.
AGTTAAGTCACCCGACCTCCTGTCAAGGGAATATCTGGACGGCGCCCTAAAGGTTGTCCGCGAGGCAATGGAGCAGCAGTTCACCACCGAGCTCGACAAAATCAAGACCTTGATCAAAGGTAAAGACAAGGTAGTTGATTCTGAAACAACACCAACACCTCCACCGGCTCCAGTTTAGCCATCTTACACGGTGGACACTCTGAAGACTATGCTTCTAGCTCAACTACTCCAACATACCGACACCGATGCCTCAACAGAAGCAGACATGGTCACATTTATACGATCATAGGTATCTGCTCCTTCGTCTTCTATGACTAATAGATTGGACCAGCTTGACTCGACTCTCAAGGAATTTCATAAAGCCTTAAACCTTCTGTTCGAAAGAGTCGGCTCACTCGAAGACACCTGCAAAGGTCAAGTTGGCGGACTCAAGAGATGGCACGATGACCAAGATGATCCTGATCACCATGAGGGGGAGAACAAGAGACAACGACTGTTTGAGTCCGAACCAATCCTCACTGAAACAACCATGGTTCAACTGTGATAAACCCAGATCTAGCAATCAAGAATACAGAGAGAATCTAGAGAGCAAACTTGTCATTCATATAATGAACATGAGAGTACAAATGACAATATGCATTAAGTGTTCTAGATTGTTATCTAGCTATTGAACTAGACAAGCCTATTTATACCCATAACATACAAGGTATAAAGGCATTATGAACTATTATAGTACATTGACTTTACAGTAAATCTTGAATACAGTAATGCTCTAACAATCTCCCCCTTTGGATTCAAGATTTAAAAATATAACAGCAGTCTTCAGCACTTGATCTTCAAAACTTTAATTTTGACCGCTTTAAACATTGAAACTTTGACACTCTTCAAACAGTTGAATCTACACAAGGATGCGAAGCCTTCACGATTTTTATTATTTAGGTGTAAGCACAATCCGAGTCTCTCAGATCTAAGATAACCATATTAAAAAACACTTCAGACTTCACATGATCAGAAAAATTCAACTTTGAGCAATCTGAATCCATATATGAGTTATTCGAAAACATCTTTGTCTTTCACAATGTAAAGTCAATCTTCTTCAAAACTATCTTCATCTCTTTGACCTTGAATTGTATTCGACATGAAATTGAATTAAACATTTCTCCCCCTTTTTTGATGATAGTGAGCATCATGATCATCAAAAACCTTTTTCAATTTCAGTCGAGTCTCTGAGTATTACTAACAATCTCCTCCTTAATGAATAACCTTGCTCCCACTCAAAATAAGAATTCTGGAGCAATTTGTTTTCTCCCCCTGAAAGTATGCACATATTTCATTAAAAGTTATTCATTTCAAATACAGTGCTTTGATGAAAACATTTATACAAGGAAAATAAAATTCATTGAACTACATTTTATAACTACTAACATTTGATCATTTGAAATCTTTACAAAAGAAATCCAACTTAATGAAATGTAACAGATTTTTCAAACAAATGAAATCAAATGCATGTGTTTGGATTCAAATACAAGTCATCATTGCATATCAAGTTAAAAATGTTCAGTTTCAACCCCTTTATTAAATCTATTTGGTGTGCTAGCATGCGAAATATGATCAGCAACAAGCATATGCAATTCTAAAACATATAAGAATACTTTGCTCTACTCACACTATTTGTCCAACATCAGAATTTTCACAAATTTACAGGTTTATCGCGACTTTGTATTTTCCCCAAGTGTCAAGAGATGTGTGCTCATTGGCATCTTTTAATTTTGTGCACATTGGCATCTTTTAATTTTGTGCTCATTGGCATCTTTTAATTTTGTGCTCAATGGCATCTTTTAATCAAAAAGTTTAGTAAGAATAAGATACACCGTTAAACATGGCTTTCTATCTGGTTCTATAGCAGGATTTGGGTCAGCGGATCCCAGACCAGTTGGCCTTAGGTGCTAGGTGTCGAGCACCCCTTAGAACTTACTTTCCCAAACCAGAAATGCCACATTGATATATCTTAAACCCATTTGTACCAGTAGAACATGGCTTTCTATCTGGTTCTATAGCAGGATTTGGGTCAGCCGATCCTAGACCAGTTGATCTTAGGAACTAGGTGTCTAGCACCCCTTAGGACTTACTCTCCCAAACCAGAAAGGCCATAGGTACAAACTTTCAAACTAAATGATAGTGCATAATTTTATCTCAATCGCTTGGTTCTAAAACATAGTGCTTCCCCCATATTTTCGTTTCCATCCATCATTTTGACAAATAGACTTTTTGAGCATTATATTCTATATAAGTCCAGATTTCCATAATTTTGAGCATTCAGCATAATTTCATTCATGTTTTGCTGACCTTTCGATTTATTTCAGAAGTGAAAGATGAAACAAATATAACTCAGATAATACAAAAACACTTGTAAAATCAACATTGACACACATTTCATTCATTTAATGAAAATTAAAAAATTTCATCTCATTGAATTAAATTTGTTAAGACTCATACATTCAAAGCAGTAGAAATAAAACATAATGCAATGTTACCTTTCACCACTTGTTCCCTAAAACAGAAAGATGTGACAGTTAAGGATATCACCTGAGAAGTATGAGTTCTAAACTGATTTGTTTAGAAGTCTTAGTCTTTGAAGTACGGGTCCTGAACTGAATTGTTCAGAAGCCATAGTCGTTGAAGCACGGGTTTTGAACAAATATGTTCAAAAGAGAAAAACGTTGAAGCACGGGTCCTGAACTGATGTATTCAGAAACCATTATCTTTGCTCTCCCTTAATGGCACATTTATTCTTCAAAAAAATTCACCGCTTTTCTTCTGTTTTCAGTGATGTGTGTGGTATATATATAACATTCAGCACAACACATGAAGAACCTACAAAACATATTAAGCAGATTTTGGTACCCAACGGGACTTGGGTCCTAGTGTGTTAGGTGTAGATTTCTTACAAGGAATATTGTAAGTACCGTACCAATAAGAAGTATAATCTTTATGCACAAAATCATTTGATCCACAAAAAGAACAACAGATTTTCTTATGTGCCAACCTTGTTGGATCCCAGATACACTTAATCAAGATTAACAATCTATTAGTGGAGTTTAGAGTTTGATGCGGAAGCGTATTAAACTAACAGATATGTTTGATAGATATCAGAACGCACATATATAAAGAAAACAGTAAAGAATGAAAAGGATTTCTTGAACAGTTACTGTTATTCAATATATAATAACTACACGAAGAACAGGTTAAGAACTGTTGGTGTGTGTGAGAATATAACACTCAGATATTTGACAATAAAGCTTGAGAGTATTAGTGATTCCTTGTGTATTCGTCCCTTTTGGAAGATCTCAACATGAGACTTCCTTTTATACTACTCTTAGAAAACTATGAAGTAGGTCACTATTCCTTTTACGGCATGAATAGTAAACTGGATGGAGTGAACAGTGGACTGGATGGTGTGAGCAGTTGTTTGAGCCATGCACATTTAATGGAGCAGATGTACTTTTGGTAAATGCATTAAATGGCACAGACGTCTATTTTGTACCTTGCCCTATTGAGTCCACTCAGAGCTTGACACGTGTTTTGATAGTACTTTTCCATGCAAGTTGATGAACGTATCCAGTAATATCTTCCAAGTCTTCATTGAGGACCACAAATACTCTGTAATGAATTACAGAGGTTCTGCGGTCTGGTCCTCTGTGGAGCAGTCTTCGCCGGATTCCGAGTCTTTGGTCTTCTTTGTGCGTATGACAGAGCTTCTGTAGGAAGCCTCTGCTGCTTCTGTAGCTTCTTGACCTTGATTTCTCGGTAATGTCGGCAGAGCCTCTGTAAGAGGCTTTCTTCACTTAGCCTATTTTTCACTACTTCTAAATACTTCTATGATTAGGAAGATTGAAGCTAACAATCTCCCCCTAAGTAGTGAAAAATTAAAAATTTGAACTTGAGTTAAGTTTGGCTAAGTTAGATAAGACAGAGGTTAAACAATACCTCGAAATTTCTTTCATTTAGAAATATGCCAGAGGCATTTTACATTTGAGTACAATGAAAGATAAAACTTTGTTTGCAGAGATTGGAGGTCTGAGAATCAGATTTTGGCATCTTTGAAATCGTTGTAGCTTCTGTTGTCTCTGCCGACTTTTCTGATCTTTTTGTAGAATCTGATGCAGAGTTCTCTTAGGCGGATTGTTGAGTCTATTTCTCTGATGAAAGTATCTGCATCATCTCTATCCATTTTCTCTGTTCCTCTGTATTTTACAAGGCTTTCTCTGAATTTGCTCAGAGTACTGGTTGCGTACTTCTGACAATCCATGAGTACAAAACGTTTAACCTAGTGTTGTGGGTTTTGAAATACTAACCCAAATCTTGGTTCTCTTATGATTGAGTTGGGCACAGCGTCTGGTGGGCAGCGATCTTCTGGTGGTCGTAGATCTAGATGTTTGAGACCAAGATCCTTTCCCAGCTGAAAATCTATCATGCTGTATACAAGAAGCTTTTCCCTCATCGCTTTTCTCAACACTTGATAGGCTCTGGTATTAGGCTCTGTGTTGTAGTTGTCTTTTGTCCATTGCAGAAGGTCAGGTAGATCGTAAGGATTGATGTTTCTTAAGTCAGCATCAGCGAAGGTAGATTCTGAATTGTTCTCTCTTCTGACTTTGTAAATATTGTACCTGACCCTTGGATAGGTTCTTGTGAAGGAGAATCTGCAGAAGATCACCTTTTTGATTTTGTGAATTGAGAAGACATCTGCTTTGGTTCTTGGCTTTGTTCTTGTGAAGATGTTCTCAAATTCTTCTCTGATCCTTGGATCTGTCACATGATCTACTGGATGATTTGTCTAATAGGATTGTTTGTAGAGGTATTTGTATACCACTTCTTCCATCTCTTCATGTGTTGGACCAGGTCGTGGAATTTGTCTTCCGAGACTCTCCATCTGTTGAACAACTTCTGCAGCTCTACCAGTTAGAGGAATTTCTGACAGAGGCTTCAATCCATGTGCCCAGTCAACTTCTTCGGGTTTTGGGGTTTGAAAGGCGTCAAACGCACTCTTCATTAGTTTTTTTGTTGGCTTTGGCAATGTTTTCTTCTTCTTTGGCTCTTCTGTCACTTTTGCCTTTCCCATGTCTCTTGCCTTTGGTGGTTCTGAGCCTGCTGCTTCTGTAGTCTTGGATGTTGGATCTTTTGGATTGATGGGAGTTTCCTATGTTGGTTCTGATACTTGAGCGCGAGAGGACTTCTGTTCTGTTGGTTTAGTTGGCTCTGTAACCTCTGTTGGAGGTTCTTTAGTGACTTCTTCTGTGAGCCCTGGTTCTGGTGATTGAGGAAAGTCGTATTGCCTTGACATTCTGAATGCTGATGTAAACCTGTGGCTTTCTTCTGCTCTTCTTGCCATTCTTTCAGTCATTGTATTGTGCATTCTTCTTAGAACAGAAGAAGCTGAGGTTTTTGTTTTTGATGGTTTGTGGGCAATCGACTTTTTCCTCGGGAAGGTTTTGGGTATTTCTGTTGATTGTGGTGGTTGGGAGGAAAGATCTTCTTCAGAAGATGTCAAGTGTTGGGCATCTTTGCCAAACACTGAAGGAAACTCCACAGAGGTGGGTGCTGCCTCTGTGGTCTTCTGTGCTTCTGTACCTCTGTGTTGACTTGTTGGGCTTTCTTCTAGGATTATTACCTCTGGTGAGGTTGTAGCCTCTTGTGTCTTTTCTGTAGTCTCAGCTTCTTGAGTAGATGATTCCACAGAGGTGGGTATTGTCTCTGTGGTCTGTTGAGTTTGTTGTTGTCGGGTCTGTTCTGGAGGTGCTTGACTTAGAGGTTCTGCGGCTATTGGTGGACCTGTAAGTCCTCTGCTTGCAGCTTTCTCTGTAGTTTTCTCCCCCTCAGGATGATCTGATGGACCAGGATGGTCATCATCATCAGAGTCATCCTGACCCTTGTCTGATGTACCCTCTGCTCTGCAGGAAGCATCGGGTTTCTTTGGCATTGTGGCTCCAGCAGCGATCAGTTTCGCGCAGACATCATCACAGAGGCCAAGAAGAGTTGCCAGCTCTGCCTCTGTTTTGAATCTCATCCTTCCTACACTTTCTCTGAAATCTTTGACGAAGTTAGCATTGGCAGTGGTGAAGGAAAGGATGACTTCTGTCACTTGATTAATCACGTTCTGCCCAATCTCTGTCAGCTGGGCTCTTGTCATGTAGTCTTTGGGTTGCATCAGCATGGTATTTCGCATGGCTTCTTCTTGAACTTTTTGTAGGGCCTTCTGTAGATCTGTAGGAGTGATGCCCGTTGACACTGAAGTCTGTTTGTTCAATTGATCAAGGAATTTGTTGATTGAGTTCTCAATCGAAGGAGTAGTTGTTGCGGCAGAAGTGGTGGATGCGGTAGCAGCAGACTTCATCTGTGAGATGGCAGTTTTCACCTCTGTGGACAGGTTGTCCATTTTGGTGTTCAGGTTTAGCAGTGCCAGTGATGTTGTCTCTGCAAAAGATTTGAAAGAGCTTTGCAACTCTTTCAAGGTTTGGTTCACAGAGGTCTCAAGGGTTTGGAACTAATCCCTTGTAACTTGTGTTCCGGTGGTAACCTCTGGAGGAACACATTCGTCTCCAGAGTGAATCCCTGTTCCTGGGATACCTTCTTTCATTCCTGTTTGTACGTTGAGAATGGAAGGATTTCCTTCTGATCCTTGAGAAGAAACATGAGTTTCAATCCCTACAGAAGTTCTGAGAAGAACATTGTCCAAATCCACTCCAGAGGTGGGTATTGGAATATCCTTCTGTTGACTAGGAGACTTGTCTAGAGTCTCTTTGTCTTTGTGCTCTCTACTTCTCTCTGAAAGAAGTGGGGGTCTTAACAAGTGCGTGGCAGAGGAAACAAATTCCTCTGTTGGGCGTTCTTCTGTGATCTGGGGCAATTGATCACGAACTATAGGTGAGTCTCTTTGAGGAGACTCCCTAGGAATGGATTCCCCGGTTTCTGTGGGCACCGAGGTTGAAAGAGTAACCTCTGGCTGGATGGGTTGGGGTAGGTTCGAGCTGTGCTGCTCTTTTTCAATGACACCTTCTGCAGCTAGACCTGCGGTGTCAGAAATGTGGGTTGCACTGGGAGTTGGTTTTGGTTGTGTGCCTCTATTTATCCAGGCATCTTTTCTTGCTTCTTCCCTAAGTTCTGTGGAAGTTCCTTGCTCTGGTCGTAATTGGTCATACACTTGATGAGATCCAAACAATCTCATGACATGTGGATGATAAATACCCTTACGTATCCAGACAGCTTCTTCTTCATCTGAATCTGTCTCTACGATCTCTATTTCTGTCTCCGTTGTTGCAAATCCCTCTTTTTGTACAACTTCGACCCCTTTTTCTCTCTCTTCTTCCATCATGTTCTCAAAAGCCTCTGTAATTTCACCTCTGTTCAATTCAGCTTCAGTTTGTTCTATTTCTTCTGAAGCTGGGTTTGGACTTCTTCTGTGGACATCCAATCCTTGAATGAAAGGGTTTTGTAAAATAACAGGGGTTTCGGCTGGTTGATTTCTGGGTGTTGTGTCATCTTCTTGCAGATGTGTGTCGATGCCCGAAATGAAGAAATCTTCTTCTGGAGAGTGGTGGTCGAGAGGTTGTGTCGTCCACCCTGCTGTATTTAGGGTGTTGGCAATTTCAGGGTTCTGTAAGAAGTCGTTCAGGTCTCCTTGGTGAGCAAATCTATCTGGAGATTGATAGGGTGATTGATACCTTTCTGTAGCCATTTCTTCTTCTGCAACTTCTTCTTCAGCAGTTTCCTCTTCTGCAATGGTTACCAACTTTGTAAGTGATTTACCATGCCTCTTTTTGGTTTTCCTCCTCTTAGGCTTTGGTGCCCCTTCTTCTGTTGATTTTGATCTTTTCTTCTTTATTTTTGGAGAGGAGGGAGGAGCAGAGGAGCCAATTTATGTGGCATGAGGAGGTGAGGGTTGATCTTCTGCAACGCTTGTGGAGGTGCCTTCTGCAGTTTTCCTCTTCTTAGCTTTTGGAGTAAATGCAGAGGTTCTTGATGAAGACTTCTTTCCCATTAGTTCTGCACGTTTGGCTATAAAGCTGAGTTGAATAGCCATGTGCTTTGCTAACTTCAGACCCTTTTCTTTTTTAGTGGAAAGAGGTTTTGCTGTCATTGTTCCTAGGGGGACACCTAAACGCGCGGGTGTCATAGGACTCGGTTTAGGAGTTCTATGATCGCGTATATACTCTTTCTTAAGGGATTTATTCGATGCGTATTTCAGTGGGGGTATTCTTATTCATCGGGAACTGTTTGGGAGTTGGCCCTTCCATTGGCCAATTTTGGATTAGCAGCAGAAGTTCGAACAGTACTCCCAAAATTCTTTGGAATTGCAGAGGTGGTAGAAATTTTGGATCGTTCTCTTTGACCCTTCTCGTGTTGTTCTTTCTGTCGATGGTGTTTATGATCTCTTGCATCATTATGGTCGCATAATCTAGTGGAAGATCATAGTAAACCCCATACATGATGCTCAAGATTTGGTGCGAGCTTTGGTCAATACTGCCTATTTTCCCTGTCAGACATCTGTTTAGAATAGAGAACAAAGTGTTCCACAGAGGTGGTAATCTTCCTCTGCGGAAGTCATTTCTCTTCCGTAGTTGGGTGTTGTACCCAAGCATTTCCACGAATCGACAGAGCTCTTCGTCTGTTGGTTGCTCTGCATAACTCTTCAATCCCAGAAGACCCCTTGTTGGTAGGTTGAATTCAAGTGAAAACATTGTTCTGTTGAACTTGATTTCAAGATGCTCAGATTTATCAGGTCTTGAAATGTACCCTTTGATAAGAGAATCGTCTTTATCAAATCGGCAGCTTTGCCAAAATTGGTTCAAATAACGGACTGGAATTTTGTTCGGGGTTCTTGATAGTAGAGGGAAGAGGACATGATTCTCCATGATGTTCAGAAGTATGGCATGGGCTTCGCCGAAAGCAGTGGGTGAGGGGACCAAATAGCAGTTGTTGGATTTGATAGGAAGAATGGCTTCAAAATGATCCTTTGCTATAAAGTTTTGCAAGTGAGTCGTCGGAGCAAAGTCTGCTGAGTCCCCGGAATCTTGTTGTTCAATATTTCTTGCAAGGCTGGGGTTTTCAGAATGTTCTGAATGTGCAGGGGAGTGTTCCGGTGAGTTCGCCGGAGATAGTTCAGAGGATGTAGCTCGAGAAGATGAAGCCATTTGATTTTAAGAATAAGATTTTTGCAAGCTTTTTGCAGGGTTTCGCCGGAGAAGAAGATGAGAGTTTGTAAAAGGTTTTATGTGAGGGTAAGCTTTGTTTTTATAGGATGGTAAAACGGTAGAATTCGAAAGAGTAAAATATATGGCAATGGATTAAAGTTTGGAATCCGCACTCGAGTTTGAGCGGCGGGTTCAACTTTCCAAATAAAAAAAACGTTCCATGTACGCCCAATGAAAATGGGACACGTAGGCCTTGTCAGAATATGACAGGACGTCGTGCGCGGCCCATTAATGCTAGGCGCGTGAGGTTGATTTTAGCCATATGAGTTTCACTCGCAGTAAAAGTAACCGTTATTACTACAAAGATGCCCAAGTAATCAGATTGACAGAACTTCTGTAGTTTACAGAGGCTCTGTGATCTTGAAAATCTTTGATGTTTATCCCTTTTTCATATCTCATTGTTATCATGACTTCTGTGAGGTTCTTCTTTAACCAAAACATTTGTAACGGCATTGGAGAGGATAAAATCGGATTTTTGTGAAGAAATTTGCTTCGCAGAGGTTTTGTGGCTCTGTTGGAACTTGCAGAAGTTCTGTGAGGGCCAGCAGAAGCTCTATGAGAGAAAAAATCTCATAAAATAAATTTTATTAGTATTTTTGATCATCCAATTTTTGATTTGGTTTAAGAGATGTTTTTCGGACATATTTGAAAGTTTGTGTCCGAGAAAACTGTTAAAAAACGGTTTGTTAGAGAAGGTCATGGTCTGCGTTTTCGGTTTCCGAGATAACATTCCAAAGGATCGACAGAAGGTTAATTTGTGATCACAGAGCATATTTCCTGCAGAAGCTCTGTTGAGCTCAGCAGAAGCTCTATGACCTTAAATTTCTCCTAATTCGAATTTTGTGAAACTTTTTGAGCTTTTGATTTTTGAAATGTTATTCACAGTATATTTAGGACATATTTGACAATTCTTGTCCTAGAAAATTGTTTTCCAAAAACCTTTTGTGCGAGAGACATACCTTTTGGTTCTTCTTTTCTCGGCAGTGATATCTGACTTCTGTCGATATGGAGTCATCGACATTTTTCTTTGGCTTTCACTTGAAAGTTTTATCTCTTTAGATCATTTCAGGGTTCCCTTCTGCTCCCCCTTGATCTAATCACCTCTGTAGATCAAGTAATTTCCTTTTGCTCCCCCTTGACCTAATCACCTCTGTAGATCAAGTAATTTCCTTTTGCTCCCCCTTGACCTATGCTTGCATCAAAGAATGATAAGTTTTGCATAGAACATAGGTCATGGTCTTTCAGAGGTTCTGTAGGGGTCGTTAGAGGTTCTGAGTTGACTTACAGAAGCTCTGTGATTTTAAGAACTTGATAAATCCCAGATCTCTAGCAATAAGATATGAATGTAGTGAGAGAGAATCTAGAGAGCAAATATGTCATCCATGTATTGAGCTCAAAGGATTACAAAAGGTTTCTAAAAGATTACCAAAGCTTTCTAAAGTATTACTAACAAATGGTCTAGACAAGCCTATTTATACCCATAACATACAAGGTATAAAGGCATTCACAATACTGTATAGACTCATACAGTACATTGACTTTACAGTAAATCTTGAATACAACAATGCTCTAACAATCTCCCCCTTTGGATTCAAGATTTAAAAAAATATGACAGCAGTCTTCAGCTCTTTGTAAAGTCAATCTTCTCAAACAGACACTCTATCAAACCATCTTCAAATAGCTTTATCTCCACTAGTTCACGGCGAACTATATGCTTTGACACTCTTTAAGAACTCAGCTTTGAAGAATCTTCAGACAAACATGAAAAGTCATTGTCTTTTTCTTTGAAAAATCAACCTTCTTCAATACAATCTTCAACAGATTGTCTTCAAGTCTTGAACATGGATTTCATATCTTTATATAGAACCATCAATTCGGAACAAGATAAATCAGAAACGATTAGAGTTTGGATCAGAAAGATGTGAAACCATCCACATTGTTGAACTTTTAGGTGTAAGCGCATTCCGATAACCACTCAGAACTAAGATAACCAAATTCAGCAACATTTGGACTTCACATGATCCTTCTCCCCAATCTTCAGTCTTTGTTCACGAATCATTGACTTGAAATATCTTTGATTTGAAAATTCTTTGACATGAAATTGAAATTAAACTTTTCTCCCCCTTTTTCGATGATGGTGAGCATCATAATCAACGAAAACCATTTTCAATTTCAGTCGTGTCTTTGAGTATTGCTAACAATCTCCTCCTTACAGAATAACCTTGCTCCCCCTCAAAATAAGAATTCTGGAGCAATTTATTTTCTCCCCCTGAAAGTATGCATATATTTCAATAACGTACAGTATTTGAAATTGTAGCACAAATTTTAAAACAAATTTACACAAGGAAAATAAAATTCATTGAACTTCATTTTATAACTACTAACATTTGATCATTTGAAAGCTTTACAAAAGAAATTCAACTTAATGAAATTTAACAATATTTCAATCAAATGAAATCAAATGCATGTGTTTGGATTCAAAAACAAGACATCATTGCATATCAAGTTACAAACGTTCAGTTTCAACCCCTTTATTAAATCTATTTGGTGTGCTAGCATGCGAAATATGATTAGCATCAAGCGTATGCAATTCTAAAACATATAAGAATACTTTGCTCTACTCACACTATTTGTCCAAAATCAGAATTTTCACAAATTTACGGGTTTATCGCGACTTTGTATTTTCCCCAAGTTTCAAGAGATGTGTACTCTTTGGCATCTTTTAATATTGTGCACATTTGAATCTTTTGATTTTGTGCTCATTGGCATCTTTTGATTTTGTGCGCATTGGCATCTTTTGATTTTGTGCTCATTGGCATCTTTTCTTTTGTGCTCATTGGCATCTTTTGATTTGTGCACATTGGCATCTTTTGATTTTGTGCTCATTGGCATCTTTTGATCAAAAAGTTTAGTAAGAATAAGATACACCGTTAAACATGACTTTCTATCTGGTTCTATAGCAGGATTTGGGTCAGCAGATCCCAGACCAGTTGGCCTTAGGTGCTAGGTGTCAAGCACCCCTTAGAACTTAATTTCCCAAACCAGAAAGGCCACATCGATATATCTTAAACCCATTTGTACCAGTAAAACATGGCTTTCTATCTGGTTCTATTGCAGGATTTGGGTCAGCCGATCCCAGACCAGTTGATCTTAGGGACTAGGTGTCGAGCACCCCTTAGGACTTACTCTCCCAAACCAGAAAGGCCACAGGCACAAACTTTCAAACTAAATGATAGTGCAACTATTTTATCTCAATCACTTGGTTCTAAAACATAGTGTTTTGCCCATATTTTCATTTCCATCCATCATTCTGACATATAGGCTTTTTGAGCATTATATTCTATATATATCCAGATTCACATAACTTTGAGCATTCAGCATAATTTCATTCATGTTTTGCTGACCTTTCGATTTATTTTAGAAGTGAAAGTTGAAACAAATATAACTCGGATAAAACAAAAATACTTGTAAAATCATCTTTTAGCACACATTTAATTCATTGAATGAAAATTGAAAATTTTATCTCATTGAATTAAATTTGTAAAGATTCAAATTTTCAAAGTGGTAGAAACAAAATATAATTCAATGTTACCTTTTACCACGTTCCTTGAAACAGAAAGATGTAACAGTTAAGGATATCACCTGAGAAGTGTGAGTTCTAAACTGATTTGTTTAGAAGTCTTAGTCTTTGAAGTACGGGTCCTGAACTGAATTGTTCAGAAGTCATAGTCGTTGAAGCACGGGTTTTGAACTGATATGTTCAAAAGCCATTATTCTTTGTCTCCCACTTAATGGTACAAATATTTTTCAAAAAATACGCCGCTTCTCTTCTGTTTTCAGTCATGTGTGTGGTATGTATCTACAATTCAGTACAACACATGAAGAACCTGCAAAACAGATTAAGCAGATTTTGGTACCCAATGGCACTTGGGTCCTAGTGGGTTAGGTGTAGATTTCTTACAAGGAATACTGTAAGAACCATACCAATAAGAAGTATAATCTTTATGCACAAAATCATTTGATCCACAGTAAGAACAACAAATTTTCTTATGTGCCAAACTAATCAGATGATTTACAGAATAAATAGGATTAGATTTAGCATAAGATTTACCTTTTGGCGATTTGTTCTTCTTTTCATTTGATGTGGATACAGATGATTTTGGCACTTCTTTCTTTGGAACTGTTGTGCCTTTGATTCTCCATTCCATCTTCACCCTCTTGAAGACTGGAACTTCTTCAGATTTGGAAGTATTAATTTTAGGCACCTTAAGAATATCATCCGATTTATCAAACAGAGGATTATAGAAAAGATTAGAAGAACGAATCTGACCTTTTGAGAAATCTGTTGATCTTTTAAATTGTTTAGAAGGAATGTTTTTAAAACTTGAACTTGAAGCAGTTTTAAAAGAACATTCAGAATCATTTGAATCAACAAATGGAGTCTGAAAGATAGAATTATGACTAGCCTGCTTTGAGACATCAAATTTAAAAATGACGTCTTCAAGTTCTTTGACTTTGTTTATTAAAACATTTTTCTCTTTAGAAATTAGATCAAATTTCTTTTGGAGATCAGATTTGATCAACTGATCATTCATAATATCAGCTGATAAACCAGATAATCTTTTGGTAAGATTAAGAATCACATCTTCAAAATATACACGTTCCGATTCAAAATCTTTTTCCAAAAACTTTCTTTTATCAGTAATCTCTTTGAAAATTTCCATATTTTTCTTTTTAAGAGTTTTACTTTCCTTTTCAAAGAGATTTTTCTTTTCCGTGAAATCTTTTCTTTCCTTTTCCAAAAGATTTTCTAATTCAGAGATTTTCACGGAAAGTTCAGAACTTTTAATTTCAAAAGATTTGCGTTCAGTTTCAAATTTAGCTCTTTCTTTTTCGAGCTTGTCTTTTTCTAAAAATAAAACTTTCTCAAAGTCAGAAACTTGTTTTGAAAGTTTTATACAATTAAGTTCAATTATTTCCTTTTCTTTAAGAATCTTCTCTCTCCTGTCTTCAATGCTCTTCAGATCAGCATTTTCCTTTTTAAGAGTTGTTACTTTCTCTTGAAGTTTCTCGATTTGATCGTGCAGACTTGAGTTGTCTTTGTCTTTCTTTGTTTCAAGACCTGCAATATAAACTTCAAGATCAATTATTCTTTTAGTAAGTTTAGCATTTGAAGAAGAAATGTCTAAAATTTGTCTTTTCAGATTAACATTTTCTTCTTCCAATGCTTTATTTAAAATAGGAGTTGAAGAATTTGAAGCATTATCTTTAACAGGAGTTTCTGATATAGGAGATGGTTCTGATAAAATAACTTGTTGCAAAATTCCATTATTTGCCTTAGCTTTTTTAAGTTGCTTTGGAGGTGTTTTTGTTATTATGACTTGTTGCAACACTTCATTATTTGGTTTAACAGATACATGTGAATTAACAGATGTTTCTGTTATAATGACTTGTTGCAACTTTACATTTGGTTTAACAAAAACTTTTGCAATTGGAGGAATCTCCTTTTTCAGAGTTTGCTTCAAATCTTCACCACTGCTTTTAACAATAACTTGTTGTAAAACCATTTTGAATATAGCTAGAAATTGATCGTTCAGAAGATCAAGCAGACAGTGTATGAAAATACACAAAAAAATATATAAAAATTTTTCTTGAAAAGCTCTTACAGTGTATGAAATACACTATAGAAAAAATTTCGGGATAAAAAAATTTCTCAAAAAACTCTTTTTTTTATTTTTTTTTTATTTTATTTTTTTTTTTTAAAAAATTCACAAGAATTCGGATGAGTAAGGGTTCGAATTCAACGAATTCGGATGAAGAAGGGTTCGAATTCAATGAATTCGGATGCTGAAGGGTTCGAATTCACTCAATTCGGACTTAACTTGGTTCGAATTCAATGAATTCGGATGCTTAAGGGTTCGAATTCAATGAATTCGGATGCTTAAGGGTTCGAATTCAAAGAATTCGGATGCTTAAGGGTTCGAATTCTATGAATTCGGATGCTTAAGGGTTCGAATTCAACACTTGGAAAATTTAATCAACTCAATTCGAATCTAACACAGTTCGAATTCTCCTCAATTCGAATCTAACACGGTTCGAATTCTCCTCAATTCGAATCTAGCTGGGTTCGAATTCAATCAATTTGAATCCTTCTTGAGTCGAATTCTACACTTGTATTTCCAAGAACACTCCGAATTCTTCTTTGAATGATCCGAATTCACCAAGAATGATCCGAATTCACCAAGAATGATCCGAATTCTGCACTTCGAACACGAAAATCACTAAATCAGCCATAACTTTTTCAATTCTTGATCAATTGTTATGAAATTTGCACAGATTTGTTCGAAATTTGATTCCACACACTTTCTTAGTTAATCACAAATCCTAATTCGATCAATTTAATCGAATTTTGATCCAAAAATAGTAGAAAAAGTTTTCGAACAAAAATGATATAAAATGATCAGATCTGCAAATTCTGTGCAGATTTTGGTGTTGATCCAAGAATTAAAGATGTTCAGGAATCAAATCCGAGTGCCATGATGTTAAGAATCAATCCAAAAGATCAAAAATTAAAGAAAAGATGAAATCTGGATGAATAGTAAATGAAGAAGGGTCAGAATTCTTGATGAACAGTGATGAATAGTGATGAACACCCAATCCGAATTCTTCAGCTTTAGTGTAAAAAATCTTCAATTTGGTCTTCGATCTGCTTGAATCTACTGTTTAGCTCTGATACCAATTGATAAATCCCAGATCTCTAGCAATAAGATATGAATGTAGTGAGAGAGAATCTAGAGAGCAAATATGTCATCCATGTATTGAGCTCAAAGGATTACAAAAGGTTTCTAAAAGATTACAAAAGCTTTCTAAGTGTTACTAACAAATGGTCTAGACAAGCCTATTTATACCCATAACATACAAGGTATAAAGGCATTCACAATACTGTATAGACTCATACAGTACATTGACTTTACAGTAAATCTTGAATACAACAATGCTCTAACAGAACTATTTAAGGTTTTAAGAATTTACATACATAAGTAGAATCAATCAAAGCAATAAATTTAGCAATGTATTTACTTGTTATTTACAGAAGATAAAGCTATACTTACAGAGGATTTTCATACCATGTTAATCATTCCTAACTTACCCACCAAGAAGTTGAATCTTTTCTCGTCTAATGCTTTGGTGAATAAGTCAGCGAGTTGATATTCTGTGGGCACGAAATGCATTTCGATTGTACCGTATTCAACATGATGTTTCAAGAAATGATACCTTATATCGATATGCTTGGTTTTTGAGTGTTGCACAGGGTTGGCAGAGATAGCAATAGCACTTTTGGAATCACAGAAGATGGGTATTTTGAACAGAATGTGGCCGTAGTCTTTTAGCTGAGTCTTCATCCATAGAACCTGAGAACAACAGCTAGCGGCAGCAACGTATTCAGCTTCTGCAGTGGATGTGGAGTCACAATTCTGCTTCTTGGAGGTCCAACTGACTAGTTTACCACCTAGGAATTGACAACTCCCAGAGGTACTCTTTCTGTCGAGCATGCATCCTCCATAGTCTGAATCTGTATAAGCTTTAAGACTAAAACCAGAGTTCTGTGGATACCAGAGACCAAGATTGTTGGTCCCCTTCAGGTATCTCAAGATTCTTTTTACAGCATCATAATGTGATTTCTTTGGATTAGCTTGATAACGTGCACAAAGACATGTGGCATGCATAATGTCAGGTCTGCTTGCTGTTAAGTATAACAGAGATCCAATCATGCCTCTGTAGAGAGTACATTCTACAGAAATACCATTTGGATCTAAGAATAACTTATTTCCAGTGGCCATTGGAGTCTTCATTGCAGAGGTATCAGAGAGATTATATTTTAAAAGTATGTCAGAGATATATATATTTTTTTTTTTTTAGATTCACAAGAATTCGGATGAGTAAGGGTTCGAATTCAACGAATTCGGATGAAGAAGGGTTTGAATTCAATGAATTCGGATGCTGAAGGGTTCGAATTCACTCAATTCGGACTTAACTTGGTTCGAATTCAATGAATTCGGATGCTTAAGGGTTCGAATTCAATGAATTCGGATGCTTAAGGGTTCGAATTCAATGAATTCGGATGCTTAAGGGTTCGAATTCTATGAATTCGGATGCTTAAGGGTTCGAATTCTATGAATTCGGATGCTTAAGGGTTCGAATTCAACACTTGGAAAATTTAATCAACTCAATTCGAATCTAACACAGTTCGAATTCTCCTCAATTCGAATCTAACACGGTTCGAATTCTACTCAATTCGAATCTAGCTGGGTTCGAATTCAATCAATTCGAATCCTTCTTGAGTCGAATTCTACACTTGTATTTCCAAGAACACTCCGAATTCTTCTTTGAATGATCCGAATTCACCAAGAATGATCCGAATTCACCAAGAATGATCCGAATTCTGCACTTCGAACACGAAAATCACTAAATCAGCCATAACTTTTTCAATTCTTGATCAATTGTTATGAAATTTGCACAGATTTGTTCGAAATTTGATTCCACACACTTTCTTAGTTAATCACAAATCCTAATTCGATCAATTTAATCGAATTTTGATCCAAAAATAGTAGAAAAAGTTTTCGAACAAAAATGATATAAAATGATCAGATCTGCAAATTCTGTGCAGATTTTGGTGTTGATCCAAGAATTAAAGATGTTCAGGAATCAAATCCGAGTGCCATGATGTTAAGAATCAATCCAAAAGATCAAAAATTAAAGAAAAGATGAAATCTGGATGAATAGTAAATGAAGAAGGGTCAGAATTCTTGATGAACAGTGATGAATAGTGATGAACACCCATTCCGAATTCTTCAGCTTTAGTGTAAAAAATCTTCAATTTGGTCTTCGATCTGCTTGAATCTACTGTTTAGCTCTGATACCAATTGATAAATCCCAGATCTCTAGCAATAAGATATGAATGTAGTGAGAGAGAATCTAGAGAGCAAATATGTCATCCATGTATTGAGCTCAAAGGATTACAAAAGGTTTCTAAAAGATTACAAAAGCTTTCTAAGTGTTACTAACAAATGGTCTAGACAAGCCTATTTATACCCATAACATACAAGGTATAAAGGCATTCACAATACTGTATAGACTCATACAGTACATTGACTTTACAGTAAATCTTGAATACAACAATGCTCTAACAGAACTATTTAAGGTTTTAAGAATTTACATACAGAAGTAGAATCAATCAAAGCAATAAATTTAGCAATGTATTTACTTGTTATTTACAGAAGATAAAGCTATACTTACAGAGGATTTTCATACCATGTTAATCATTCCTAACTTACCCACCAAGAAGTTGAATCTTTTCTCGTCTAATGCTTTGGTGAATAAGTCAGCGAGTTGATATTCTGTGGGCACGAAATGCATTTCGATTGTACCGTATTCAACATGATGTTTCAAGAAATGATACCTTATATCGATATGCTTGGTTTTTGAGTGTTGCACAGGGTTGGCAGAGATAGCAATAGCACTTTTGGAATCACAGAAGATGGGTATTTTGAACAGAATGTGGCCGTAGTCTTTTAGCTGAGTCTTCATCCATAGAACCTGAGAACAACAGCTAGCGGCAGCAACGTATTCAGCTTCTGCAGTGGATGTGGAGACACAATTCTGCTTCTTGGAGGTCCAACTGACTAGTTTACCACCTAGGAATTGACAACTCCCAGAGGTACTCTTTCTGTCGAGCATGCATCCTCCATAGTCTGAATCTGTATAAGCTTTAAGACTAAAACCAGAGTTCTGTGGATACCAGAGACCAAGATTGTTGGTCCCCTTCAGGTATCTCAAGATTCTTTTTACAGCATCATAATGTGATTTCTTTGGATTAGCTTGATAACGTGCACAAAGACATGTGGCATGCATAATGTCAGGTCTGCTTGCTGTTAAGTATAACAGAGATCCAATCATGCCTCTGTAGAGAGTACATTCTACAGAAATACCATTTGGATCTAAGAATAACTTATTTCCAGTGGCCATTGGAGTCTTCATTGCAGAGGTATCAGAGAGATTATATTTTAAAAGTATGTCAGAGATATATTTTTTTTTTTTTTAAATTCACAAGAATTCGGATGAGTAAGGGTTCGAATTCAACGAATTCGGATGAAGAAGGGTTCGAATTCAATGAATTCGGATGCTGAAGGGTTCGAATTCACTCAATTCGGACTTAACTTGGTTCGAATTCAATGAATTCGGATGCTTAAGGGTTCGAATTCAATGAATTCGGATGCTTAAGGGTTCGAATTCAATGAATTCGGATGCTTAAGGGTTCGAATTCTATGAATTCGGATGCTTAAGGGTTCGAATTCTATGAATTCGGATGCTTAAGGGTTCGAATTCAACACTTGGAAAATTTAATCAACTCAATTCGAATCTAACACAGTTCGAATTCTCCTCAATTCGAATCTAACACGGTTCGAATTCTCCTCAATTCGAATCTAGCTGGGTTCGAATTCAATCAATTCGAATCCTTCTTGAGTCGAATTCTACACTTGTATTTCCAAGAACACTCCGAATTCTTCTTTGAATGATCCGAATTCACCAAGAATGATCCGAATTCACCAAGAATGATCCGAATTCTGCACTTCGAACACGAAAATCACTAAATCAGCCATAACTTTTTCAATTCTTGATCAATTGTTATGAAATTTGCACAGATTTGTTCGAAATTTGATTCCACACAATTTCTTAGTTAATCACAAATCCTAATTCGATCAATTTAATCGAATTTTGATCCAAAAATAGTAGAAAAAGTTTTCGAACAAAAATGATATAAAATGATCAGATCTGCAAATTCTGTGCAGATTTTGGTGTTGATCCAAGAATTAAAGATGTTCAGGAATCAAATCCGAGTGCCATGATGTTAAGAATCAATCCAAAAGATCAAAAATTCAAGAAAAGATGAAATCTGGATGAATAGTAAATGAAGAAGGGTCAGAATTCTTGATGAACAGTGATGAATAGTGATGAACACCCAATCCGAATTCTTCAGCTTTAGTGTAAAAAATCTTCAATTTGGTCTTCGATCTGCTTGAATCTACTGTTTAGCTCTGATACCAATTGATAAATCCCAGATCTCTAGCAATAAGATATGAATGTAGTGAGAGAGAATCTAGAGAGCAAATATGTCATCCATGTATTGAGCTCAAAGGATTACAAAAGGTTTCTAAAAGATTACAAAAGCTTTCTAAGTGTTACTAACAAATGGTCTAGACAAGCCTATTTATACCCATAACATACAAGGTATAAAGGCATTCACAATACTGTATAGACTCATACAGTACATTGACTTTACAGTAAATCTTGAATACAACAATGCTCTAACAGAACTATTTAAGGTTTTAAGAATTTACATACAGAAGTAGAATCAATCAAAGCAATAAATTTAGCAATGTATTTACTTGTTATTTACAGAAGATAAAGCTATACTTACAGAGGATTTTCATACCATGTTAATCATTCCTAACTTACCCACCAAGAAGTTGAATCTTTTCTCGTCTAATGCTTTGGTGAATAAGTCAGCGAGTTGATATTCTGTGGGCACGAAATGCATTTCGATTGTACCGTATTCAACATGATGTTTCAAGAAATGATACCTTATATCGATATGCTTGGTTTTTGAGTGTTGCACAGGGTTGGCAGAGATAGCAATAGCACTTTTGGAATCACAGAAGATGGGTATTTTGAACAGAATGTGGCCGTAGTCTTTTAGCTGAGTCTTCATCCAAAGAACCTGAGAACAACAGCTAGCGGCAGCAACGTATTCAGCTTCTGCAGTGGATGTGGAGACACAATTCTGCTTCTTGGAGGTCCAACTGACTAGTTTACCACCTAGGAATTGACAACTCCCAGAGGTACTCTTTCTGTCGAGCATGCATCCTCCATAGTCTGAATCTGTATAAGCTTTAAGACTAAAACCAGAGTTCTGTGGATACCAGAGACCAAGATTGTTGGTCCCCTTCAGGTATCTCAAGATTCTTTTTACAGCATCATAATGTGATTTCTTTGGATTAGCTTGATAACGTGCACAAAGACATGTGGCATGCATAATGTCAGGTCTGCTTGCTGTTAAGTATAACAGAGATCCAATCATGCCTCTGTAGAGAGTACATTCTACAGAAATACCATTTGGATCTAAGAATAACTTATTTCCAGTGGCCATTGGAGTCTTCATTGCAGAGGTATCAGAGAGATTATATTTTAAAAGTATGTCAGAGACATATTTTTTTTTTTTTTTAAAAAAAATTCACAAGAATTCGGATGAGTAAGGGTTCGAATTCAACGAATTCGGATGAAGAAGGGTTCAAATTCAATGAATTCGGATGCTGAAGGGTTCGAATTCACTCAATTCGGACTTAACTTGGTTCGAATTCAATGAATTCGGATGCTTAAGGGTTCGAATTCAATGAATTCGGATGCTTAAGGGTTCGAATTCAATGAATTCGGATGCTTAAGGGTTCGAATTCTATGAATTCGGATGCTTAAGGGTTCGAATTCTATGAATTCGGATGCTTAAGGGTTCGAATTCAACACTTGGAAAATTTAATCAACTCAATTCGAATCTAACACAGTTCGAATTCTCCTCAATTCGAATCTAACACGGTTCGAATTCTCCTCAATTCGAATCTAGCTGGGTTCGAATTCAACACTTGGAAAATTTAATCAACTCAATTCGAATCTAACACAGTTCGAATTCTCCTCAATTCGAATCTAACACGGTTCGAATTCTCCTCAATTCGAATCTAACACGGTTCGAATTCTCCTCAATTCGAATCTAGCTGGGTTCGAATTCAATCAATTCGAATCCTTCTTGAGTCGAATTCTACACTTGTATTTCCAAGAACACTCCGAATTCTTCTTTGAATGATCCGAATTCACCAAGAATGATCCGAATTCACCAAGAATGATCCGAATTCTGCACTTCGAACACGAAAATAACTAAATCAGCCATAATATTTTCAATTCTTGATCAATTTTTATGAAATTTGCACAGATTTGTTCGAAATTTGATTCCACACACTTTCTTAGTTAATCACAAATCCTAATTCGATCAATTTAATCGAATTTTGATCCAAAAATAGTAGAAAAAGTTTTCGAACAAAAATGATATAAAATGATCAGATCTGCAAATTCTGTGCAGATTTTGGTGTTGATCCAAGAATTAAAGATGTTCAGGAATCAAATCCGAGTGCCATGATGTTAAGAATCAATCCAAAAGATCAAAAATTAAAGAAAAGATGAAATCTGGATGAATAGTAAATGAAGAAGGGTCAGAATTCTTGATGAACAGTGATGAATAGTGATGAACACCCAATCCGAATTCTTCAGCTTTAGTGTAAAAAATCTTCAATTTGGTCTTCGATCTGCTTGAATCTACTGTTTAGCTCTGATACCAATTGATAAATCCCAGATCTCTAGCAATAAGATATGAATGTAGTGAGAGAGAATCTAGAGAGCAAATATGTCATCCATGTATTGAGTTCAAAGGATTACAAAAGGTTTCTAAAAGATTACAAAAGCTTTCTAAGTGTTACTAACAAATGGTCTAGACAAGCCTATTTATACCCATAACATACAAGGTATAAAGGCATTCACAATACTGTATAGACTCATACAGTACATTGACTTTACAGTAAATCTTGAATACAACAATGCTCTAACAGAACTATTTAAGGTTTTAAGAATTTACATACAGAAGTAGAATCAATCAAAGCAATAAATTTAGCAATGTATTTACTTGTTATTTACAGAAGATAAAGCTATACTTACAGAGGATTTTCATACCATGTTAATCATTCCTAACTTACCCACCAAGAAGTTGAATCTTTTCTCGTCTAATGCTTTGGTGAATAAGTCAGCGAGTTGATATTCTGTGGGCACGAAATGCATTTCGATTGTACCGTATTCAACATGATGTTTCAAGAAATGATACCTTATATCGATATGCTTGGTTTTTGAGTGTTGCACAGGGTTGGCAGAGATAGCAATAGCACTTTTGGAATCACAGAAGATGGGTATTTTGAACAGAATGTGGCCGTAGTCTTTTAGCTGAGTCTTCATCCATAGAACCTGAGAACAACAGCTAGCGGCAGCAACGTATTCAGCTTCTGCAGTGGATGTGGAGACACAATTCTGCTTCTTGGAGGTCCAACTGACTAGTTTACCACCTAGGAATTGACAACTCCCAGAGGTACTCTTTCTGTCGAGCATGCATCCTCCATAGTCTGAATCTGTATAAGCTTTAAGACTAAAACCAGAGTTCTGTGGATACCAGAGACCAAGATTGTTGGTCCCCTTCAGGTATCTCAAGATTCTTTTTACAGCATCATAATGTGATTTCTTTGGATTAGCTTGATAACGTGCACAAAGACATGTGGCATGCATAATGTCAGGTCTGCTTGCTGTTAAGTATAACAGAGATCCAATCATGCCTCTGTAGAGAGTACATTCTACAGAAATACCATTTGGATCTAAGAATAACTTATTTCCAGTGGCCATTGGAGTCTTCATTGCAGAGGTATCAGAGAGATTATATTTTAAAAGTATGTCAGAGACATATTTTTTTTTTTTAAATTCACAAGAATTCGGATGAGTAAGGGTTCGAAATCAACGAATTCGGATGAAGAAGGGTTCGAATTCAATGAATTCGGATGCTGAAGGGTTCGAATTCACTCAATTCGGACTTAACTTGGTTCGAATTCAATGAATTCGGATGCTTAAGGGTTCGAATTCAATGAATTCGGATGCTTAAGGGTTCGAATTCAATGAATTCGGATGCTTAAGGGTTCGAATTCTATGAATTCGGATGCTTAAGGGTTCGAATTCTATGAATTCGGATGCTTAAGGGTTCGAATTCAACACTTGGAAAATTTAATCAACTCAATTCGAATCTAACACAGTTCGAATTCTCCTCAATTCGAATCTAACACGGTTCGAATTCTCCTCAATTCGAATCTAGCTGGGTTCGAATTCAATCAATTCGAATCCTTCTTGAGTCGAATTCTACACTTGTATTTCCAAGAACACTCCGAATTCTTCTTTGAATGATCCGAATTCACCAAGAATGATCCGAATTAACCAAGAATGATCCGAATTCTGCACTTCGAACACGAAAATCACTAAATCAGCCATAACTTTTTCAATTCTTGATCAATTGTTATGAAATTTGCACAGATTTGTTCGAAATTTGATTCCACACACTTTCTTAGTTAATCACAAATCCTAATTCGATCAATTTAATCGAATTTTGATCCAAAAATAGTAGAAAAAGTTTTCGAACAAAAATGATATAAAATGATCAGATCTGCAAATTCTGTGCAGATTTTGGTGTTGATCCAAGAATTAAAGATGTTCAGGAATCAAATCCGAGTGCAATGATGTTAAGAATCAATCCAAAAGATCAAAAATTAAAGAAAAGATGAAATCTGGATGAATAGTAAATGAAGAAGGGTCAGAATTCTTGATGAACAGTGATGAATAGTGATGAACACCCAATCCGAATTCTTCAGCTTTAGTGTAAAAAATCTTCAATTTGGTCTTCGATCTGCTTGAATCTACTGTTTAGCTCTGATACCAATTGATAAATCCCAGATCTCTAGCAATAAGATATGAATGTAGTGAGAGAGAATCTAGAGAGCAAATATGTCATCCATGTATTGAGCTCAAAGGATTACAAAAGGTTTCTAAAAGATTACAAAAGCTTTCTAAGTGTTACTAACAAATGGTCTAGACAAGCCTATTTATACCCATAACATACAACGTATAAAGGCATTCACAATACTGTATAGACTCATACAGTACATTGACTTTACAGTAAATCTTGAATACAACAATGCTCTAACAGAACTATTTAAGGTTTTAAGAATTTACATACAGAAGTAGAATCAATCAAAGCAATAAATTTAGCAATGCATTTACTTGTTATTTACAGAAGATAAAGCTATACTTACAGAGGATTTTCATACCATGTTAATCATTCCTAACTTACCCACCAAGAAGTTGAATCTTTTCTCGTCTAATGCTTTGGTGAATAAGTCAGCGAGTTGATATTCTGTGGGCACGAAATGCATTTCGATTGTACCGTATTCAACATGATGTTTCAAGAAATGATACCTTATATCGATATGCTTGGTTTTTGAGTGTTGCACAGGGTTGGCAGAGATAGCAATAGCACTTTTGGAATCACAGAAGATGGGTATTTTGAACAAAATGTGGCCGTAGTCTTTTAGCTGAGTCTTCATCCATAGAACCTGAGAACAACAGCTAGCAGCAGCAACGTATTCAGCTTCTGCAGTGGATGTGGAGACACAATTCTGCTTCTTGGAGGTCCAACTGACTAGTTTACCACCTAGGAATTGACAACTCCCAGAGGTACTCTTTCTGTCGAGCATGCATCCTCCATAGTCTGAATCTGTATAAGCTTTAAGACTAAAACCAGAGTTCTGTGGATACCAGAGACCAAGATTGTTGGTCCCCTTCAGGTATCTCAAGATTCTTTTTACAGCATCATAATGTGATTTCTTTGGATTAGCTTGATAACGTGCACAAAGACATGTGGCATGCATAATGTCAGGTCTGCTTGCTGTTAAGTATAACAGAGATCCAATCATGCCTCTGTAGAGAGTACATTCTACAGAAATACCATTTGGATCTAAGAATAACTTATTTCCAGTGGCCATTGGAGTCTTCATTGCAGAGGTATCAGAGAGATTATATTTTAAAAGTATGTCAGAGACATATATATTTTTATTTTTTTTAAATTCACAAGAATTCGGATGAGTAAGGGTTCGAATTCAACGAATTCGGATGAAGAAGGGTTCGAATTCAATGAATTCGGATGCTGAAGGGTTCGAATTCACTCAATTCGGACTTAACTTGGTTCGAATTCAATGAATTCGGATGCTTAAGGGTTCGAATTCAATGAATTCGGATGCTTAAGGGTTCGAATTCTATGAATTCGGATGCTTAAGGGTTCGAATTCAACACTTGGAAAATTTAATCAACTCAATTCGAATCTAACACAGTTCGAATTCTCCTCAATTCGAATCTAACACGGTTCGAATTCTCCTCAATTCGAATCTAGCTGGGTTCGAATTCAATCAATTCGAATCCTTCTTGAGTCGAATTCTACACTTGTATTTCCAAGAACACTCCGAATTCTTCTTTGAATGATCCGAATTCACCAAGAATGATCCGAATTCACCAAGAATGATCTGAATTCTGCACTTCGAACACGAAAATCACTAAATCAGCCATAACTTTTTCAATTCTTGATCAATTGTTATGAAATTTGCACAGATTTGTTCGAAATTTGATTCCACACACTTTCTTAGTTAATCACAAATCCTAATTCGATCAATTTAATCGAATTTTGATCCAAAAATAGTAGAAAAAGTTTTCGAACAAAAATGATATAAAATGATCAGATCTGCAAATTCTGTGCAGATTTTGGTGTTGATCCAAGAATTAAAGATGTTCAGGAATCAAATCCGAGTGCAATGATGTTAAGAATCAATCCAAAAGATCAAAAATTAAAGAAAATATGAAATCTGGATGAATAGTAAATGAAGAAGGGTCAGAATTCTTGATGAACAGTGATGAATAGTGATGAACACCCAATCCGAATTCTTCAGCTTTAGTGTAAAAAATCTTCAATTTGGTCTTCGATCTGCTTGAATCTACTGTTTAGCTCTGATACCAATTGATAAATCCCAGATCTCTAGCAATAAGATATGAATGTAGTGAGAGAGAATCTAGAGAGCAAATATGTCATCCATGTATTGAGCTCAAAGGATTACAAAAGGTTTCTAAAAGATTACAAAAGCTTTCTAAGTGTTACTAACAAATGGTCTAGACAAGCCTATTTATACCCATAACATACAAGGTATAAAGGCATTCACAATACTGTATAGACTCATACAGTACATTGACTTTACAGTAAATCTTGAATACAACAATGCTCTAACAGAACTATTTAAGGTTTTAAGAATTTACATACAGAAGTAGAATCAATCAAAGCAATAAATTTAGCAATGTATTTACTTGTTATTTACAGAAGATAAAGCTATACTTACAGAGGATTTTCATACCATGTTAATCATTCCTAACTTACCCACCAAGAAGTTGAATCTTTTCTCGTCTAATGCTTTGGTGAATAACTCAGCGAGTTGATATTCTGTGGGCACGAAATGCATTTCGATTGTACCGTATTCAACATGATGTTTCAAGAAATGATACCTTATATCGATATGCTTGGTTTTTGAGTGTTGTACAGGGTTGGCAGAGATAGCAATAGCACTTTTGGAATCACAGAAGATGGGTATTTTGAACAGAATGTGGCCGTAGTCTTTTAGCTGAGTCTTCATCCATAGAACCTGAGAACAACAGCTAGCGGCAGCAACGTATTCAGCTTCTGCAGTGGATGTGGAGACACAATTCTGCTTCTTGGAGGTCCAACTGACTAGTTTACCACCTAGGAATTGACAACTCCCAGAGGTACTCTTTCTGTCGAGCATGCATCCTCCATAGTCTGAATCTGTATAAGCTTTAAGACTAAAACCAGAGTTCTGTGGATACCAGAGACCAAGATTGTTGGTCCCCTTCAGGTATCTCAAGATTCTTTTTACAGCATCATAATGTGATTTCTTTGGATTAGCTTGATAACGTGCACAAAGACATGTGGCATGCATAATGTCAGGTCTGCTTGCTGTTAAGTATAACAGAGATCCAATCATGCCTCTGTAGAGAGTACATTCTACAGAAATACCATTTGGATCTAAGAATAACTTATTTCCAGTGGCCATTGGAGTCTTCATTGCAGAGGTATCAGAGAGATTATATTTTAAAAGTATGTCAGAGACATATTTTTTTTTATTTTTTTATTTTTTAAATTCACAAGAATTCGGATGAGTAAGGGTTCGAATTCAACGAATTCGGATGAAGAAGGGTTCGAATTCAACGAATTCGGATGAAGAAGGGTTCGAATTCAATGAATTCGGATGCTGAAGGGTTCGAATTCACTCAATTCGGACTTAACTTGGTTCGAATTCAATGAATTCGGATGCTTAAGGGTTCGAATTCAATGAATTCGGATGCTTAAGGGTTCGAATTCAATGAATTCGGATGCTTAAGGGTTCGAATTCTATGAATTCGGATGCTTAAGGGTTCGAATTCTATGAATTCGGATGCTTAAGGGTTCGAATTCAACACTTGGAAAATTTAATCAACTCAATTCGAATCTAACACAGTTCGAATTCTCCTCAATTCGAATCTAACACGGTTCGAATTCTCCTCAATTCGAATCTAGCTGGGTTCGAATTCAATCAATTCGAATCCTTCTTGAGTCGAATTCTACACTTGTATTTCCAAGAACACTCCGAATTCTTCTTTGAATGATCCGAATTCACCAAGAATGATCCGAATTCACCAAGAATGATCCGAATTCTGCACTTCGAACACGAAAATCACTAAATCAGCCATAACCTTTTCAATTCTTGATCAATTGTTATGAAATTTGCACAGATTTGTTCGAAATTTGATTCCACACACTTTCTTAGTTAATCACAAATCCTAATTCGATCAATTTAATCGAATTTTGATCCAAAAATAGTAGAAAAAGTTTTCGAACAAAAATGATATAAAATGATCAGATCTGCAAATTCTGTGCAGATTTTGGTGTTGATCCAAGAATTAAAGATGTTCAGGAATCAAATCCGAGTGCAATGATGTTAAGAATCAATCCAAAAGATCAAAAATTAAAGAAATGATGAAATCTGGATGAATAGTAAATGAAGAAGGGTCAGAATTCTTGATGAACAGTGATGAATAGTGATGAACACCCAATCCGAATTCTTCAGCTTTAGTGTAAAAAATCTTCAATTTGGTCTTCGATCTGCTTGAATCTACTGTTTAGCTCTGATACCAATTGATAAATCCCAGATCTCTAGCAATAAGATATGAATGTAGTGAGAGAGAATCTAGAGAGCAAATATGTCATCCATGTATTGAGCTCAAAGGATTACAAAAGGTTTCTAAAAGATTACAAAAGCTTTCTAAGTGTTACTAACAAATGGTCTAGACAAGCCTATTTATACCCATAACATACAAGGTATAAACGCATTCACAATACTGTATAGACTCATACAGTACATTGACTTTACAGTAAATCTTGAATACAACAATGCTCTAACAGAACTATTTAAGGTTTTAAGAATTTACATACAGAAGTAGAATCAATCAAAGCAATAAATTTAGCAATGTATTTACTTGTTATTTACAGAAGATAAAGCTATACTTACAGAGGATTTTCATACCATGTTAATCATTCCTAACTTACCCACCAAGAAGTTGAATCTTTTCTCGTCTAATGCTTTGGTGAATAAGTCAGCGAGTTGATATTCTGTGGGCACGAAATGCATTTCGATTGTACCGTATTCAACATGATGTTTCAAGAAATGATACCTTATATCGATATGCTTGGTTTTTGAGTGTTGCACAGGGTTGGCAGAGATAGCAATAGCACTTTTGGAATCACAGAAGATGGGTATTTTGAACAGAATGTGGCCGTAGTCTTTTAGCTGAGTCTTCATCCATAGAACCTGAGAACAACAGCTAGTGGCAGCAACGTATTCAGCTTCTGCAGTGGATGTGGAGACACAATTCTGCTTCTTGGAGGTCCAACTGACTAGTTTACCACCTAGGAATTGACAACTCCCAGAGGTACTCTTTCTGTCGAGCATGCATCCTCCATAGTCTGAATCTGTATAAGCTTTAAGACTAAAACCAGAGTTCTGTGGATACCAGAGACCAAGATTGTTGGTCCCCTTCAGGTATCTCAAGATTCTTTTTACAGCATCATAATGTGATTTCTTTGGATTAGCTTGATAACGTGCACAAAGACATGTGGCATGCATAATGTCAGGTCTGCTTGCTGTTAAGTATAACAGAGATCCAATCATGCCTCTGTAGAGAGTACATTCTACAGAAATACCATTTGGATCTAAGAATAACTTATTTCCAGTGGCCATTGGAGTCTTCATTGCAGAGGTATCAGAGAGATTATATTTTAAAAGTATGTCAGAGACATATTTTTTTTTTTTTTTTTTTTTTAAATTCACAAGAATTCGGATGAGTAAGGGTTCGAATTCAACGAATTCGGATGAAGAAGGGTTCGAATTCAATGAATTCGGATGCTGAAGGGTTCGAATTCACTCAATTCGGACTTAACTTGGTTCGAATTCAATGAATTCGGATGCTTAAGGGTTCGAATTCAATGAATTCGGATGCTTAAGGGTTCGAATTCAATGAATTCGGATGCTTAAGGGTTCGAATTCTATGAATTCGGATGCTTAAGGGTTCGAATTCTATGAATTCGGATGCTTAAGGGTTCGAATTCAACACTTGGAAAATTTAATCAACTCAATTCGAATCTAACACAGTTCGAATTCTCCTCAATTCGAATCTAACACGGTTCGAATTCTCCTCAATTCGAATCTAGCTGGGTTCGAATTCAATCAATTCGAATCCTTCTTGAGTCGAATTCTACACTTGTATTTCCAAGAACACTCCGAATTCTTCTTTGAATGATCCGAATTCACCAAGAATGATCCGAATTCACCAAGAATGATCCGAATTCTGCACTTCGAACACGAAAATCACTAAATCAGCCATAACTTTTTCAATTCTTGATCAATTGTTATGAAATTTGCACAGATTTGTTCGAAATTTGATTCCACACACTTTCTTAGTTAATCACAAATCCTAATTCGATCAATTTAATCGAATTTTGATCCAAAAATAGTAGAAAAAGTTTTCGAACAAAAATGATATAAAATGATCAGATCTGCAAATTCTGTGCAGATTTTGGTGTTGATCCAAGAATTAAAGATGTTCAGGAATCAAATCCGAGTGCAATGATGTTAAGAATCAATCCAAAAGATCAAAAATTAAAGAAATGATGAAATCTGGATGAATAGTAAATGAAGAAGGGTCAGAATTCTTGATGAACAGTGATGAATAGTGATGAACACCCAATCCGAATTCTTCAGCTTTAGTGTAAAAAATCTTCAATTTGGTCTTCGATCTGCTTGAATCTACTGTTTAGCTCTGATACCAATTGATAAATCCCAGATCTCTAGCAATAAGATATGAATGTAGTGAGAGAGAATCTAGAGAGCAAATATGTCATCCATGTATTGAGCTCAAAGGATTACAAAAGGTTTCTAAAAGATTACAAAAGCTTTCTAAGTGTTACTAACAAATGGTCTAGACAAGCCTATTTATACCCATAACATACAAGGTATAAAGGCATTCACAATACTGTATAGACTCATACAGTACATTGACTTTACAGTAAATCTTGAATACAACAATGCTCTAACAGAACTATTTAAGGTTTTAAGAATTTACATACAGAAGTAGAATCAATCAAAGCAATAAATTTAGCAATGTATTTACTTGTTATTTACAGAAGATAAAGCTATACTTACAGAGGATTTTCATACCATGTTAATCATTCCTAACTTACCCACCAAGAAGTTGAATCTTTTCTCGTCTAATGCTTTGGTGAATAAGTCAGCGAGTTGATATTCTGTGGGCACGAAATGCATTTCGATTGTACCGTATTCAACATGATGTTTCAAGAAATGATACCTTATATCGATATGCTTGGTTTTTGAGTGTTGCACAGGGTTGGCAGAGATAGCAATAGCACTTTTGGAATCACAGAAGATGGGTATTTTGAACAGAATGTGGCCGTAGTCTTTTAGCTGAGTCTTCATCCATAGAACCTGAGAACAACAGCTAGTGGCAGCAACGTATTCAGCTTCTGCAGTGGATGTGGAGACACAATTCTGCTTCTTGGAGGTCCAACTGACTAGTTTACCACCTAGGAATTGACAACTCCCAGAGGTACTCTTTCTGTCGAGCATGCATCCTCCATAGTCTGAATCTGTATAAGCTTTAAGACTAAAACCAGAGTTCTGTGGATACCAGAGACCAAGATTGTTGGTCCCCTTCAGGTATCTCAAGATTCTTTTTACAGCATCATAATGTGATTTCTTTGGATTAGCTTGATAACGTGCACAAAGACATGTGGCATGCATAATGTCAGGTCTGCTTGCTGTTAAGTATAACAGAGATCCAATCATGCCTCTGTAGAGAGTACATTCTACAGAAATACCATTTGGATCTAAGAATAACTTATTTCCAGTGGCCATTGGAGTCTTCATTGCAGAGGTATCAGAGAGATTATATTTTAAAAGTATGTCAGAGACATATTTTTTTTTTTTTTTTTTTTTAAATTCACAAGAATTCGGATGAGTAAGGGTTCGAATTCAACGAATTCGGATGAAGAAGGGTTCGAATTCAATGAATTCGGATGCTGAAGGGTTCGAATTCACTCAATTCGGACTTAACTTGTTTCGAATTCAATGAATTCGGATGCTTAAGGGTTCGAATTCAATGAATTCGGATGCTTAAGGGTTCGAATTCAATGAATTCGGATGCTTAAGGGTTCGAATTCTATGAATTCGGATGCTTAAGGGTTCGAATTCTATGAATTCGGATGCTTAAGGGTTCGAATTCAACACTTGGAAAATTTAATCAACTCAATTCGAATCTAACACAGTTCGAATTCTCCTCAATTCGAATCTAACACGGTTCGAATTCTCCTCAATTCGAATCTAGCTGGGTTCGAATTCAATCAATTCGAATCCTTCTTGAGTCGAATTCTACACTTGTATTTCCAAGAACACTCCGAATTCTTCTTTGAATGATCCGAATTCACCAAGAATGATCCGAATTCACCAAGAATGATCCGAATTCTGCACTTCGAACACGAAAATCACTAAATCAGCCATAACCTTTTCAATTCTTGATCAATTGTTATGAAATTTGCACAGATTTGTTCGAAATTTGATTCCACACACTTTCTTAGTTAATCACAAATCCTAATTCGATCAATTTAATCGAATTTTGATCCAAAAATAGTAGAAAAAGTTTTCGAACAAAAATGATATAAAATGATCAGATCTACAAATTCTGTGCAGATTTTGGTGTTGATCCAAGAATTAAAGATGTTCAGGAATCAAATCCGAGTGCAATGATGTTAAGAATCAATCCAAAAGATCAAAAATTAAAGAAAAGATGAAATCTGGATGAATAGTAAATAAAGAAGGGTCAGAATTCTTGATGAACAGTGATGAATAGTGATGAACACCCAATCCGAATTCTTCAGCTTTAGTGTAAAAAATCTTCAATTTGGTCTTCGATCTGCTTGAATCTACTGTTTAGCTCTGATACCAATTGATAAATCCCAGATCTCTAGCAATAAGATATGAATGTAGTGAGAGAGAATCTAGAGAGCAAATATGTCATCCATGTATTGAGCTCAAAGGATTACAAAAGGTTTCTAAAAGATTACAAAAGCTTTCTAAGTGTTACTAACAAATGGTCTAGACAAGCCTATTTATACCCATAACATACAAGGTATAAAGGCATTCACAATACTGTATAGACTCATACAGTACATTGACTTTACAGTAAATCTTGAATACAACAATGCTCTAACAGAACTATTTAAGGTTTTAAGAATTTACATACAGAAGTAGAATCAATCAAAGCAATAAATTTAGCAATGTATTTACTTGTTATTTACAGAAGATAAAGCTATACTTACAGAGGATTTTCATACCATGTTAATCATTCCTAACTTACCCACCAAGAAGTTGAATCTTTTCTCGTCTAATGCTTTGGTGAATAAGTCAGCGAGTTGATATTCTGTGGGCACGAAATGCATTTCGATTGTACCGTATTCAACATGATGTTTCAAGAAATGATACCTTATATCGATATGCTTGGTTTTTGAGTGTTGCACAGGGTTGGCAGAGATAGCAATAGCACTTTTGGAATCACAGAAGATGGGTATTTTGAACAGAATGTGGCCGTAGTCTTTTAGCTGAGTCTTCATCCATAGAACCTGAGAACAACAGCTAGTGGCAGCAACGTATTCAGCTTCTGCAGTGGATGTGGAGACACAATTCTGCTTCTTGGAGGTCCAACTGACTAGTTTACCACCTAGGAATTGACAACTCCCAGAGGTACTCTTTCTGTCGAGCATGCATCCTCCATAGTCTGAATCTGTATAAGCTTTAAGACTAAAACCAGAGTTCTGTGGATACCAGAGACTAAGATTGTTGGTCCCCTTCAGGTATCTCAAGATTCTTTTTACAGCATCATAATGTGATTTCTTTGGATTAGCTTGATAACGTGCACAAAGACATGTGGCATGCATAATGTCAGGTCTGCTTGCTGTTAAGTATAACAGAGATCCAATCATGCCTCTGTAGAGAGTACATTCTACAGAAATACCATTTGGATCTAAGAATAACTTATTTCCAGTGGCCATTGGAGTCTTCATTGCAGAGGTATCAGAGAGATTATATTTTAAAAGTATGTCAGAGACATATTTTTTATTTTTTTTTTAAATTCACAAGAATTCGGATGAGTAAGGGTTCGAATTCAACGAATTCGGATGAAGAAGGGTTCGAATTCAATGAATTCGGATGCTGAAGGGTTCGAATTCACTCAATTCGGACTTAACTTGGTTCGAATTCAATGAATTCGGATGCTTAAGGGTTCGAATTCAATGAATTCGGATGCTTAAGGGTTCGAATTCAATGAATTCGGATGCTTAAGGGTTCGAATTCTATGAATTCGGATGCTTAAGGGTTCGAATTCTATGAATTCGGATGCTTAAGGGTTCGAATTCAACACTTGGAAAATTTAATCAACTCAATTCGAATCTAACACAGTTCGAATTCTCCTCAATTCGAATCTAACACGGTTCGAATTCTCCTCAATTCGAATCTAGCTGGGTTCGAATTCAATCAATTCGAATCCTTCTTGAGTCGAATTCTACACTTGTATTTCCAAGAACACTCCGAATTCTTCTTTGAATGATCCGAATTCACCAAGAATGATCCGAATTCACCAAGAATGATCCGAATTCTGCACTTCGAACACGAAAATCACTAAATCAGCCATAACCTTTTCAATTCTTGATCAATTGTTATGAAATTTGCACAGATTTGTTCGAAATTTGATTCCACACACTTTCTTAGTTAATCACAAATCCTAATTCGATCAATTTAATCGAATTTTGATCCAAAAATAGTAGAAAAAGTTTTCGAACAAAAATGATATAAAATGATCAGATCTGCAAATTCTGTGCAGATTTTGGTGTTGATCCAAGAATTAAAGATGTTCAGGAATCAAATCCGAGTGCAATGATGTTAAGAATCAATCCAAAAGATCAAAAATTAAAGAAAAGATGAAATCTGGATGAATAGTAAATGAAGAAGGGTCAGAATTCTTGATGAACAGTGATGAATAGTGATGAACACCCAATCCGAATTCTTCAGCTTTAGTGTAAAAAATCTTCAATTTGGTCTTCGATCTGCTTGAATCTACTGTTTAGCTCTGATACCAATTGATAAATCCCAGATCTCTAGCAATAAGATATGAATGTAGTGAGAGAGAATCTAGAGAGCAAATATGTCATCCATGTATTGAGCTCAAAGGATTACAAAAGGTTTCTAAAAGATTACAAAAGCTTTCTAAGTGTTACTAACAAATGGTCTAGACAAGCCTATTTATACCCATAACATACAAGGTATAAAGGCATTCACAATACTGTATAGACTCATACAGTACATTGACTTTACAGTAAATCTTGAATACAACAATGCTCTAACAGAACTATTTAAGGTTTTAAGAATTTACATACAGAAGTAGAATCAATCAAAGCAATAAATTTAGCAATGTATTTACTTGTTATTTACAGAAGATAAAGCTATACTTACAGAGGATTTTCATACCATGTTAATCATTCCTAACTTACCCACCAAGAAGTTGAATCTTTTCTCGTCTAATGCTTTGGTGAATAAGTCAGCGAGTTGATATTCTGTGGGCACGAAATGCATTTCGATTGTACCGTATTCAACATGATGTTTCAAGAAATGATACCTTATATCGATATGCTTGGTTTTTGAGTGTTGCACAGGGTTGGCAGAGATAGCAATAGCACTTTTGGAATCACAGAAGATGGGTATTTTGAACAGAATGTGGCCGTAGTCTTTTAGCTGAGTCTTCATCCATAGAACCTGAGAACAACAGCTAGTGGCAGCAACGTATTCAGCTTCTGCAGTGGATGTGGAGACACAATTCTGCTTCTTGGAGGTCCAACTGACTAGTTTACCACCTAGGAATTGACAACTCCCAGAGGTACTCTTTCTGTCGAGCATGCATCCTCCATAGTCTGAATCTGTATAAGCTTTAAGACTAAAACCAGAGTTCTGTGGATACCAGAGACCAAGATTGTTGGTCCCCTTCAGGTATCTCAAGATTCTTTTTACAGCATCATAATGTGATTTCTTTGGATTAGCTTGATAACGTGCACAAAGACATGTGGCATGCATAATGTCAGGTCTGCTTGCTGTTAAGTATAACAGAGATCCAATCATGCCTCTGTAGAGAGTACATTCTACAGAAATACCATTTGGATCTAAGAATAACTTATTTCCAGTGGCCATTGGAGTCTTCATTGCAGAGGTATCAGAGAGATTATATTTTAAAAGTATGTCAGAGACATATTTTTTTTTTTTTTTTTTAAATTCACAAGAATTCGGATGAGTAAGGGTTCGAATTCAACGAATTCGGATGAAGAAGGGTTCGAATTCAATGAATTCGGATGCTGAAGGGTTCGAATTCACTCAATTCGGACTTAACTTGGTTCGAATTCAATGAATTCGGATGCTTAAGGGTTCGAATTCAATGAATTCGGATGCTTAAGGGTTCGAATTCAATGAATTCGGATGCTTAAGGGTTCGAATTCTATGAATTCGGATGCTTAAGGGTTCGAATTCTATGAATTCGGATGCTTAAGGGTTCGAATTCAACACTTGGAAAATTTAATCAACTCAATTCGAATCTAACACAGTTCGAATTCTCCTCAATTCGAATCTAACACGGTTCGAATTCTCCTCAATTCGAATCTAGCTGGGTTCGAATTCAATCAATTCGAATCCTTCTTGAGTCGAATTCTACACTTGTATTTCCAAGAACACTCCGAATTCTTCTTTGAATGATCCGAATTCACCAAGAATGATCCGAATTCACCAAGAATGATCCGAATTCACCAAGAATGATCCGAATTCTGCACTTCGAACACGAAAATCACTAAATCAGCCATAACCTTTTCAATTCTTGATCAATTGTTATGAAATTTGCACAGATTTGTTCGAAATTTGATTCCACACACTTTCTTAGTTAATCACAAATCCTAATTCGATCAATTTAATCGAATTTTGATCCAAAAATAGTAGAAAAAGTTTTCGAACAAAAATGATATAAAATGATCAGATCTGCAAATTCTGTGCAGATTTTGGTGTTGATCCAAGAATTAAAGATGTTCAGGAATCAAATCCGAGTGCAATGATGTTAAGAATCAATCCAAAAGATCAAAAATTAAAGAAAATATGAAATCTGGATGAATAGTAAATGAAGAAGGGTCAGAATTCTTGATGAACAGTGATGAATAGTGATGAACACCCAATCCGAATTCTTCAGCTTTAGTGTAAAAAATCTTCAATTTGGTCTTCGATCTGCTTGAATCTACTGTTTAGCTCTGATACCAATTGATAAATCCCAGATCTCTAGCAATAAGATATGAATGTAGTGAGAGAGAATCTAGAGAGCAAATATGTCATCCATGTATTGAGCTCAAAGGATTACAAAAGGTTTCTAAAAGATTACAAAAGCTTTCTAAGTGTTACTAACAAATGGTCTAGACAAGCCTATTTATACCCATAACATACAAGGTATAAAGGCATTCACAATACAGTATAGACTCATACAGTACATTGACTTTACAGTAAATCTTGAATACAACAATGCTCTAACAGAACTATTTAAGGTTTTAAGAATTTACATACAGAAGTAGAATCAATCAAAGCAATAAATTTAGCAATGTATTTACTTGTTATTTACAGAAGATAAAGCTATACTTACAGAGGATTTTCATACCATGTTAATCATTCCTAACTTACCCACCAAGAAGTTGAATCTTTTCTCGTCTAATGCTTTGGTGAATAAGTCAGCGAGTTGATATTCTGTGGGCACGAAATGCATTTCGATTGTACCGTATTCAACATGATGTTTCAAGAAATGATACCTTATATCGATATGCTTGGTTTTTGAGTGTTGCACTGGGTTGGCAGAGATAGCAATAGCACTTTTGGAATCACAGAAGATGGGTATTTTGAACAGAATGTGGCCGTAGTCTTTTAGCTGAGTCTTCATCCATAGAACCTGAGAACAACAGCTAGCGGCAGCAACGTATTCAGCTTCTGCAGTGGATGTGGAGACACAATTCTGCTTCTTGGAGGTCCAACTGACTAGTTTACCACCTAGGAATTGACAACTCCCAGAGGTACTCTTTCTGTCGAGCATGCATCCTCCATAGTCTGAATCTGTATAAGCTTTAAGACTAAAACCAGAGTTCTGTGGATACCAGAGACCAAGATTGTTGGTCCCCTTCAGGTATCTCAATATTCTTTTTACAGCATCATAATGTGATTTCTTTGGATTAGCTTGATAACGTGCACAAAGACATGTGGCATGCATAATGTCAGGTCTGCTTGCTGTTAAGTATAACAGAGATCCAATCATGCCTCTGTAGAGAGTACATTCTACAGAAATACCATTTGGATCTAAGAATAACTTATTTCCAGTGGCCATTGGAGTCTTCATTGCAGAGGTATCAGAGAGATTATATTTTAAAAGTATGTCAGAGACATATTTTTTTTTTTTTTTTTTAAATTCACAAGAATTCGGATGAGTAAGGGTTCGAATTCAACGAATTCGGATGAAGAAGGGTTCGAATTCAATGAATTCGGATGCTGAAGGGTTCGAATTCACTCAATTCGGACTTAACTTGGTTCGAATTCAATGAATTCGGATGCTTAAGGGTTCGAATTCAATGAATTCGGATGCTTAAGGGTTCGAATTCAATGAATTCGGATGCTTAAGGGTTCGAATTCTATGAATTCGGATGCTTAAGGGTTCGAATTCTATGAATTCGGATGCTTAAGGGTTCGAATTCAACACTTGGAAAATTTAATCAACTCAATTCGAATCTAACACAGTTCGAATTCTCCTCAATTCGAATCTAACACGGTTCGAATTCTCCTCAATTCGAATCTAGCTGGGTTCGAATTCAATCAATTCGAATCCTTCTTGAGTCGAATTCTACACTTGTATTTCCAAGAACACTCCGAATTCTTCTTTGAATGATCCGAATTCACCAAGAATGATCCGAATTCACCAAGAATGATCCGAATTCTGCACTTCGAACACGAAAATCACTAAATCAGCCATAACCTTTTCAATTCTTGATCAATTGTTATGAAATTTGCACAGATTTGTTCGAAATTTGATTCCACACACTTTCTTAGTTAATCACAAATCCTAATTCGATCAATTTAATCGAATTTTGATCCAAAAATAGTAGAAAAAGTTTTCGAACAAAAATGATATAAAATGATCAGATCTGCAAATTCTGTGCAGATTTTGGTGTTGATCCAAGAATTAAAGATGTTCAGGAATCAAATCCGAGTGCAATGATGTTAAGAATCAATCCAAAAGATCAAAAATTAAAGAAAAGATGAAATCTGGATGAATAGTAAATGAAGAAGGGTCAGAATTCTTGATGAACAGTGATGAATAGTGATGAACACCCAATCCGAATTCTTCAGCTTTAGTGTAAAAAATCTTCAATTTGGTCTTCGATCTGCTTGAATCTACTGTTTAGCTCTGATACCAATTGATAAATCCCAGATCTCTAGCAATAAGATATGAATGTAGTGAGAGAGAATCTAGAGAGCAAATATGTCATCCATGTATTGAGCTCAAAGGATTACAAAAGGTTTCTAAAAGATTACAAAAGCTTTCTAAGTGTTACTAACAAATGGTCTAGACAAGCCTATTTATACCCATAACATACAAGGTATAAAGGCATTCACAATACTGTATAGACTCATACAGTACATTGACTTTACAGTAAATCTTGAATACAACAATGCTCTAACAGAACTATTTAAGGTTTTAAGAATTTACATACAGAAGTAGAATCAATGAAAGCAATAAATTTAGCAATGTATTTACTTGTTATTTACAGAAGATAAAGCTATACTTACAGAGGATTTTCATACCATGTTAATCATTCCTAACTTACCCACCAAGAAGTTGAATCTTTTCTCGTCTAATGCTTTGGTGAATAAGTCAGCGAGTTGATATTCTGTGGGCACGAAATGCATTTCGATTGTACCGTATTCAACATGATGTTTCAAGAAATGATACCTTATATCGATATGCTTGGTTTTTGAGTGTTGCACTGGGTTGGCAGAGATAGCAATAGCACTTTTGGAATCACAGAAGATGGGTATTTTGAACAGAATGTGGCCGTAGTCTTTTAGCTGAGTCTTCATCCATAGAACCTGAGAACAACAGCTAGCGGCAGCAACGTATTCAGCTTCTGCAGTGGATGTGGAGACACAATTCTGCTTCTTGGAGGTCCAACTGACTAGTTTACCACCTAGGAATTGACAACTCCCAGAGGTACTCTTTCTGTCGAGCATGCATCCTCCATAGTCTGAATCTGTATAAGCTTTAAGACTAAAACCAGAGTTCTGTGGATACCAGAGACCAAGATTGTTGGTCCCCTTCAGGTATCTCAAGATTCTTTTTACAGCATCATAATGTGATTTCTTTGGATTAGCTTGATAACGTGCACAAAGACATGTGGCATGCATAATGTCAGGTCTGCTTGCTGTTAAGTATAACAGAGATCCAATCATGCCTCTGTAGAGAGTACATTCTACAGAAATACCATTTGGATCTAAGAATAACTTATTTCCAGTGGCCATTGGAGTCTTCATTGCAGAGGTATCAGAGAAATTATATTTTAAAAGTATGTCAGAGACATATTTTTTTTTTTTTTTTTTAAATTCACAAGAATTCGGATGAGTAAGGGTTCGAATTCAACGAATTCGGATGAAGAAGGGTTCGAATTCAATGAATTCGGATGCTGAAGGGTTCGAATTCACTCAATTCGGACTTAACTTGGTTCGAATTCAATGAATTCGGATGCTTAAGGGTTCGAATTCAATGAATTCGGATGCTTAAGGGTTCGAATTCAATGAATTCGGATGCTTAAGGGTTCGAATTCTATGAATTCGGATGCTTAAGGGTTCGAATTCTATGAATTCGGATGCTTAAGGGTTCGAATTCAACACTTGGAAAATTTAATCAACTCAATTCGAATCTAACACAGTTCGAATTCTCCTCAATTCGAATCTAACACGGTTCGAATTCTCCTCAATTCGAATCTAGCTGGGTTCGAATTCAATCAATTCGAATCCTTCTTGAGTCGAATTCTACACTTGTATTTCCAAGAACACTCCGAATTCTTCTTTGAATGATCCGAATTCACCAAGAATGATCCGAATTCACCAAGAATGATCCGAATTCTGCACTTCGAACACGAAAATCACTAAATCAGCCATAACTTTTTCAATTCTTGATCAATTGTTATGAAATTTGCACAGATTTGTTCGAAATTTGATTCCACACACTTTCTTAGTTAATCACAAATCCTAATTCGATCAATTTAATCGAATTTTGATCCAAAAATAGTAGAAAAAGTTTTCGAACAAAAATGATATAAAATGATCAGATCTGCAAATTCTGTGCAGATTTTGGTGTTGATCCAAGAATTAAAGATGTTCAGGAATCAAATCCGAGTGCAATGATGTTAAGAATCAATCCAAAAGATCAAAAATTAAAGAAAAGATGAAATCTGGATGAATAGTAAATGAAGAAGGGTCAGAATTCTTGATGAACAGTGATGAATAGTGATGAACACCCAATCCGAATTCTTCAGCTTTAGTGTAAAAAATCTTCAATTTGGTCTTCGATCTGCTTGAATCTACTGTTTAGCTCTGATACCAATTGATAAATCCCAGATCTCTAGCAATAAGATATGAATGTAGTGAGAGAGAATCTAGAGAGCAAATATGTCATCCATGTATTGAGCTCAAAGGATTACAAAAGGTTTCTAAAAGATTACAAAAGCTTTCTAAGTGTTACTAACAAATGGTCTAGACAAGCCTATTTATACCCATAACATACAAGGTATAAAGGCATTCACAATACTGTATAGACTCATACAGTACATTGACTTTACAGTAAATCTTGAATACAACAATGCTCTAACAGAACTATTTAAGGTTTTAAGAATTTACATACAGAAGTAGAATCAATCAAAGCAATAAATTTAGCAATGTATTTACTTGTTATTTACAGAAGATAAAGCTATACTTACAGAGGATTTTCATACCATGTTAATCATTCCTAACTTACCCACCAAGAAGTTGAATCTTTTCTCGTCTAATGCTTTGGTGAATAAGTCAGCGAGTTGATATTCTGTGGGCACGAAATGCATTTCGATTGTACCGTATTCAACATGATGTTTCAAGAAATGATACCTTATATCGATATGCTTGGTTTTTGAGTGTTGTACAGGGTTGGCAGAGATAGCAATAGCACTTTTGGAATCACAGAAGATGGGTATTTTGAACAGAATGTGGCCGTAGTCTTTTAGCTGAGTCTTCATCCATAGAACCTGAGAACAACAGCTAGCGGCAGCAACGT
This sequence comes from Saussurea involucrata, assembly GCA_033807775.1. Taxonomy (NCBI): domain Eukaryota; kingdom Viridiplantae; phylum Streptophyta; class Magnoliopsida; order Asterales; family Asteraceae; genus Saussurea; species Saussurea involucrata. Next base: position 27,006,995 of record CM066318.1, read on the forward strand.
ATTCAGCTTCTGCAGTGGATGTGGAGACACAATTCTGCTTCTTGGAGGTCCAACTGACTAGTTTACCACCTAGGAATTGACAACTCCCAGAGGTACTCTTTCTGTCGAGCATGCATCCTCCATAGTCTGAATCTGTATAAGCTTTAAGACTAAAACCAGAGTTCTGTGGATACCAGAGACCAAGATTGTTGGTCCCCTTCAGGTATCTCAAGATTCTTTTTACAGCATCATAATGTGATTTCTTTGGATTAGCTTGATAACGTGCACAAAGACATGTGGCATGCATAATGTCAGGTCTGCTTGCTGTTAAGTATAACAGAGATCCAATCATGCCTCTGTAGAGAGTACATTCTACAGAAATACCATTTGGATCTAAGAATAACTTATTTCCAGTGGCCATTGGAGTCTTCATTGCAGAGGTATCAGAGAGATTATATTTTAAAAGTATGTCAGAGACATATTTTTTTTTTTTTTTTTTAAATTCACAAGAATTCGGATGAGTAAGGGTTCGAATTCAACGAATTCGGATGAAGAAGGGTTCGAATTCAATGAATTCGGATGCTGAAGGGTTCGAATTCACTCAATTCGGACTTAACTTGGTTCGAATTCAATGAATTCGGATGCCTAAGGGTTCGAATTCAATGAATTCGGATGCTTAAGGGTTCGAATTCAATGAATTCGGATGCTTAAGGGTTCGAATTCTATGAATTCGGATGCTTAAGGGTTCGAATTCTATGAATTCGGATGCTTAAGGGTTCGAATTCAACACTTGGAAAATTTAATCAACTCAATTCGAATCTAACACAGTTCGAATTCTCCTCAATTCGAATCTAACACGGTTCGAATTCTCCTCAATTCGAATCTAGCTGGGTTCGAATTCAATCAATTCGAATCCTTCTTGAGTCGAATTCTACACTTGTATTTCCAAGAACACTCCGAATTCTTCTTTGAATGATCCGAATTCACCAAGAATGATCCGAATTCACCAAGAATGATCCGAATTCTGCACTTCGAACACGAAAATCACTAAATCAGCCATAACTTTTTCAATTCTTGATCAATTGTTATGAAATTTGCACAGATTTGTTCGAAATTTGATTCCACACACTTTCTTAGTTAATCACAAATCCTAATTCGATCAATTTAATCGAATTTTGATCCAAAAATAGTAGAAAAAGTTTTCGAACAAAAATGATATAAAATGATCAGATCTGCAAATTCTGTGCAGATTTTGGTGTTGATCCAAGAATTAAAGATGTTCAGGAATCAAATCCGAGTGCAATGATGTTAAGAATCAATCCAAAAGATCAAAAATTAAAGAAAAGATGAAATCTGGATGAATAGTAAATGAAGAAGGGTCAGAATTCTTGATGAACAGTGATGAATAGTGATGAACACCCAATCCGAATTCTTCAGCTTTAGTGTAAAAAATCTTCAATTTGGTCTTCGATCTGCTTGAATCTACTGTTTAGCTCTGATACCAATTGATAAATCCCAGATCTCTAGCAATAAGATATGAATGTAGTGAGAGAGAATCTAGAGAGCAAATATGTCATCCATGTATTGAGCTCAAAGGATTACAAAAGGTTTCTAAAAGATTACAAAAGCTTTCTAAGTGTTACTAACAAATGGTCTAGACAAGCCTATTTATACCCATAACATACAAGGTATAAAGGCATTCACAATACTGTATAGACTCATACAGTACATTGACTTTACAGTAAATCTTGAATACAACAATGCTCTAACAGAACTATTTAAGGTTTTAAGAATTTACATACAGAAGTAGAATCAATCAAAGCAATAAATTTAGCAATGTATTTACTTGTTATTTACAGAAGATAAAGCTATACTTACAGAGGATTTTCATACCATGTTAATCATTCCTAACTTACCTACCAAGAAGTTGAATCTTTTCTCATCTAATGCTTTGGTGAATAAGTCAGCGAGTTGATATTCTGTGGGCACGAAATGCATTTCGATTGTACCGTATTCAACATGATGTTTCAAGAAATGATACCTTATATCGATATGCTTGGTTTTTGAGTGTTGCACAGGGTTGGCAGAGATAGCAATAGCACTTTTGGAATCACAGAAGATGGGTATTTTGAACAGAATGTGGCCGTAGTCTTTTAGCTGAGTCTTCATCCATAGAACCTGAGAACAACAGCTAGCGGCAGCAACGTATTCAGCTTCTGCAGTGGATGTGGAGACACAATTCTGCTTCTTGGAGGTCCAACTGACTAGTTTACCACCTAGGAATTGACAACTCCCAGAGGTACTCTTTCTGTCGAGCATGCATCCTCCATAGTCTGAATCTGTATAAGCTTTAAGACTAAAACCAGAGTTCTGTGGATACCAGAGACCAAGATTGTTGGTCCCCTTCAGGTATCTCAAGATTCTTTTTACAGCATCATAATGTGATTTCTTTGGATTAGCTTGATAACGTGCACAAAGACATGTGGCATGCATAATGTCAGGTCTGCTTGCTGTTAAGTATAACAGAGATCCAATCATGCCTCTGTAGAGAGTACATTCTACAGAAATACCATTTGGATCTAAGAATAACTTATTTCCAGTGGCCATTGGAGTCTTCATTGCAGAGGTATCAGAGAGATTATATTTTAAAAGTATGTCAGAGACATATTTTTTTTTTTTTTTTTTTTAAATTCACAAGAATTCAGATGAGTAAGGGTTCGAATTCAACGAATTCGGATGAAGAAGGGTTCGAATTCAATGAATTCGGATGCTGAAGGGTTCGAATTCACTCAATTCGGACTTAACTTGGTTCGAATTCAATGAATTCGGATGCTTAAGGGTTCGAATTCTATGAATTCGGATGCTTAAGGGTTCGAATTCTATGAATTCGGATGCTTAAGGGTTCGAATTCAACACTTGGAAAATTTAATCAACTCAATTCGAATCTAACACAGTTCGAATTCTCCTCAATTCGAATCTAACACGGTTCGAATTCTCCTCAATTCGAATCTAGCTGGGTTCGAATTCAATCAATTCGAATCCTTCTTGAGTCGAATTCTACACTTGTATTTCCAAGAACACTCCGAATTCTTCTTTGAATGATCCGAATTCACCAAGAATGATCCGAATTCACCAAGAATGATCCGAATTCTGCACTTCGAACACGAAAATCACTAAATCAGCCATAACTTTTTCAATTCTTGATCAATTGTTATGAAATTTGCACAGATTTGTTCGAAATTTGATTCCACACACTTTCTTAGTTAATCACAAATCCTAATTCGATCAATTTAATCGAATTTTGATCCAAAAATAGTAGAAAAAGTTTTCGAACAAAAATGATATAAAATGATCAGATCTGCAAATTCTGTGCAGATTTTGGTGTTGATCCAAGAATTAAAGATGTTCAGGAATCAAATCCGAGTGCAATGATGTTAAGAATCAATCCAAAAGATAAAAAATTAAAGAAAAGATGAAATCTGGATGAATAGTAAATGAAGAAGTGTCAGAATTCTTGATGAACAGTGATAAATAGTGATGAATAGTGATGAACACCCAATCCGAATTCTTCAGCTTTAGTGTAAAAAATCTTCAATTTGGTCTTCGATCTGCTTGAATCTACTGTTTAGCTCTGATACCAATTGATAAATCCCAGATCTCTAGCAATAAGATATGAATGTAGTGAGAGAGAATCTAGAGAGCAAATATGTCATCCATGTATTGAGCTCAAAGGATTACAAAAGGTTTCTAAAAGATTACAAAAGCTTTCTAAGTGTTACTAACAAATGGTCTAGACAAGCCTATTTATACCCATAACATACAAGGTATAAAGGCATTCACAATACTGTATAGACTCATACAGTACATTGACTTTACAGTAAATCTTGAATACAACAATGCTCTAACAGAACTATTTAAGGTTTTAAGAATTTACATACAGAAGTAGAATCAATCAAAGCAATAAATTTAGCAATGTATTTACTTGTTATTTACAGAAGATAAAGCTATACTTACAGAGGATTTTCATACCATGTTAATCATTCCTAACTTACCCACCAAGAAGTTGAATCTTTTCTCGTCTAATGCTTTGGTGAATAAGTCAGCGAGTTGATATTCTGTGGGCACGAAATGCATTTCGATTGTACCGTATTCAACATGATGTTTCAAGAAATGATACCTTATATCGATATGCTTGGTTTTTTAGTGTTGCACAGGGTTGGCAGAGATAGCAATAGCACTTTTGGAATCACAGAAGATGGGTATTTTGAACAGAATGTGGCCGTAGTCTTTTAGCTGAGTCTTCATCCATAGAACCTGAGAACAACAGCTAGCGGCAGCAACGTATTCAGCTTCTGCAGTGGATGTGGAGACACAATTCTGCTTCTTGGAGGTCCAACTGACTAGTTTACCACCTAGGAATTGACAACTCCCAGAGGTACTCTTTCTGTCGAGCATGCATCCTCCATAGTCTGAATCTGTATAAGCTTTAAGACTAAAACCAGAGTTCTGTGGATACCAGAGACCAAGATTGTTGGTCCCCTTCAGGTATCTCAAGATTCTTTTTACAGAATCATAATGTGATTTCTTTGGATTAGCTTGATAACGTGCACAAAGACATGTGGCATGCATAATGTCAGGTCTGCTTGCTGTTAAGTATAACAGAGATCCAATCATGCCTCTGTAGAGAGTACATTCTACAGAAATACCATTTGGATCTAAGAATAACTTATTTCCAGTGGCCATTGGAGTCTTCATTGCAGAGGTATCAGAGAGATTATATTTTAAAAGTATGTCAGAGACATATTTTTTTTTTTTTTTTTTAAATTCACAAGAATTCGGATGAGTAAGGGTTCGAATTCAACGAATTCGGATGAAGAAGGGTTCGAATTCAATGAATTCGGATGCTGAAGGGTTCGAATTCACTCAATTCGGACTTAACTTGGTTCGAATTCAATGAATTCGGATGCTTAAGGGTTCGAATTCAATGAATTCGGATGCTTAAGGGTTCGAATTCAATGAATTCGGATGCTTAAGGGTTCGAATTCTATGAATTCGGATGCTTAAGGGTTCGAATTCTATGAATTCGGATGCTTAAGGGTTCGAATTCAACACTTGGAAAATTTAATCAACTCAATTCGAATCTAACACAGTTCGAATTCTCCTCAATTCGAATCTAACACGGTTCGAATTCTCCTCAATTCGAATCTAGCTGGGTTCGAATTCAATCAATTCGAATCCTTCTTGAGTCGAATTCTACACTTGTATTTCCAAGAACACTCTGAATTCTTCTTTGAATGATCCGAATTCACCAAGAATGATCCGAATTCACCAAGAATGATCCGAATTCTGCACTTCGAACACGAAAATCACTAAATCAGCCATAACTTTTTCAATTCTTGATCAATTGTTATGAAATTTGCACAGATTTGTTCGAAATTTGATTCCACACACTTTCTTAGTTAATCACAAATCCTAATTCGATCAATTTAATCGAATTTTGATCCAAAAATAGTAGAAAAAGTTTTCGAACAAAAATGATATAAAATGATCAGATCTGCAAATTCTGTGCAGATTTTGGTGTTGATCCAAGAATTAAAGATGTTCAGGAATCAAATCCGAGTGCAATGATGTTAAGAATCAATCCAAAAGATCAAAAATTAAAGAAAAGATGAAATCTGGATGAATAGTAAATGAAGAAGGGTCAGAATTCTTGATGAACAGTGATGAATAGTGATGAACACCCAATCCGAATTCTTCAGCTTTAGTGTAAAAAATCTTCAATTTGGTCTTCGATCTGCTTGAATCTACTGTTTAGCTCTGATACCAATTGATAAATCCCAGATCTCTAGCAATAAGATATGAATGTAGTGAGAGAGAATCTAGAGAGCAAATATGTCATCCATGTATTGAGCTCAAAGGATTACAAAAGGTTTCTAAAAGATTACAAAAGCTTTCTAAGTGTTACTAACAAATGGTCTAGACAAGCCTATTTATACCCATAACATACAAGGTATAAAGGCATTCACAATACTGTATAGACTCATACAGTACATTGACTTTACAGTAAATCTTGAATACAACAATGCTCTAACAGAACTATTTAAGGTTTTAAGAATTTACATACAGAAGTAGAATCAATCAAAGCAATAAATTTAGCAATGTATTTACTTGTTATTTACAGAAGATAAAGCTATACTTACAGAGGATTTTCATACCATGTTAATCATTCCTAACTTACACACCAAGAAGTTGAATCTTTTCTCGTCTAATGCTTTGGTGAATAAGTCAGCGAGTTGATATTCTGTGGGCACGAAATGCATTTCGATTGTACCGTATTCAACATGATGTTTCAAGAAATGATACCTTATATCGATATGCTTGGTTTTTGAGTGTTGTACAGGGTTGGCAGAGATAGCAATAGCACTTTTGGAATCACAGAAGATGGGTATTTTGAACAGAATGTGGCCGTAGTCTTTTAGCTGAGTCTTCATCCATAGAACCTGAGAACAACAGCTAGCGGCAGCAACGTATTCAGCTTCTGCAGTGGATGTGGAGACACAATTCTGCTTCTTGGAGGTCCAACTGACTAGTTTACCACCTAGGAATTGACAACTCCCAGAGGTACTCTTTCTGTCGAGCATGCATCCTCCATAGTCTGAATCTGTATAAGCTTTAAGACTAAAACCAGAGTTCTGTGGATACCAGAGACCAAGATTGTTGGTCCCCTTCAGGTATCTCAAGATTCTTTTTACAGCATCATAATGTGATTTCTTTGGATTAGCTTGATAACGTGCACAAAGACATGTGGCATGCATAATGTCAGGTCTGCTTGCTGTTAAGTATAACAGAGATCCAATCATGCCTCTGTAGAGAGTACATTCTACAGAAATACCATTTGGATCTAAGAATAACTTATTTCCAGTGGCCATTGGAGTCTTCATTGCAGAGGTATCAGAGAGATTATATTTTAAAAGTATGTCAGAGATATATTTTTTTTTTTTTTAAATTCACAAGAATTCGGATGAGTAAGGGTTCGAATTCAACGAATTCGGATGAAGAAGGGTTCGAATTCAATGAATTCGGATGCTGAAGGGTTCGAATTCACTCAATTCGGACTTAACTTGGTTCGAATTCAATGAATTCGGATGCTTAAGGGTTCGAATTCAATGAATTCGGATGCTTAAGGGTTCGAATTCAATGAATTCGGATGCTTAAGGGTTCGAATTCTAGGAATTCGGATGCTTAAGGGTTCGAATTCAACACTTGGAAAATTTAATCAACTCAATTCGAATCTAACACAGTTCGAATTCTCCTCAATTCGAATCTAACACGGTTCGAATTCTCCTCAATTCGAATCTAGCTGGGTTCGAATTCAATCAATTCGAATCCTTCTTGAGTCGAATTCTACACTTGTATTTCCAAGAACACTCCGAATTCTTCTTTGAATGATCCGAATTCACCAAGAATGATCCGAATTCACCAAGAATGATCCGAATTCTGCACTTCGAACACGAAAATCACTAAATCAGCCATAACTTTTTCAATTCTTGATCAATTGTTATGAAATTTGCACAAATTTGTTCGAAATTTGATTCCACACACTTTCTTAGTTCATCACAAATCCTAATTCGATCAATTTAATCGAATTTTGATCCAAAAATAGTAGAAAAAGTTTTCGAACAAAAATGATATAAAATGATCAGATCTGCAAATTCTGTGCAGATTTTGGTGTTGATCCAAGAATTAAAGATGTTCAGGAATCAAATCCGAGTGCAATGATGTTAAGAATCAATCCAAAAGATCAAAAATTAAAGAAAAGATGAAATCTGGATGAATAGTAAATGAAGAAGGGTCAGAATTCTTGATGAACAGTGATGAATAGTGATGAACACCCAATCCGAATTCTTCAGCTTTAGTGTAAAAAATCTTCAATTTGGTCTTCGATCTGCTTGAATCTACTGTTTAGCTCTGATACCAATTGATAAATCCCAGATCTCTAGCAATAAGATATGAATGTAGTGAGAGAGAATCTAGAGAGCAAATATGTCATCCATGTATTGAGCTCAAAGGATTACAAAAGGTTTCTAAAAGATTACAAAAGCTTTCTAAGTGTTACTAACAAATGGTCTAGACAAGCCTATTTATACCCATAACATACAAGGTATAAAGGCATTCACAATACTGTATAGACTCATACAGTACATTGACTTTACAGTAAATCTTGAATACAACAATGCTCTAACAGAACTATTTAAGGTTTTAAGAATTTACATACAGAAGTAGAATCAATCAAAGCAATAAATTTAGCAATGTATTTACTTGTTATTTACAGAAGATAAAGCTATACTTACAGAGGATTTTCATACCATGTTAATCATTCCTAACTTACCCACCAAGAAGTTGAATCTTTTCTCGTCTAATGCTTTGGTGAATAAGTCAGCGAGTTGATATTCTGTGGGCACGAAATGCATTTCGATTGTACCGTATTCAACATGATGTTTCAAGAAATGATACCTTATATCGATATGCTTGGTTTTTGAGTGTTGTACAGGGTTGGCAGAGATAGCAATAGCACTTTTGGAATCACAGAAGATGGGTATTTTGAACAGAATGTGGCCGTAGTCTTTTAGCTGAGTCTTCATCCATAGAACCTGAGAACAACAGCTAGCGGCAGCAACGTATTCAGCTTCTGCAGTGGATGTGGAGACACAATTCTGCTTCTTGGAGGTCCAACTGACTAGTTTACCACCTAGGAATTGACAACTCCCAGAGGTACTCTTTCTGTCGAGCATGCATCCTCCATAGTCTGAATCTGTATAAGCTTTAAGACTAAAACCAGAGTTCTGTGGATACCAGAGACCAAGATTGTTGGTCCCCTTCAGGTATCTCAAGATTCTTTTTACAGCATCATAATGTGATTTCTTTGGATTAGCTTGATAACGTGCACAAAGACATGTGGCATGCATAATGTCAGGTCTGCTTGCTGTTAAGTATAACAGAGATCCAATCATGCCTCTGTAGAGAGTACATTCTACAGAAATACCATTTGGATCTAAGAATAACTTATTTCCAGTGGCCATTGGAGTCTTCATTGCAGAGGTATCAGAGAGATTATATTTTAAAAGTATGTCAGAGACATATTTTTTTTTTTTTTTAAATTCACAAGAATTCGGATGAGTAAGGGTTCGAATTCAACGAATTCGGATGAAGAAGGGTTCGAATTCAATGAATTCGGATGCTGAAGGGTTCGAATTCACTCAATTCGGACTTAACTTGGTTCGAATTCAATGAATTCGGATGCTTAAGGGTTCGAATTCAATGAATTCGGATGCTTAAGGGTTCGAATTCAATGAATTCGGATGCTTAAGGGTTCGAATTCTATGAATTCGGATGCTTAAGGGTTCGAATTCAACACTTGGAAAATTTAATCAACTCAATTCGAATCTAACACAGTTCGAATTCTCCTCAATTCGAATCTAACACGGTTCGAATTCTCCTCAATTCGAATCTAGCTGGGTTCGAATTCAATCAATTCGAATCCTTCTTGAGTCGAATTCTACACTTGTATTTCCAAGAACACTCCGAATTCTTCTTTGAATGATCCGAATTCCCCAAGAATGATCCGAATTCACCAAGAATGATCCGAATTCTGCACTTCGAACACGAAAATCACTAAATCAGCCATAACTTTTTCAATTCTTGATCAATTGTTATGAAATTTGCACAAATTTGTTCGAAATTTGATTCCACACACTTTCTTAGTTAATCACAAATCCTAATTCGATCAATTTAATCGAATTTTGATCCAAAAATAGTAGAAAAAGTTTTCGAACAAAAATGATATAAAATGATCAGATCTGCAAATTCTGTGCAGATTTTGGTGTTGATCCAAGAATTAAAGATGTTCAGGAATCAAATCCGAGTGCAATGATGTTAAGAATCAATCCAAAAGATCAAAAATTAAAGAAAAGATGAAATCTGGATGAATAGTAAATGAAGAAGGGTCAGAATTCTTGATGAACAGTGATGAATAGTGATGAACACCCAATCCGAATTCTTCAGCTTTAGTGTAAAAAATCTTCAATTTGGTCTTCGATCTGCTTGAATCTACTGTTTAGCTCTGATACCAATTGATAAATCCCAGATCTCTAGCAATAAGATATGAATGTAGTGAGAGAGAATCTAGAGAGCAAATATGTCATCCATGTATTGAGCTCAAAGGATTACAAAAGGTTTCTAAAAGATTACAAAAGCTTTCTAAGTGTTACTAACAAATGGTCTAGACAAGCCTATTTATACCCATAACATACAAGGTATAAAGGCATTCACAATACTGTATAGACTCATACAGTACATTGACTTTACAGTAAATCTTGAATACAACAATGCTCTAACAGAACTATTTAAGGTTTTAAGAATTTACATACAGAAGTAGAATCAATCAAAGCAATAAATTTAGCAATGTATTTACTTGTTATTTACAGAAGATAAAGCTATACTTACAGAAGATTTTCATACCATGTTAATCATTCCTAACTTACCCACCAAGAAGTTGAATCTTTTCTCGTCTAATGCTTTGGTGAATAAGTCAGCGAGTTGATATTCTGTGGGCACGAAATGCATTTCGATTGTACCGTATTCAACATGATGTTTCAAGAAATGATACCTTATATCGATATGCTTGGTTTTTGAGTGTTGCACAGGGTTGGCAGAGATAGCAATAGCACTTTTGGAATCACAGAAGATGGGTATTTTGAACAGAATGTGGCCGTAGTCTTTTAGCTGAGTCTTCATCCATAGAACCTGAGAACAACAGCTAGCGGCAGCAACGTATTCAGCTTCTGCAGTGGATGTGGAGACACAATTCTGCTTCTTGGAGGTCCAACTGACTAGTTTACCACTTAGGAATTGACAACTCCCAGAGGTACTCTTTCTGTCGAGCATGCATCCTCCATAGTCTGAATCTGTATAAGCTTTAAGACTAAAACCAGAGTTCTGTGGATACCAGAGACCAAGATTGTTGGTCCCCTTCAGGTATCTCAAGATTCTTTTTACAGCATCATAATGTGATTTCTTTGGATTAGCTTGATAACGTGCACAAAGACATGTGGCATGCATAATGTCAGGTCTGCTTGCTGTTAAGTATAACAGAGATCCAATCATGCCTCTGTAGAGAGTACATTCTACAGAAATACCATTTGGATCTAAGAATAACTTATTTCCAGTGGCCATTGGAGTCTTCATTGCAGAGGTATCAGAGAGATTATATTTTAAAAGTATGTCAGAGACATATTTTTTTTTTTTTTTTAAATTCACAAGAATTCGGATGAGTAAGGGTTCGAATTCAACGAATTCGGATGAAGAAGGGTTCGAATTCAATGAATTCGGATGCTGAAGGGTTCGAATTCACTCAATTCGGACTTAACTTGGTTCGAATTCAATGAATTCGGATGCTTAAGGGTTCGAATTCAATGAATTCGGATGCTTAAGGGTTCGAATTCAATGAATTCGGATGCTTAAGGGTTCGAATTCTATGAATTCGGATGCTTAAGGGTTCGAATTCTATGAATTCGGATGCTTAAGGGTTCGAATTCAACACTTGGAAAATTTAATCAACTCAATTCGAATCTAACACAGTTCGAATTCTCCTCAATTCGAATCTAACACGGTTCGAATTCTCCTCAATTCGAATCTAGCTGGGTTCGAATTCAATCAATTCGAATCCTTCTTGAGTCGAATTCTACACTTGTATTTCCAAGAACACTCCGAATTCTTCTTTGAATGATCCGAATTCACCAAGAATGATCCGAATTCTGCACTTCGAACACGAAAATCACTAAATCAGCCATAACTTTTTCAATTCTTGATCAATTGTTATGAAATTTGCACAGATTTGTTCGAAATTTGATTCCACACACTTTCTTAGTTAATCACAAATCCTAATTCGATCAATTTAATCGAATTTTGATCCAAAAATAGTAGAAAAAGTTTTCGAACAAAAATGATATAAAATGATCAGATCTGCAAATTCTGTGCAGATTTTGGTGTTGATCCAAGAATTAAAGATGTTCAGGAATCAAATCCGAGTGCAATGATGTTAAGAATCAATCCAAAAGATCAAAAATTAAAGAAAAGATGAAATCTGGATGAATAGTAAATGAAGAAGGGTTAGAATTCTTGATGAACAGTGATGAATAGTGATGAACACCCAATCCGAATTCTTCAGCTTTAGTGTAAAAAATCTTCAATTTGGTCTTCGATCTGCTTGAATCTACTGTTTAGCTCTGATACCAATTGATAAATCCCAGATCTCTAGCAATAAGATATGAATGTAGTGAGAGAGAATCTAGAGAGCAAATATGTCATCCATGTATTGAGCTCAAAGGATTACAAAAGGTTTCTAAAAGATTACAAAAGCTTTCTAAGTGTTACTAACAAATGGTCTAGACAAGCCTATTTATACCCATAACATACAAGGTATAAAGGCATTCACAATACTGTATAGACTCATACAGTACATTGACTTTACAGTAAATCTTGAATACAACAATGCTCTAACAGAACTATTTAAGGTTTTAAGAATTTACATACAGAAGTAGAATCAATCAAAGCAATAAATTTAGCAATGTATTTACTTGTTATTTACAGAAGATAAAGCTATACTTACAGAGGATTTTCATACCATGTTAATCATTCCTAACTTACCCACAAAGAAGTTGAATCTTTTCTCGTCTAATGCTTTGGTGAATAAGTCAGCGAGTTGATATTCTGTGGGCACGAAATGCATTTCGATTGTACCGTATTCAACATGATGTTTCAAGAAATGATACCTTATATCGATATGCTTGGTTTTTGAGTGTTGCACAGGGTTGGCAGAGATAGCAATAGCACTTTTGGAATCACAGAAGATGGGTATTTTGAACAGAATGTGGCCGTAGTCTTTTAGCTGAGTCTTCATCCTTAGAACCTGAGAACAACAGCTAGCGGCAGCAACGTATTCAGCTTCTGCAGTGGATGTGGAGACACAATTCTGCTTCTTGGAGGTCCAACTGACTAGTTTACCACCTAGGAATTGACAACTCCGAGAGGTACTCTTTCTGTCGAGCATGCATCCTCCATAGTCTGAATCTGTATAAGCTTTAAGACTAAAACCAGAGTTCTGTGGATACCAGAGACCAAGATTGTTGGTCCCCTTCAGGTATCTCAAGATTCTTTTTACAGCATCATAATGTGATTTCTTTGGATTAGCTTGATAACGTGCACAAAGACATGTGGCATGCATAATGTCAGGTCTGCTTGCTGTTAAGTATAACAGAGATCCAATCATGCCTCTGTAGAGAGTACATTCTACAGAAATATCATTTGGATCTAAGAATAACTTATTTCCAGTGGCCATTGGAGTCTTCATTGCAGAGGAATCAGAGAGATTATATTTTAAAAGTATGTCAGAGACATATTTGGCTTGATTTATAAAAATTCCCTCTGAAGATTGTTTGACTTGAAGTCCGAGGAAGAATGTTAATTCTCCCATCATACTCATTTCAAACTCACTCTGCATGAGTTTTTCAAAAAATTTGCACTCTTCTGAATTTGTAGACCCAAAAATTATGTCATCTACGTATATTTGTACAAGCATTATCTCACTATTTTTGCATTTATAGAATAAGGTAGTATCTGTTGTACCTCTGTTGTAGCCATTGACTAGAAGGAAGGTAGAAAGTCGTTCGTACCATGCTCTTGGAGCCTGTTTCAGTCCGTATAGAGCCTTTTCAAGGTAGTATACATGCCTTGGAAACTTTGAGCTTTCAAAACCTGGTGGCTGATTTACGTAAACCTCTTCTTGGATTTCACCGTTTAGAAAAGCTGATTTTACGTCCATCTGATAGACTTTAAAACCTCTATGGGCTGCGAAGGCTAAGAATATTCTTATTGCTTCGAGACGTGCGACAGGGGCAAAAGTCTCATCGTAGTCTATGCCTTCTTCTTGTCTATATCCTTTTGCTACTAATCTTGCTTTGTTTATGACGACCACTCCATCTTCATCCTTCTTGTTTCTGTAGACCCATTTAGTCCCAATGGCCTGTTTCCCTCTTGGCAGAGGTACTAAAGTCCATACTCTGTTACGTTCAAATTGCAGAAGTTCTTCTTGCATGGCGTCTACCCAGTTTGGGTCATCTAGGGCTTCAGAAATCTTCTTTGGTTCTATAACACTAATAAAATTTGTAAAGAAACAAAAATTAGCAGTGGCAGACCTTGTTTTTACTGAGTCAGAAGGTTCTCCAATTATTTGGCTTGGAGGATGGCTTTTTGTCCACTGAGTTGTGCGTGGAAGATGATCATCAATGTCATCAAAACTTTCTTCAGAGGCTTCTTGTGTTTCTTCTTGTGCAGCCTCTGATGTTCTTCGTGCCTTGGTAGTTGATTCTACCGTTTGTGGAATGATTGGTACGAGTGGTGGTGGAGTTTGTTCCTCTGAGGATGTATAGTCTTGGTCCTCGATCCCTTCTGTAATTGGTTCTTCTGTGGTTTGTGCAGCTTCTGTGGTCGTTTTTCTTGATGTTTCATCTTCTGCACTTTCTTCTGCTTCGGCAATTGCATCTGTAGTATTTATTGAAGAAGACGAAGCATTATTTGGACCAGTTAGAGTCATACCTGTAGGATTTTGTCCGACAGAGGATGGTTCTTCAGAAACTCTGATGGTTCCGACAGAAGGATCAATGTCATTGTGGAACATCTCCAAAAATAGAAGATTCAAATCTTCTTTTGTTCTTGAGATGTCATAGAATTTCCCTTTAATTCCGAGTTCTGAACTTATTTGCTCAGAAGTCATTTGGAATGAATCATCAAAAGAAACATTGATGCTTTCTACAATCTTGTGAGACTTTGTAAGGAATGTTCTGTAGGCTTTGGAAGTGGCAGAGTATCCAATGAATTTGCCTTCATCTGCTTTTACATCAAACTTTCCTCTTGAATCTCTGTCGTTTAAGACGAAGCATTTGCATCCGAATACATGGAAAAATTTGATGTTTGGCCGCCGTTTGTTAAGCAATTCGTAAGGCGTCTTGAGGTGTCTTTTCACAATGGTTGATCGATTTTGAGTATAACACGCAGTAGAAATTGCTTCTGCCCAAAAGTTTATTGATAATCCGCATGCTGACATCATAGTTCTTGCGGCTTCCACAAGTGTTCGATTTTTTCTTTCGACAACACCGTTCTGTTGTGGAGTGCGAGCTGCAGAGAAGTTCTGTGATATTCCTTCTGTTGAAAGATAGGCTTCAATGACAGAGTTTTTAAATTCTGTGTCATTGTCACTTCTTAACTTCTGTATTCTGCAATTATAAAGAACTTGGATTCTTTTCATTAGATTTATCAATATATTTGGAACATCTGATTTCTTTCTAACGAATTCAACCCATGTGAAACGCGAATACTCATCAATTAGGACAAGTATGTATTTCTTGCCACCTAGGCTCTGTATGGCAATGGGACCGCAGAGGTCGACATGAAGCATGTACAGAGGTCTAGTGCAAGATACATCTGTTTTGCCTTTGTGGGAAGCTCTTTTGAGTTTTCCCATCTCACAGGCAGAACATAAATGATCCTTATTGAATTTAACATTTGGCAAACCTTTAACTAGATCAAGTTTGACCAGTTTTTCCAATGTGTGAAAATTCAAGTGACAGAACCTGTTGTGCCATAACCAGGCTTCTTCACTTTTGCAGGCAACAAGGCAAACTTTGTCTTTGTTCTTTGAGTTGAAGTTCATTAGATATAGATCACCTATTCTTTCAGCTCACAGAAGTTCCATACTTGTTTCTTCAATTTGTAGAGAGCAGAAAGTTCTTTTGAACAACACATTGAATCCTGTATCACAAAGTTGACTTACACTGAGTAGGTTGTGCTTAAGGCCATCCACATATGCAACTTTGTATACAGAAACGTCTTCTTTCCTTATGACTCCATAGCCTTTTATGTGTCCTTTCTTGTTGTCTCCAAAAGTCACAGATCCACCATCTTGTGTTTCTTTGTACGTGGATAGTGCACTTCTGTCACCAGTCATGTGCCTTGAGCATCCGGAGTCTAGATACCAGATTGGCACATACTTCTTCTGCAGGACAATCACAGAGATTTAGGTACCCATATCCATATGGGTCCAATATTGTTAGAGTTTTTCAAGTTTGCCTTGGCATTCTTGAAATACATTTTGTTCTCTGCAGAAGAGTCAGATTGTTTCTTTGTGGGATTTGACTTTTGAATTGTCGTAGAGAGTAAACAGACTTGACTTGAAAAATGATTATTAAGTTTAGACATAAGATCAAAGCAATGACAGTATTGAATATGAGATGTAATTTGCTTGAACTTTTCATTGAACTTTTTAAACTCAGCCACAGAGGCATTACATTCTTTCTTTACATTAGATTTCCTATTACTAGAAGATCTATGAATACTCGAATGTTGTTTGCAAAAGCTCTGTTTAGGACCTGCCTTCTGTGGGTTGCTTCTGTGGTGAACTTCTTTCATCACTGTCACAGAAGAAAAAGATTTATTAACCTTGGGTTTTGAAAATCTAGAACTTATAGGATCAATAGAGGTCTTCTGTAACATTTTAAGCTCAGCAGAGGTTTTGATATGTAGATTCAATTTTAGAAAATCTTGGCAGATTGGAATCTCTGTGAGTTTCTCTTTTGGAGAAATAGTTCTGTGAGGAACTTCAGAGGAGAATTTGACATCCTCTGTGTCACAGTGAATTATCCCTGATTTGAAATCAGTCTCTGAGTTGTCAGAGGATGAATCGTCCTCGTATACAGAGGTTGAGTCAATTCTTTCAATAGAGGCTGGATTTTCTGAGCATGTATCGTACGAGCTTTCTTCCTCTGTAGAATAGTTTTCATAGATTGCAGAGGTTTCTAATAATATTTCTTCAGTGAGAGTTTTATCTATAGAAGATGTACAGAAATTTTCTAAAACGCTTGATTTCCATATTTCCAAAATTTCTTTTTCAATTAAATTTTTAAAGTTTTCTTCTGAAAAAATGGGTTTAAACTCAGGAGCTTCTGCTGATAATTTCTTTTCAACGTTTATCAAACAGACAAAAGCAACCTGTGTTTGGGTCTCTGGTTTACCAAACTTGAAGATACCAATCTGATCTTGTGTTTTCAGATATTTCTTTGGTTTGATACCTCTATTGACAGAGGTTGAAGATGATGAGTCTGTGTTTTCAAACCACACGTTAATCATCTTCTTATGTTTCTTCAAGTAAGGATCCACAGAGATTTTCGCCCTTTTGCTTACAGAGATTAGATTTGGAAAATCTGGTTTGTTCGTTTTTCCAATCACAAATAAAGAGGACAGAGGTTTGTTTCTTTTGCCTTCAACACCTAGGGTGATATCATCATACCCTATACCTCGTCTCCCTATTTGTGAGTTTACTTTTTCATAAACTTTCTGTGCATCTTTATAGTTTTTAATCAAAACTTCTCTTCTGAGTAAATCTTGCCATAATACCTCTCTTTCTCTTTGAAAGTATTCTTTAAGAGCTCTTATGTCAGTAGTTTCGCTCCTTGAAACTGAAAGTTCTTTTGTTTTATCTTTTAAAGTATTGGTTAATTCAGAAATTTGTTTTTTAAAGGATCTAGAGTTTTGTTCCAATTCTTTTCTATTCTCTCTTTTTCCTCAAAAATCTTTGCTTTTTCTTGAGTGAGAAGCCGTACTTCTCTCTCATTGAAGGTGAGTCTTTTCTGAATAATTTGATTTATCTCTTTCAGTTCAATTAATTCAATGTTAATTCTAAGTGTATTATCATCTACAGAGGTAATACAAGAGTTGGAATTTGAAGTAGATACCTCAGAGTCAGTGCAGGAGTCGACTTCTGCCATGCCACAGAAGAGGGCATTGGCGGTATGTTCATCGTCAGAAGTAGAGTCTGACTGGAAGTCTTCTGTGTTCTCCTCAGAATGTCCTTTTGCCATTAAGGATTTTTGAGCATAATATTCGGCTTTCTTTTTGTAGAAAGCAGAGTCCCTCTGTGGGCGATTTGATCTGCTTCTGCATTCATTCGCAAAATGGCCTGGTTTTCCGCAGTTAAAACACCCTTGAGGAGTGTTTCCTGTTCGATCATTGGACTTCTGTAGTTCTCCGCCTTTCTCTGATCTACATTCATTTGCATAGTGACCAGGTTTGCCGCACTTGTAGCATTCTTGCTGTGTGTGGCTTACCGAGTCATCTGACCTCTGTCGGTCATTCCCTCTGTAATTTCTATCGCTTGACCTCTGTCGGCCACTTGATTCTTCTCCTCTTCTGTCATCTCTTCTGTTGTCTCTTCTGTCATCCTGGTTGTCTCTATCATATCTTTCATTTCCAGAACCTCTTCTGTTTCCTCTGAACTCTTTTGTCAATAGAGCTAAAGATTTAGCTAGTGACGCAAGAGTTATTTCCTTTTCTGCTTGCTCTTCTTCTTCACTGTCAATTATCACCATCTTCTTCTTCTCCTTCTTCTTCTCCTCTGTGGCTTTATCATTTCTTGGTCTCTGTGCATCCTCTTTAGTTTTACTAACCAATGCATATGGTGCAATGGTTAGTGTTTTAGCCTATGCTATCTGAGGTTCTTGTGCGGCTAATGTTCCGTAAAGATCAGCTGGAGCCATTCTTCATTTAGACTTTTTAAAAACATGACATTGTTTTCTTCTGAAGTTCTGTCAATGCCTGATTTTCTGCACTTGTTGATTAGAGAGTTGAATCTGTCGTATGTTGTTTGCAGAGATTCTGTTGCAGAGGCTCTGAATGCATGATATTCATTGATGTACTGTGCTCTTCGGTTTTTTTGTGTTTTAGCACCTCCTTCCAACTGTCTTTCCAGTTCTTTCCACAGATCATGCGCTGTTTCACATGAATCCAAGGATTGAAAGAGTTCGTTGGGTATTGCCATAATTAATGTCCTCTTGGTTTTCTGAGCAACTTCATCTTCTGCTTTATCTTCGGTTGACCACTCCCCTTTTGGCTTTGGTTTTTGATGTTCGGGGATTTCGGCAGATTCAGCAGTAGCAGGTATACGAGGTACTACTGTCATGGGAATAGGAGGAGGATTGTACAGATATTGTACTTGATTTTTTTCAGTGCCCTCGAAAAAATGGACCATTCTTATTTTCCACTGAGGATACTCATCTCGAAGGAGAGTAGGAGGTTTAATGAGAGAACCAGCAGTAAAGAAATTATTTGTATTTGTCATTTGAAGATTTTTAGAAAGAAAGTATGACTAAAGAGTTACTTCGATGAGCTTGAAGATTTTCTGGGTTTAAGCCGTTTCCAGACACAATTTTAAATCTCAATAATATCTATCACGAGTCTTGATAAGTGGATCACTTGATATTGAAAATCAAGGAAGGCTCTGATACCAATTGTTGGATCCCAGATACACTTAATCAAGATTAACAATCTATTAGTGGAGTTTAGAGTTTGATGCGGAAGCGTATTAAACTAACAGATATGTTTGATAGATATCAGAACGCACATATATAAAGAAAACAGTAAAGAATGAAAAGGATTTCTTGAACAGTTACTGTTATTCAATATATAATAACTACACGAAGAACAGGTTAAGAACTGTTGGTGTGTGTGAGAATATAACACTCAGATATTTGACAATAAAGCTTGAGAGTATTAGTGATTCCTTGTGTATTCGTCCCTTTTGGAAGATCTCAACATGAGACTTCCTTTTATACTACTCTTAGAAAACTATGAAGTAGATCACTATTCCTTTTACGGCATGAATAGTAAACTGGATGGAGTGAACAGTGGACTGGATGGTGTGAGCAGTTGTTTGAGCCATGCGCATTTAATGGAGCAGATGTACTTTTGGTAAATGCATTAAATGGCGCAGACGTCTATTTTGTACCTTGCCCTATTGAGTCCACTCAGAGCTTGACACGTGTTTTGATAGTACTTTTCCATGCAAGTTGATGAACGTATCCAGTAATATCTTCCAATTCTTCATTGAGGACCACAGAGGCTCTGTAATGAATTACAGAGGTTCTGCGGTCTGGTCCTCTGTGGAGCAGTCTTCGCCGGATTCCGAGTCTTTGGTCTTCTTTGTGCGTATGACAGAGCTTCTGTAGGAAGCCTCTGCTGCTTCTGTAGCTTCTTGACCTTGATTTCTCGGTAATGTCGGCAGAGCCTCTGTAAGAGGCTTTCTTCACTTAGCCTATTTTTCACTACTTCTAAATACTTCTATGATTAGGAAGATTGAAGCTAACAAACCTAATCAGATGATTTGTAGAATAAATGAGATTAGGTGGAACAGTAGATTTACCTTTAGGAGTATTGTTCCTCTTGGCATTTGATGTGGAGGTAGATGATTTTGGCACTTCTTTCTTCGGAATTGTTGTGCCTTTGACTCTCCATTCCATCTTCACCTTCTTGAAGACTGGAACTTCTTCAGTTTTGGAAGTATTAACTTTAGGCACATTTGGTTTGTTATCTGATTTATCAAGCAGAGGATTATAGAAGAGATTTGTTGAACGAATCTGATCTTTTGAGAAATCAGTTGATCTATTAAATTGTTTAGAAGGAATGTTTTTAAAGCTTGAACTTGAAGCAGTTTTAAAAGAGTATTCAGAATCATTTGATTTAACAAATGGAGTCTGAAAGATAGTATCATGACTGGCCTCCTTTGAGACATCAAATTTAAAAATGATGTCTTCAAGTTCTTTAACTTTGTTTGTCAAAACATTGTTCTCTTTAAAAATTAGATCAAATTTCTTTTGGAGATCAGATTTGATCAATTGATCCTTCATAATATCAGCTGATAAACCAGATAATCTTTTGGTAAGATTAAGAATTGCATCTTCAAAATGTTTGCGTTCCGATTCAAAATCTTTTTCCAAAAACTTTCTTTTATCAGTAATCTCTTTGAAAGTTTCCATATTTTTCTTTTTAAGAGTTTTATTTTCCTTTTCAAAGAGATTTTTCGTTTCCGCAAAATCTTTTCTTTCTTTTTTAAAAGATTTTCTAAATCCGAGATTTTCACGGAAAGTTCAGAACTTTTTATCTCAAAAGATTTTCGTTCAGTTTCAAAATCAGCTCTTTCTTTTTCGAGCTTTCCTTTTTCTAAAAATAAAACTTTCTCAAAGTCAGAAACTTGTTTTGAAAGTTTTATACATTTCAGCTCAGTTTCTTTCTTTTCTTCAAGAGAAAAATTAGACAGTTTTCTCTTTAGATCAGCATTTTCTCTTTGAAGAGTTGTTACTTTCTCTTGAAGATTCTCGATTTGATCGTGCAGACTTGAGTTGTCTCTCTTTGCTTCAAGATCTGCAATATAAACGTCAAGATCAGTAACTCTTTTAATAAGTTTATCATATGAAAAAGAAATGTCTAAAATTTGTCTTTTCAGATTAGCATTTTCTTCCTCCATTGCTTTTATACTTCCTTGAAGCTCCTTCATGTCATCTTGATGAGTTGAAGGATTTGAAGTATTAGTTTTTACAAAATTTTGCTTCAAACCTTCACCACTGGATTTAACAATAGTTTGCTTCAAACTTTCATTATTAGATTTAACAAATGTTTGTGGTGTTGAAGGTATTTCTGTTATAAGAACTTGTTGCAAAATTTCATTATTTGGTTTAACAAAAACTTGTGGAGTTGGAGGAATCTCCTTTATAAGAGTTTGTTGCAAAACCATCTCTCTTTATGGTATTGCTAGAAGTTGATCTTTCAGAAAATCAAGCAGAAAGTGTATAAAATACACTATTGAAAAAAAATTATATAATCTTTTTTTGAAAAGCTCTTAAAGTGTATGAAAAACACTATAAAAAAATTTCGGAATAAATTTTTTTTATTTTTAAATCAACACGAATTCGGATCAAGAAGGGTCCGAAACCAATGGATTCGGACCAAGAAGGGTTCGAAACCAATGGATTCGAATGTATAAGGATCCGAAACCAAAACTTAAACAAATATCACTTCTCTTTGTCATCCGAAACCATGCAACAGTAAATGATGCGTGGTCCGAAACCAAGCTTGAATGATCCGAAATCCTTATGAATGATCCGAAACCTTCACATAAACACCAAAAATCATTAAATCAGCCATAACTTTTTCAATTCTTGATCAATTGTTATGAAACTTACACCGATTTGTTCGAAATCAAATTTCGCACACTTTTCTTGTTGATTACAAATCCTAATTCGATCAAATAAATCGAATTTTGATCCAAAAGCAGTAAAAATAGGGTTTTCGAAAAAACAGATCTAAAATGGTCAATTCGATTAATTTTATGCAGAATTTGGTAGAAACTCGTGTATTAAAGATGATCAGGGATGAAAAACGAGTTCAGTGATGTAAAATTTCAATCCAAAAGATCAAAAATGGATGAAAAGTCGAATTCTGAATGAATAGTAATCGAAGAAGGGTCAGAAATCATCATGAACAGTAAACTCTAAAGGATCCGAAATCTTCAATCCAGTGTAAAAAATCTTCAATTTGCTTCTTGATCTGCTTGAATCTTCTGTTTAGCTCTGATACCAATTGATAATCCAGATCTAGCAATCAAGAATATAGAGAGAATCTAGAGAGCAAACTTGTCATTCATATATTGAACATGAGAGTACAAATGACAATATGCATTAAGTGTTCTAGATTGTTATCTAACTATTGAACTAGACAAGCCTATTTATACCCATAACATACAAGGTATAAAGGCATTATGAACTAATACAGTACATTGACCTTACAGTAAATCTTGAATACAATAATGCTCTAACAAACCGGAACCATCAACTGTGGCAACTGCAACCGAAGACGAACCTGAAGCCCAGTTGAGCTTAGCTGAGATGGTTATCGACATGGATATCTCAGACGACGAAGATCCAACGGTTGAAAAGCCCGAGGGAGAATCACAGGAATTGGTCACTTATTCTGCATTAGAATGGCATGCACTTAATCTGATTGATCCAGATTCCGAGATCGACCCCGAGACTGAAAATGCATGGTACGAAAAAGCCGCCAGTGCAATAAATCTCTAGGTAAATTTGATATTTCCTACAGATGAAGAAGACAACGTTGATTATGACCAGTTTCTGCTACAAAATTTGTATGGTACACCTGCCCACACTACACAGGCTCCCGAGACTTCTACTATTCCACCGACATCTCCTCAACAACCAACAACTTCCGATCATCCTCCTCTTCCACAGTAACAAATCCGATGGGAGAAGATCATGATCCTTATTCCTCACCTGGAGGAATCTCTGAATAAGCTCTATGTTCACAGGTTATGCCCCATCAAGCCAACATTCTGCCTTGGGATTTCCCATTTCGACAAGGAATACCAAAGCCAGTACATAAATGCCATGAAGCGGTGTCTGCCAGTTAGCCAAGTGCGAACCAAGCACAAGATCTCTGAAGTGCTTAACATCCAAACCGGACGAATCCTTAGAGTCATGTTTCCAGTATTCACCGTCCGACGCGAAGACGGAAATGAATGGAGATTTTCCAAAGTTGACTTTAAGAACCTCAGACCGTTCGACTTCCAAGCTATACTGAAAGACCTCCGAACCAGAACCATCCGACCACTTCATGTAACTAAGGCGCTCGAAGCTGTCCGTCGATTCCCAATTCACACGATCATGATGCCCTACCTCACAGACATCCAAATGGGGATCGAGAACAGATCTAAGAAGGTAAACCAGCTGAAACCTGTTACGACCCGGTTTCCTAAGACATGCATAATATACATCAATTAACATATTATACACAACGTCGTTACTTTCATAACAAAATACATGATAATTCACATTCGGTCCCAAAGTCTCAAAACTATACAATACAAAAGAAACGCAAACATATTCTAATCTTCGTCAGCTAGCAACCGCCTCCTATGCTTTATTCTTCCCTTTGCTAACAAAAGATCCTTGACCTGGAATACATATTTTTGAAAGGAAAATGAGGGTTAGACCAAAAGGTCTAGTGAGATAATCCCTGTCAGTTTAGAAATCTTTTTTATAAAATACACATATACCACAAAGATTAAATACCAAGTAAGACTCGTGCATCGTGTTCCTCTCCTCATTCCCATGGCCAAATTAGTTGGTTGCGAGCCAACAACACCGCTGTACAACAACTACAGCAAACACCTCCGCCGACTATAGTTTCGGCTAACGTATACTCGTGTAGTGAAATATACATATAAATACAATATATATCTCAATATATCATATTGTCATTTATAAGCACTTAATCACACCATTTATCACATTCTCAAACCACACATGTATGTATTCCAGTTGAAAACGTTTTAAAGTAAAACTCACCTTGAATGCTTAAAAATACGCTTCCAAGCCTTTCTCCAAAAGATTCAGTCTTTCAATCCAAATCCACAGAATCTGAAATAGATTAAATACAAATATCCTCTTACCAATTGAACACATGAACTCTAGATATATCTACCTAACTCTCGCCATCAAAACAACAAAACAGCTATAGTTCCCGGACAGCCCAAAGCAACCCGGACAGCTCAACTTTTCCGGACAGCATCACTAACCCGGATAACATGAATTATCCGGACAACACAGACCAATCCGGACAACTCGACTTTTCGGACAACATAAGGAATCCGGACACCAAAGTAATCCGGACGTCATCCGGTATCTAATTCATCCGGAAACAATCAACGAATCGTCCAGACACTATAATTAAAACTACCCGGACACCACCAAAGAAACTACCCGGACACATTCATATCATCCGGACACCTCTGTCGGTTTGGTGCTTTTTACCCAGAAAACCGACTGAATTAATACCAGAAGTGTAAATGATGTTTCTACTCCGATAGAAGCCTTCTAAAAGCAATTACAAACACAAAATACAAAGGAACTTACCTTATTTTCACTTCCACATACTCCAAATTGAGTCCCTAGCCTTCTTTTCTTCTTTGGCTCCTTTTCTTCCCAAAACACACACACACTTAGGTTTTCTGGATGATTTGCTGAATGAAAATATCTGAAGTCTACAAGATGATAATATCAAACTTATTTTACCATTTTATCCCTTGAACTTCTCAATAATGACCCAAACACCCTTAAACTTATAATTTACCCAAACATACCTTAAACATCTAACTTTAAAGTTAACTAAATTTAACGGAAAGGGGATTTAACTAACGGACTTACCCGGGGTATTACAAAACCGAACCTGAAAGCACCCGAGCTGAAGATGTATCCCAAGAACGCACTGCTTCTAGAACCGGAATTTGGGATAGTATACCTCAATGATCAGAAAGAAAAGAGGTTTCTCCGCTTCAGCCAGGTCGATAGATTCTGCGATGGCACACTCCTCAAAGTAAAAGATGCTCTTCGTAACATCATCACTTATGAATCTGAAAATTGAAAAACGTCGTTTGTTCCCAATTCAAACGAGACAACCGCACGAGAAGCATTAGAAGTGATTGAAGAATGCATCGACTACCGCCGAGCCATCCGAATGTTCGAGATCCACTTTGCGCTTCGAAAGAGATACTGTTAGATCTGAGTTTTGTCAATAAACCAAGTATTGAATTCTGATAAGAAGGCTCATAAGTTCTGAAGAGAAGAGTCAGAGTTCTGACTACGAAAGCTCAGAAGGATTGCTTTGAAAGATTACCAAGTGCAGAAGTCTGAGAAGAAGAGTCAGAAGTCTGAGAAGAAGAGCCAGAAGTTCTGAGATGCTTAATCAGAATTATGTTCAGAAGTTCTGAACAACATGTTCAGAACTTATAACTAGATACTTTACTTTGTATTTTAGTTAACTAATTAGGACACGTGTATTGTTCTTATTAGTCTTTCATATATGTACTGTAGCTTTAATATTTCCGTTGAAGTATATAGTGGTTAGCACTACATTGCTAACTGATTCTCCCGCATATATTTGTATTCATCTTTTGTAATCTTTGAGATACTCTCTCTCTAAGATCTATAAAATCTGTTCTTCATTGAATACAATTGGTTTGATCATATTACTTCTCAATTACTGTTTCATACATTGATATATTGATTGTAAGAGTGAATCCTGGACTTACATTTGGTATCAGAGCCAATCAACAAACAAATTGATCCAAGAGTGTGTTTGATCGCGTTCTTGAAGTTTCTTGATCAATTCGTCAATTGATTCCGCTGCTGTTAACAATTCTTGAATTCCTAATAATTCTTGAATTCGTTTTTATCATTGATTCAAGAAATTTGAATTTGTCTTTCTGTTGAATCGATATCTTACAATCAAGTCATCCAAAGATTTTCTCTCTATGCTGATTAATTCTCGAAATTAAACAGAGATCACAGGTATGTTTTCGAAATTCTTGATTGGTTTCTTGATCAAAGTGATTATATCTGCTGCATGTTGATTAGTATTCAATTTTTTTGTTGAAAAGAAGAATTTCATTAATTCATGTACTCTAACTTTTTTTATGAAATGCACGTGACAGATTTGAACAATTCTTGCATGTTCTAGATCTGTGTTGATTCTCATTTTTTATCATAAGTCATAGTTGATATTTGAATTTGTCATTTCATCATGCCTGAGATTGTTGAAGTTTTTGTGAGACCTGCAAGTTCTATAACCAGTTCAGACAATTTACAAAAATTAAGTCCTGTAAAAGCAAAAGAAACAATTTCTGAACCAAAAACTGAGATTGTTCATTTTGAAAGCAAGATTGCTAATCTTCAAGCAAAACAAGATGAAAATGCAAAAGTTATAAAGATTTTGCAAAAAGAGAAATCTGATTTTCTAAAGGATTTTGAAAAGGTTCAAGAAAACATAAAGTTGTTTGAAAAAGAGAATGTTGATTTGAAAGAGAAAATCAATTTTGAAAGAAAGATGTTGACAGATTCTAAAAATAGAATCAAATCATGTGAAATAAAAAATGGTCAACTCTTGAAACAGATATCTGATTTTGAACAAGTTCTTATACTTGAAAGAGAGAAATTTGAGAAAGAGAGAAATTTGAGAAAGAGAGAAGAGACTTTCAAACTGAGAGGAAAGGTTTTGAAACAAAGTCTGTTGAATTCTCTCTGAAAATTTCTGATTTGGAGAAAATTCTTGCAAAAGAAAGAAAAGAGTTTGAATGCAAGAAAAATGTTTTTCAAAAAGAAAAGAATGTTTTTGAGAAAAAGAAAAAGGGAATGTTAAATGAGTTTTCTGTAAAGATCAATGAGTTGGAGAAAGAGTTAGAAGATGGAAGGAAAGAGACTGAAAAGAAGAAGGTAAATGGCTTTAAAGAAAAATGCTTAAAAGATGAGTTTGAGAAGGAAAAGGAAGTTTTTCATTTGGAGATAAGGATACTAATTAAGAAATTATCTGATTTATCAACTAAAATCATGATAGAGAGGAAGTCCAAATCTGATTTGCAGTCAAGGTTTGATTTGTATGTTAAAAA
This sequence comes from Saussurea involucrata, assembly GCA_033807775.1. Taxonomy (NCBI): domain Eukaryota; kingdom Viridiplantae; phylum Streptophyta; class Magnoliopsida; order Asterales; family Asteraceae; genus Saussurea; species Saussurea involucrata. The sequence goes on from CM066318.1 coordinate 27,034,371, forward strand.
GTTTAAAGAATTTGAAACAAAAGTTGTTGACAAATCAAATCATAGTTCAAAAGATCATATTCGTTCTTCTAATCTATTTTATGATTCTCCTATTGATAAATCTTATAATTGTTCTTTTAAAAAGATAAAAATGGAATGGAGAGTTAAAGGAACTACTTCCAAGAAAGAAGTGCTAAAATCAAAGGTTCCTAATTCAAATGTCAAGAAGAACAATACATTTCAAAGAAAATCTTTTGTTAAACCTGATGTGAACAAGAATTTTATTCAGCACTGGTATGGTTCTTATAGAATATTTGCATATGCCACTGCACCTAACAAATCTGGACCCAAGTTTATATGGGTACCAAAGACAACTTAATCTGTTTTGCAGGTTATTCATGTGTAAAGCTGAATGATCATACTGACACATGACTGAAAATAGACGATGTGCTTAAATTGAAAATTTTGACTTTTGGATAATTCAGTCCAAAACTTGGTCTGAATGTGATTATGAATTTCTGTTTCATACAAATCAATTTGTTGATTTTGAAGATTTTTTTTCAAAAAGTTCAGTTTACTGTGGGATAATCGAACTCATATTTGTGGGTGTTTTTGGTAGAAAACATTCCCATAGAATGTGTTCAGAATCACATTTTGAGCAACCCTGCAAATTTTGGTTAATAAATTATGAATTTTGAACAAGTTATGGAAATCTGAAGTTCTGAAAGTCCAAAAATCACAAAATCCAAACATTTTTCTAAGGTATTTTCTCTGGATAGTTTTATCAGAATTCTGACTCTGTTACTCAGAAGTTCTGACTCTACTACTCAGAATTCTGACTCAACTAATCAGAATTCTGACTCTGATACTTAGAATTTTGAGCAAGTTACTCAGAATTCTGACTCTTCTAATCAGAATTCTGACTCTACTACTCAGAATTTGTTTTTTTTAATATCTAATGAGGAATCATCGTAGATGATTACCAAAATCTCTTGATTTTGCAGGATTATCTTGATTTCAGAGGAAGTATTGACTCAAAATTTGATCTGATTGTTTCAAGATAAAGTTCAAAACCCGTGCTTCAACGTTTTAGGTTTTTTAACATATCAGTTCAAAACCCGTACTTAAATGACTATGGCTTCTGAATAATTCAGTTCAGGACCCGTACTTTAGAGACTAAGACTTCTAAACAAATCAGTTTAGAACTCATATTTCTCAGGTGATATCCTTAACTGTCATATTTTTATGTTTCAAGGAACAAGTGGTGAAAGGTAACATTGCATTATGTTTTATTTCTATTGCTTTGAAAGTTTAAATCTTAACAAATTTAATTCAATGAGATGAATTTTTTTAATGAATAAAATGTGTGTCAAGGGTGATTTTACAAGTATTTTTGTATTATTTGAGTTATATTTGTTTCAACTTTCACTTATGAATTAAATCGAAAGGTAAGCAAAACATGAATGAAATTATGTTGAATGCTCAATGTTATGAAATCTATACTTATATAGAATATAATGCTCAAAAAGCCTAAATGTCAGAATGATGGATGGAAACGAAAATATGGGGGAAGTACTACGTTTTAGAACCAAGTGATTGAGATGCAATATATATATATATATATATATATATATATATATATATATATATAATTATTTAGTTTGAAAGTTTGTACCTGTGGCCTTTCTGGTTTGGGAGAGTAAGTCCTAAGGGGTGCTCGACACCTAGTCCCTAAGATCAACTGGTCTGGGATCGGCTGACCCAAATCCTGTAATAGAACCAGATAGAAAGCCATGTTCTACCTGTACAAATGGGTTTAAGATATATCGATGTGGCCTTTCTGGTTTGGGAAATTAAGTTCCAAGGGGTGCTTGTCACCTAGCACCTAAGACCAACTGGTCTGGGATAGGCTGACCCAAATCCTGCTATAAAACCAGATAGAAAGTTATGTTTAACGGTGTATCTTATTCTTACTAAACTTTTTGATTAAAAGATGCCAATGTGCACAAAATTAAAAGATGCCAATGAGCACATATCTCTTGAAACTTTGGGAAAATACAAAGTTGCAATAAACCTGTAAATTTGTGAAAATCCTGATTTTGGACAAATAGTGTGAGTAGAGCAAAGTATTCGTATATGTTTTAGAATTGCATATTCTTGAAGCTAATCATATTTCGCATGCTAATCACACCAAATAGATTTAATAAAGGGATTGAAACTGAACATTTTTAACTTGATATGCAATGATGACTTGTATTTGAATCCAAACACATGCATTTGATTTCATTTGATTGAAAAATCTGATAAATTTCATTAAGTTGGATTTTTTTTGTAAACTTTTCAAATGATCAAATGTTAGTAGTTATCAAATGTAGTTCAGTGAATCTTATTTTCCTTGTATAAATGTTTTCATTAAAGCACTATATTTGAAATGAATAATGAAATATATGCATACTTTCAGGGGGAGAAAACAAATTGCTCCATAATTTTTATTTTGAGGGGGAGCAAGGTTATTCATTAAGGAGGAGAAAAAGCTTAGACTTCATTCGAAGAAAAAGCATCGCTAAAGTTTTGAAAATCAAGGGGGAGAAAAGCTAAAGATTTTGAAGATGATTTTGCTTTCCAAACAAACAAATTTGTTCAAGATCGTGATCGCGAAGGTTAATTGATCAATTTCTTGAAGATTTCTTGATTCGTTCAAAAATCGATTCCGCTGCTAGTTCCAATTCTTGAATTCTTATCAATTCTTGAATTAATTGTTATCTTTCGATCAAGAAATTCAAATTTGTCTATATGTTGAAAATCTCTTACAATCATGTCTTCTAAAGAGTATCTAGCTATGGGATCTGAAACAAAACCACCTGTTCTAATTCCTGAAGAGTACCAGCAATGGAAAATCCGAATGATCCAATTCCTGGATAACATAGATGAAAATCTGATGGTTTCAATCCGAGAAGGTCCTATCGAAGTTTATATCGATGTGGCTGCAACTCCTGAAACAGAGACAACTCCATAAATTCCGGCAACAAGGGTGAAGAAGAATTATTCTCAATACACAGCAGAACAGAAAATAGGCATGCTATAGACAAAAGAGCCATCACATTGATGACATTGGCCGTTCCGAATGAAGTCCTAAACAGAATTGACAGTGGATCATCCGCCAAGGAAATGTGGGATGAACTGGAAAGACAGATGTTAGGAACTGTCAGATCAATTCAAGCAAAACTAAACCAAAGCATAAATGCTTATGAAAGGTTCAAGGCTAAAGAATCTGAAAGCTTGACTCAGACGTATAGTAAATTTTGTACTATACTGAATGATTTAAGAAGAAATGGGCTGAAAAAGACAAAGTCAGAAATAAACTACAAATTTCTAAACAGTCTAAACTCAGAATGGTCATCATTTGCTATCAGTCTACAAATGAATAAGGATATGTGTGAAGAAGATCTCAATGATCTATTTTGTGTACTAAATCAGCATGAGGACTCTGTTAAAATTGTGGTTGAAGAAAAGAAAAATGTTGCGGAACAGTTAGCTTTTCTGTCAAAGTCCAGTATTTTTAAAGCACCCAAGAAGACTGCGTATCTATCTGAGATACCAAAGCTGGAGGAATCTGATAAGGAAGAGGGATCAGAAGAAGATGAAGATATCAAAATGATTGCTGAAAAGTTGGCCTTGTTGACTAACACTTTCAACAAGAGGTATGGAAAAGGAAAATTTCAGGGTAAGTACAAGAAAGAGCAGGGAAATTCAGATTTCAAGAAAAGAGAAGAGAGAGGAGAGAGTAAGTATGAAAAGAAGGAAGAAAGAAGGGAAGAAAAGGAAGAAAGAAAAGAAAAGAATTTGTGCTTCAAGTGTGGAAAATCTGGTCACTATGCAAAGGATTGCAAAGTGAAAATTGTGAAGGATTATGAGTACTACACCAAAAAGGCTCAGCTAGCAAAGAAAAGAGATGATGAAATAGCAATGTTAGCTGAACAAGAAAATTGGGTACTACACGTCAGATGAAGATGACTGCATTCACTTTTCACAGATGCAAAGTTATATGGCAAAGATAAAGAATGAGGATGATTCTGACTTTGAAGATGCTGATTCTGAGTCATCCGCTGAGGGCTGTCATGTGTGGTTTTTAGATTCAGGAGCTTCAAGACACATGACAGGTCAGAAGTCTTTTCTATCAAACTTCACAGAAAAGGCTGGAGGAGCAGTAAACTTTGGAAATAAAGTTTTGCCAAAATCACTTAGGAATTACATACCAAGGGAGAGTGAGATTTTAAAAGCATATTGCACCTCTATGGGAATTGAAATACCTCAAATCCCTACACATGAGGACCAACCTGAGAAGAGAGGTGAGGGGTCTAGTCATGTTAGAGAGGGGGAGGATGTTCAAATGGGTGAACATTTTGAGAGAAATGAGGGGCAAAATTCTGAGAGCTCGGTTAGAATATGTGAGGAAAAACAGAATGAGGGTCGTGAGGATGAGAGAATGTCACCAGAGGTTCAAACAGAAAGAGATGCCTCTGTACTAGCTAATCTTAACCAGGTAACCACATCTGCTATTGGCTCACAATTCTTGGTGTCCAATATTGAAACAAACACCATGGACCTAGTGGTGGAACTTGAACAACCCATCCATACCCACTCAGAAGCATTTCAACATGCTACTGTTTCACACAAATCAGGGGAAACATCCCAAACTCATTTGGAGGGAGGTGATAAATCCCAACCCGTTTTTCATCACATTGAGTCTGGATATCACAGTCCTATCCACATTGAGCCTGAAATTCCTTCTAACACTTGCACAAATCAGGAATTCCGTATTCCTGACACAACATTCATAGACATACCTACTATTGGGTGTCGAGGATTGGATGGAAGTCCTGGTGAGGTGAACATTTCAAAAGCCTCATTCAAACGTGCATCTGTTGTACAAGATGACTTCATGTTATCTACAGGCCATGAGTCTTCTGGGCACATGAAAACTGGACCATCTGTTGGTTCAGGTTCACAGTTAGACTATTCTGAATTTGAAAAGATTCAGAATCAACACGAGGAGATGGGGGAAAAAGTTGAAAAATTGGAGAAAAAGTGGATGGACTAAATGATGAGGTGAAAGGATTGAAAGATATGTTGGAGGGAAAATTGATATCTGTTGAAACTAAAATAGATAATGTGAAGATATCCTTGGAATCTCATAAAAAGGAGATCAAGGATATAATGTCTGAATTTCAAAAAGATCTGTTGAAACAAATGCAGAGTATGCAAGATTCTGTATTTAAAGCACTGAGTGTATCTATGGCTTCAACTTCAAAGCCTTTTGATCTTATTCCACTAGCAGAAGTTGAACCTGAAAGTGTCACTGGTCAGAACTCAAAGAGGAAGTTTGATGATAATGATCCTCGTGATCATCAAAAGGGGGAGAAAAGGCAAAGATTGAGTTCTGATGATGATATTGGCATAGAAGATTTTGAAATAGCAGATATGCACTTAGTCAGTACAAAGAACACAGAAGTTCAGACAGAAGAAATTGTAAAGACAGTGGATACTCAGATAGTTCAGATTGACAGTTCAGATACAGAGGAAATGGAGGTGGAAAGCATAGATGGTGGTGATTCTGATAAAACAGAAGAATTGAATTTAGACACAGAGATGGAACCTGTTTTGGGGTCAGAGGAAATAGATGAAAGCTTAGAGGTTGTGAACGCTTGTACAGATATTGTCCCATATGTTAGAGTTGGCTTGTTGAACTCTGAACTGGAAGAAAGGAGATTGAATGAGATTTTGATCAGAAGGATGCACAGTGAGTTAGTCAGAGCACTTAATGTTCAGAATATTCAAAAAGCTGTGAAGGTGGTAAGACCTATTGATCTGATGGGAAAAGAAGATAGTTCAGTTGGATATTCTCAGAAATTTCAAGAGGAATTCTATTTTAACTATGTTGATGATATTGCTGACAATATAGGAGAATATGAAAGAGTCAAAGAATACTTCATGCCTTCAGAATATCTATTCAGAAAGCCAATTGAGATTCCTAAGATTAACTTGCCAATCTTAGAGGAGCCTTTGTGTGATTTTATTCTAGATATGAGTGATGTACCACTTGCAAGTCAATTTCATAGTGATATTTTTCCAGAGGAAACATATGAGCATCTATACCACACAGAAGGAGACTATGTTGTTTTAGAAAATAACATTGATGGTTTCATGGATGGAAAACTTCAGATGATCTATGCAGAAGCCTCAAACAGATTCAGAATTCCTGATTCAAGGCTACACATTCAGAAAAGGATTGAGAAAGTATTAATGTTTCAGACAGAAGAATTTGATGGTCTGAAGTATGTAAAATTGGAAGTATTGAAAGAAAAATATGTAAAGGTTTTCTTATCAAGTTTTGATTTTCACAGATTAACTCTTGAAGATCAGATCTTTCTTGTTAAGTTCTTTGCCAGTACTGAAGAAGCCTGGATAGAGATTGAATGTAGAAGACTTCTGGGCATCTATGTCAGAAATATGTATATGTATGACTTCCAGTTGGCAATTGAAGGAAGAAAAGAGAAGTGCAATTTGAATTGTCCAATGAAGATTCCAGGAAGTGGTGTGATTGTGAAGGGTTTTATAAATGAAGGAATAGAGTCTGAAGGGTATGCATATAGTAATCAAGGAAATCTTGAGCTGTTCAGATTAAAGGAGTTGGTAAAGTATAGTAATGAAACTTTGAGTTGGTTACTAATTGAAATGAGAGTTTCTAAAACTGAAAGGGAAAATCTAAAGAAAAGATGTGTGAAAGCTGTGAAAAGAAGGATAGATCTTAGAAGTAAGGTCAGAAGTTGTGGTGAATGGTTATTATCAGAAGAAAATCCTAAAAAGATGTTGCATAGTGATTTTGTGTTTCCAGCAGAATATGAGGTGAATGAGGTCTTTACAGAAGAAATTGAAGAAGAAATTCAAAAGACAACTCTTCAGAATGATCAAATGATGAATACTGATCAACCTGAACAGTCAGGACCAAAAGAAGATGAAAGATCTGTAGATGTGAATGAGTATTTTCTGGAGTTTGATCTGCCAAACTTCTTTAATCCAAGTGAAGTAAACTTTCTAAGTGTATATCATGACAAACCAAAAGAGACTCAGATCTGGTTGGCTGAGAAGTCAAGATGTCTTGGAAAACCAAAGAAAGATGTGTATTCAGATTTTCTAATCACTGGGATCAGAGAATTAAAGATCAAGCAGTTCAGAAAGCAAGAATACTTATCCTTTGAAGTATTGAGAGAAGATGGAAAGGTGTACTATTTTACTGATGCAGACTTTGAAAAGCTATCAGTAATGGATTTCTACAGACTTCACATTATGTCATGCTTCAAAGAATCAAGCAAAGATAAGAATGAAAGGAAGGCAAGGAGTGTAGTGATTGAAGCTATGTTTTACATCCTAAGATGGCATTGTTATACAGATTTTCAAATAGCTCTGTATTTACAAAGGCCAGGTGTCTATCTTTCAAGACCCATTACAGATCATAATCAGAAGCAAGTATTAAGAACTGGAAGTGTGTGCAAACATCCAGAATTGGGAGTCTTTTTGAAAAACAAGAGTGAAAAGATCTTTTTCAGAGCAAAGGAGACTGTAAAATATAGCTCTGGAACTTTGAGATTCATCAAGCATAATTTGGAGAAAAAGGTGCTGAAGGTGAAGCAAGCTAATATGACTCAAGAAGTGATCACTCAGCAAGTTGAAACTATTCAGGAAATTATTGATAGAATTGACAAGAGACTTACTCAGATAAATGTTCTGTTACAGAAAATTGTTCCTGCATTGAAAGAGCTTGGTGATACAAAGTATAAGTTTATTTGACAAAAAGGGGGAGATTGTTAGATCTGAGTTTTGTCAATAAACCAAGTATTGAATTCTGATAAGAAGGCTCAGAAGTTCTGAAGAGAAGAGTCATAGTTCTGACTACGAAAGCTCAGAAGGATTGCTTTGAAAGATTACCAAGTACAGAAGTCTGAGAAGAAGAGTCAGAAGTCTGAGAAGAAGAGCCAGAAGTTCTGAGATGCTTAATCAGAATTATGTTCAGAAGTTCTGAACAACATGTTCAGAACTTATAACTAGATACTTTACTTTGTATTTTGGTTAACTAATTAGGATACGTGTAGTGTTCTTATTAGTCTTTCATATATTTACTGTAGCTTTAATATTTCCGTTGCAGTATATATAGTGGTTAGCACTACATTGCTAACTGATTCTCCCGCATATATTTGTATTCATCTTTTGTAATCTTTGAGATACTCTCTCTCTCTAAGATCTGTAAAATCTGTTCTTCATTGAATACAATTGGTTTGATCATATTACTTCTCAATTACTGTTTCATACATTGATATATTGATTGTAAGAGTGAATCCTGGACTTACAGATACGTCGAGAACTGGCGCGAACTCGAACTTCAATTCAAAGGGGTGGATTGTTAGGGTCAAAATCAGGTTGAATAGAAGTTCAAGGGTTAACTTGTTAACATTCATTTTGAGCCTTTAATGTGTAATGGGCCATGGGCTTGCTTGTTAAGGGCCCATGGTATTTAAATCTTTGTTAGGTTAAAATTTACAATTAATCTTCATATCATTCAAACACTTTGCATTGTAATTCTCTCTCAATTATGAAAGTGAATTGGATGACCAGTGGAAATCATTTTGACTTGTTGTTTATCTGTTGATTTCTACTGTTTTATGCAGTAATCTGGAACCTACATGTTCGGCCCAAACGAAGCTAATATAATCGGCCCATCACAGAATTGTCCAAATACCGAGCCCAACCGAATTGTTTGTAAAAAATTCGATAATTCGGCCCAATTGTAAAACGCGTTTGGTGAACAAAGTCCATGGCCCAAATTCAGTTTTTAAAACGCAAGTCCAAAAACGATGCTATAACACATGGCCCAAATATCAAAGTCGTTTCCTTAAGCTCTTGATCCGCAATTCTTCAAGATCCAAAAATCGACATAAAATGGCTGCATCTTCATACCTACAATACATATATAAAATTAAGTTATTTTTATGATTTTATGACTTTTGTTTGGTTATTAAATACTTATTGTACCCAATCTTTATTTGTGACTGTTAATTGACGAAAAATTAACTAAAAGATGCAATTGGGAGACGAGATTTAGATCAAAATTATGATAAAAATGGCATAAATAGGGTTAATAAAATAACTCTATCAACCTTGTTTTCTGAGGAAAAGAGTTGTGTCGATTGTACCTTTAGTGAAGTCAGACTCAGTAAGATTAGTTGTTAGAGTTTCATACCATGCCCTTAGAGCTTGTTTTAATCCATACAAAGCCTTGTATATGATGTAGACATGATCTGGGTGCTTTGGATCTACAAATCCTTTTGGTTGACTGATATACACCTCTTCATGTAGTACTCCATTGAGAAATGCCGACTTGAAGTCCATTTGGAATACTTTTAAGTTCTTGTGGGCCGCGTATGCCAACAAAATACGGATAGCTTCAATCCTAGCTATTGGTGCATAGGTCTCGTCATAATCAATTCCTTCTTGTTGATTGTACCCTTTTGCAACCAGTCTTGCTTTGTTTCTAACAATTATCCAGCTTGGTCTTTCTTGTTCCTAAAGACCCATTTCATTTCGATAATCGTCTTATCTTTAGGTTTCTTGCCACACCTTATTTGTTTGAATTCAAGAAGCTCCTCTTGCATTGCATTTATCCAGTCTGGATCTTGTAGTGCTTCAGAAGTCTTCTTTGGTTCAATACAACTCAGAAAATTGACGTATAAGCATTCATTTGTTGTTGTAGACCTTGTCTAAACACAGTCTTTGATATCACCTATGATATTTGCAAGAGGATGTGCTCTTGTCCATTTAAGAGTGCTCGGGAGAGTCTGGATTTCCATCTGAGTGTTAGACTTATCATTTTCATCCATTATTGCAGGAATATCATCCGTTGATTCTTCTGGAATGATGATAGCTGGTGCTGGTGTTTCAACCTCAGGTATTTGTAAGTCAGATGTAGAATCTCCAGAATTTGTGTTTGTTGATCCAAACCCTCAGTGATTTGATAATGACCCTCTCTTATACTTAGTGAAAATTGTAAGTAAACAATATGTATCAGTGTTTCACTATCGCTGATAAGTACTAAGATCTTCCAGTACCGCTGATAGGAACTCTCGCTCTTTAAATTAAACATTCAGCGAAACTGTTCATCATTAATGCTCTGAGTCTGTTCAGTCATTATGATGATCGCTGATAAGTTAGTTGTTTACTTATGATCTCTGAAGACAAGTTTCACGTCAACAAAGGTTCTACGCTGAAGTCGAAGATCAAGCTCAAGAACCAGCGACAAGTCTCCTAATGAACTGATGCGGATCAACGAAGACTCAGATTTGTCCACTCAACGTGAAGTATCAAGTACAAGACTTCAGCTATCGCTGAACTTTATCATTCGCTGAATAGAAAATGATAATCGCTGAATCAACGAAAGCTGATCATGAAGTCCTCCGTACAAAGTACTTTTGTCTTAACCACCCTTGCACGCCTCCGTACGAAATGTCAGAAAAGAACCTCCGAAAATCTGAAATCGTACAACCACTCTGATACTACATTGTTCATCCTTACGGCTACTAAGGTTGTCATCAAAAGTCAATGACATACAACCAACCAGCTGATGACACGTGTAAAGTATATACTGACTTGCATTAAATGCATGCAGTATATAAAGAGATGAACTCACTTCTTTTGATGTAACTTGCTAACTCTGGACAAGTTCAATCTCTTATCTCAAGATAGGTTATTATTAGTAATTTCCTTATCTCTCTTAGTGCAAGAAACCTTAGTGTTCCAACTTGTTTAGATTTAGGTTTATCCATAATCTTGTCTCCGCAACAAGCTGTAAATTGTTAATGATTTATCAATAAACAATTTAGAAAAGTAATATTTGTGTGTTTGTATTCAACCCCCCCCCCCCCCCCCCTTCTACAAACTTGTATAGGCCTTCGGGACCAACAGTGTTTTCTGAAAACGGATCAGTTTGCGGAATGACTGGTTCAGAAACATTTTCAGGTGTAGAGGATTCTTGACTTACATCTGTTGCACTTGTAGAGGTAGCACCAACTTCTTCAGAAGGACCGGACAATTCAGCACTTGTCTCTGGTGTATTTGCATTATCAGATATTGTTGGTGTTTCTATATCTGCACAAATATCCATAAATGCATCATAAAACAGTAAATCGAATTCTGAATTATTTTTAATTCTATTCAATTCAAAAGTCTTGGGCTGGTTTTGTTTAGGTTCCACTCCAGATTGAGTAGAGGCTTCAAACTGAAGTCCGAGTCCTAAACTGATTTGTCCAGAAGTTAATACGACGTTCTCATCAAAAGACACATTGATACTTTTAACGCCTGATCTTGTCCTTTTGTTGTAGACTTTGTATGCCTTAGATGTTAGGGAATAGCCAATGAATACGCCTTCGTCTGCTTTTGTTTGAAATTTTGTAGGAGATTCTTTGTCTTTCATTACGAAGCATCTGCATCCAAAAACACGTAAAAATTTGACATTAGGTTTACGATTATTTATTATTTCATAAGCAGTTTATTTATAATAGTCCTGTTTTGTGTGAAACACATTGTTGCAACTGCTTCAGCCTGCAAACTTGGAGGTAAGCCGGAATAAGCCAACATCATTCTTGCCGCTTCTACGAGTGTTTTGTTCTTCCGTTCAACCACTCCATTTTGCTGACGAGTCACTGGCGCAGAAAAGTTGTATGAAATGCCAACGGACTGAAGAGAAGATTGAAGAGTGACATTCTTGAAATCCGTGCCATTGTCACTTCTTAATTTCTGAACAGGTCATTGCAGAAGAGCTTGATTTTTTTTATAAACTTGATGATTAATTCTGGCGCTTCTAACTTTAATCTCAAAAATTCCAACCAAGTACCGTGAGTACTCATCTGTCAAGACTAGAATATACTTCTTTCCTCTTATAGATTGAGTCCGCATTGGACCGCACAAATCCATATGAATTAGTTCTAGAGAAGTTTTGCAGTTTGACTGAGTCTTTGACTTGTGTGGACTCCGTTTCATCTTTCCCATTTCACATGCTGGACAGAGAGAAACTTTATCGATCTTTAACTCAGGTAAGCCAAAAACCAATCCACTGCATCTTAATTTGTTGATATCCCGGAAGTTTTGATGAGACAATCTTTTGTGTCATACTAACATTCGTCGATTAATGCCTTGGATACTAAGCAAACAGGCTTAGATGCCGACAACGATAGAAAATTTGCTATATAGAGATCACCAAAACGATCAGCTTTGGAGATTTCAACTCCGGATGGATCAGAAATATGACATAATATCTTATTGAAATTAACGTCGCAGTCCTTGACGCAAAACTAACTAATGTTGAACAGGTTGTGACCTAGACCTTCCACATACAGAACTTTCTCGATTGAGATCATGCCGTTTGATAGAGTACCATGTCCTCTGATGTATCCTTTCGTATTGTTACCGAAACCAAAAGACCCTCCAGGGTGTACTATAAAATTATGCAGTAGGTGATTGTACCTTGTCATGTGTCTTGATGCACCAGAATCAACGACCCACACATGACAGTCCTGAAAAGTCAATTATATCAACTTAGGTACCCATATTAGTATGGCTCCTTTCATGTTAGTACGCATAAACGTTTTCAGACCAGTTGAAGAACCTTTAAGTTTTCCTTCAAATTTGGGTTCATTTTTGTAAAATTTGTGTTTTGGTTTCGTCTTTCGGAACCCATTTCCACACAAAATTTACTTCAACTAATTAAACAACCTTTTTCTTTGATTTTCTTTTTAAACCAAATCCGAACATTCAAGCAGATTGATTAGGTGAAGACTTGGAAACAGAATAATCAGTGTTAAAGCTTTTATTTTTTCTATTCTTCGATGATTTACGATTTAGCGAGAAAGAATTGTCCCAACAGTGAGCACAATTTATTAGTTGTTTTGCTTGTGTCAACAACTTAGAATCCGAAAGTTGAACATCTTTATTGACACTACACTTGCAAACATTACAAGAATGATTACAACGATTTTTATTGAAAGGAATACATTGTTCAATATTAGAAGTTTCTATTCTTAACACTACTGCATCCCCTCTTCACAGCCATGAACTTTTTACCATCCATTTCTGAAATGCAAGAAGAATTAGTGTTAGAAAATTTAGAATTGGGAGAATCATTTGATGTCAAATCAGATTTAGTGCGCGACGGTTCTCCTTTTTCAAAAACACTGAACTCCTTTTCAGATGTATGAGAAAAAGATTCAAACAATGAATTTTCAAAACATACAAATGTGGATTTAATCGGAGTAATCGGTTCTTTATTTTCAGCACTATCTTTTTCAGAAGAACTTTTGGCCTTGTCATAAATTAAACAAGAAGATTTGCTCTGATCTTTAGATTTAGACTGTTTTTTAAAACAATTTTTATCAGAGTTTGAAAATTTAGATTTTGAAAATTCAAATATTTGGGCTTCAAGTCGTCGAATCTCAATCTGATTGATTTTTTGCGATATTAGTTGTGCAATCTTGTATTTAGAACTAAGATATATGTTATATTTTGATAAATTTGGTGGAAAGTTTGTTATTGTCTTATTATAAATAGTTAATCTAATTGAGATGATAAATAGGACTTTGAAGTAATTTTGGTGTTTTATCTCTTACATTAAGATTAAATTGTGACTTTTAAGTATTGGTACTTTAAGACTTATGGATGATGAGCTTGGAAGACCAAATTCATTAAAGTTGGGTGGATTGTAATAACCTTATCGTTTTTTATAATTTGGAGATTAAGATAATTTAATTAAGTATTTAATGATCAAAATTTTGGTTATATGTCGAGAATTTACAAGATAAGGTATTCTTGAAGGTTTCCCCAATTCGTGGCATCAGACGTTTTGGTCTCAAAGGAAAGTTGAATCCGAGGTATATCGGCCCCTTTGAAATTCTGGAAAGGGTTGGAGTTGTGGCTTACCGATTAGCTCTATCGCCGCAATTGTCCCATGTACATAACGTGTTCTATCTCTCTTCGTTTCGTGGGTACAACTATCATCCCTTACACGTTATTGATTATCCTTTAGAGTGCATAGAACCTGATCTGTCTTATCACGAGGAGCGTTGAGCGATTCTTGATCGTGATGAAAGAGGTACACGAAAGAGAGTGATTCATTTCGTAAAAGTTCTATGGAAGAATCACTCGGAACCTGAGGCGACGTGGGAAACCGAGGACCATATGCGACGGGTGTACCCCGAGTTCTTTAATCGATGTAAGTTTCCTGTCTAAATTCGATTTCAAGGACGGAATCTCTTTTTAAGGGGGGGAATAATTGTAATACCCCGCTTTAAAAGGGTGTACTTTAACGTCTCCAAAACGTACCTTATTTAAATGTCAATCAATTATAGTTGAGGGGTTAAAACCGTCAAATTTCCAAACTCTTAATAAATAAATAAATAAATAACAATAATATACATACATATCAATTAAAAATCTAAAATTAGAGTAAACTACAACTCCATCGTCTCCATCTCTTTCTCATCCACCGCCAATTCCTTCTCTTTCTAAAATTTCTATATTTCTCATCTTCTCTCTAAAATTTCTCTTAAATTACCAAAGGAATGAAAGATTCAATCATATATTCGTAATCCTCTCGTCAAATCCTACCTAAAGGTATAATTTTCTTCTTCTCTTGTTAAGTTATTGAATTTGGGTTCTAAGTGTGTTTAGGTTTACATTTTGGTTTGAAATTACAAAGTTATGTTATTATATGTGTCTAGAATTGTTTGGTTTGGTCAAAATTGAAGTAGGAGTAAAAAGGGTAAAGTTTAGAATCAAAATGGTGAGTTTTATGTTTATGTGGTTAGTTGCTCACCAACTGTTCGGGTAAATGCTTAAGAGAATAAAGTTTCATGATTAAGCTTAAGAGATTAATCATTAAGCTCCACTTTGATGTTAAGTATGTTAGTTTATATTTAGAATGGGTTAATTGAGTAAAATCTGAAGATTGGTTCATAAAAAGTGAATCGAGAAAAAAATGAGAAATCGAACGTTACGGTATGTGAAGGTCAGTTTTTGGACAGTGCATAACTCACAAACCGTAACTCCGATTGAGCTCAAAGTTTGCAGAAAGAAGCTACTTGATGTGTAGAACAATTCTTATGCAGGGCCTAAAACCCAGTTTTGACTCTTACTAGCTCAAAATATCGTGTTTTTGGGACTGATCACTGTGTACTCGGGATCAGTCTTGTGTTTTTACAAAATTCGTATAAAATCAACCGATGCTCCAAACGGGGTGATTCCAATTCGACTAGAACCATAAGAGGTCAGAGAACAATTTTCGTTTAGATCTTATAATCTGTTTTGGTCTCTAAGTATGAGAAAAATGGTCGAATAGAAGAGGTGTAGGAGCTGTCAAAATGCAGTTCCGCCTATGTGACGAGTTTAGTTCGAAATGTGTATCGGGCTGTTCGTTTTGAAGTTTAAGTTGCTTAGGTACCATTAGAACCAAAATTCAGTATTAGAATGATGATGATGTGAGTTTTATGTTGTTCAATTGATAACAGTTTATAGTTTATATAGGCACTCGAGCTCGTACAACTCCATCGTGAATCTCGTTTGATCGTGCGTTACATCTCAATTTCGTTTAAGGTATGGATTTCACTTCCTTTGACTCGTGGGCAACTATTTGTTGTAGTTGACCCTTCCTAAAGGTGGTTCACCGCCTTATGATTGATCACGTGAACGTGGTCAATAATATATATAGATATATATGAATTATGAAAGGTTTATCGGAAAACATTGATGTTGGTTTATTGAATCATTTGTTTGAATCTTTTGACGTTTTATTAAAACGTGTCTTATATAAAAGTGATTTTGAACTTGTGAACTATATTCAACTTGTGAACTATATTGAACTTGATTTATGAACGCCATTCGGGTAAGTGGCATTTGTGATTGTAACATCCCTTAATCCCAACATACAAGTTCCATATAATTCACCACAAAATAACATATCATAATCCAAATATGGTCCTTTAAATTCTACAATTAAGTCTTTCAGTACAAACTTTTTCGAATAAAGTAAAATATATAACAACTACTAATTATAACTGGAATCTTCATAATCATTCAACATCCACAAAAGCTAACATGATAAATCCTATCATTGTCTCTTGTTTGCTCCATGACCTGGAATACATATTTTAAAACAAAAATGAGGGTTAGACCTTGAGGTCTAGTGAGAAAAATCCCCGTTAGTAAAAGAAAACATTTGCACATAATTCACGTAAGAATACCAGATATGACTCATGCATCATGTATCTTTCCATCTCTATCTTTTTTTTTTCTTGGCCATATTAATTGGTAGCAAGCCAATTAATTAATTTACACCGCTGTACTAAATACAGCCAACACCACTGTCCCTTTGTACAGCCAACTTTCACCGGTCCTAAGCCCGGCCAACTAGTACTCATACAATGCAATATTCATATAAACATTATATGCACCATATTACATTTAATCACATATATGTATTCCATTTGAAAATATTTCAAATAAGAAACTCACCTCGTGTGTTTATCACAAAAACTCTTCCAAGATAATTCACGTGTGTCGATCCCTCACAGAATCTGAAATCAGATAAAATACCAAATATTTCCTTTAATACTTAAACTTACAAAATTCCCAACTGAAATCGCAATGAACAGTACCAAATCGCAATCTCCTATTGCGATTCCACCCTGAAGTCGCAACCCCTTATTGCGATTTCACCCCGAAGTCGCAACCCCGTATTGCGATTCCACCTTGGAGTCGCAACCCACTATTGCGATTCCACCTTGGAGTCGCAACCCACTATTGCGATTCCACCTTGGAGTCGCAACCAACTACTGCGATCCCACACTCGAATCGCA
The DNA here is from genome assembly GCA_033807775.1 of Saussurea involucrata. NCBI lineage: Eukaryota > Viridiplantae > Streptophyta > Magnoliopsida > Asterales > Asteraceae > Saussurea > Saussurea involucrata. The sequence goes on from CM066318.1 coordinate 27,051,302, forward strand.
ATCTACTACTGCGATTTCAAGCCAAGTCGCAATCCACCACTGCGACTTCATACCCAAGTCGCAACCAACCATTGCGACTCCGATGAATGTCGCAGTCGTCCATTGCGACTTCGATGAATATTAACCTACTGCGACTTCGATGAATATTAGCCTACTGCGACTTCGATGAATGTCTCAGTCTACTGTTTCATCCTAAAACCCAGATTTTTGCAGTTTTATACTATGTATGATTATGTAACTTTGCAGATATGCTTTATACTACCATTAGAACACTATTCCAAACCCAAAACTATCATATCTATCTAAAATCACCAAAACCCACTTCTAAAACTCATAGCAAAACTTTAGGAATTAACATACATAAAAGGAAGGGTTTGCAAGGATTATTACCTTAGATTCTCAATTGTTAACTAGCAATTTCAGTAGTGATCAAGCAACAACCATTTGAATTTCTTCTTCTTCTTCTTGAGATCTCGATCTCTCTTTCTTTCTCTCTCCAAATCGTACTACACACACATACACTCTAGGATTTTAAGATATTTCATTCAAAAATAGGACACCTCATCCTATTAGAAGAAGAAAGTCGGTTTGGGTCAATGAGGTGTCAATTTAATTACCAATAAACCCTAAACTTGTTTCACTTGCCAAAACATACCCCTAACTTTTATTATAAATATAAAACTTACCCCTTAACTCCTAACTGTAACAAGTAAAACTTATCCCTTATCTCCTAATTCCATAAAATACTAACATAAAGACTTATAAACTTCCAAATTTAATTTAGATAAAAACCTGGTTATTACAGTGATTTTCGATGATTTTAGAACAACCCAATTAATGGGCACATTATTTGGGATGCCTTCTATGTCGGCTTTGTATTCATGGCCTCCTGCAGGTGAACTCGGTCCACTAGAGTTAAGCCCGATAGTGGCTTCCGTGAACCCAACTCTGTGGACTAGGACGAATTTGTTGGCTCCAGGGCGGATGGATCGATCCTAGAACTTTACCCACAGAACATGTGACCGTGGTTAAATTCACGGGGGACACGGGTATGTGTGACCGCATGCCGGCCCAATAGTTCGTGTGGGTTGGCCACCCCACGAATACTTGAACAGGAATTGGCGGAATTGATTTATTTTACGTTTTGAAGTTAAAGTGTGAACCATTCTTGAGATTCTTTTTTTGAATATTACGGAACATCTCTTTTGAATTAAACGAATTCCCGACTTGAGTTTTATAAAACATTCTTCAGTTGAATTTTTAAGTCTTCCGCTTATTATTGATGTTATTATCATTGTTTCTGAAATTAAAAGTGAATCGGGAAAAATTTGGAAATCGGACGTTACGGTATGTGCAGGTCCAGTACTTTGACAGCGTATAACTCACAAACCGTAAGTTCGATTGAGCTCAAATTTTACAGGTGAAAGGTCCTCAGTGTGTTCTACAATTTTTATGAAGGGCTTAAAACCCAGTTTTGACTTTAAGTGGCTTAAAACAGCATGTTTTTAGGACTGATCACTGTGTACTCGGGATCAGTCCAGTGTTTTTATAAAATTCATATAAAATCAATGGATGATCCAAATGAGGTGATTCCAATTCGGGTAGAACCGTAAGAGATCATAGAACATCTTTCGTTAAGATCTTATAATCTGGTTTGGTCTCTAAGTATGAGAAAAATGCTCGAAAAGAAGGGGTTTAGGAGCTGTCAAAATGCAGTTCCGCCTATGTGACGAGTTTAGTTCGAAATGTGTATCGGGCTGTTCGTTTTGAAGTTTAAGTTGCTTAGATACCATTAGCACCAACATTCAGTATTAGAATGATTATGATGTGAGTTTTATGTTGTTCAATTGATAACAATTTATAGTTCAAGACTAACTTTTTGACTGTGATCCAAACTCATCCCAATATCATCATTTTCATCCTCTAAACTTTCAATACATAGTTTTAACTCAGAAATCTGTTTTTCCAAATCCTTAAATTTTACAAGAGCGAAATCTAGATCATATTTTTTTAGGAATGGACTCATTAATAGACTTTTCTTTGACTAAATCTTCTAGTATTTCTATCTTTGTTTCACTGGAAGAAGCTGAGTTACTTGAATCAGGCTCTTTTTCATCAGATTTAAAATTAACAGTTTCAAATTCCTTTGAAAATAACAAATTAAATTCAGTTAGTTCGGTCTTTTTAAACTTATAACTGGAACTCAATTCATCGTACATAAAATTTGTAGTATTAAATCGGGGTTTTTTAGAATCTTTACCATTTTCTTTAGAGCCTTCCTCTTTCTTCTCCTTTTCTTCTTTAGGAACAGAAGATATAGTACATTCAGATTTAGCAAAAACTTATGAAATTTGAGGTATTTCTTTTAATACCGTTTCTTGCAAACCTTCACCCAATTTATCAAATTTTTATAAATTTTTGGGTGCCTTTTTTAGTACCTCAACCTCAGAAAGACCAAGACCCATTTTGGGATTATAAAAACGAGTATCTTTTGCGTTACTGGTCAATAATTTTAAAGTTTGCTCTGTTTGTCCTCGTTTAAAATTTAAATCATCTAATTGTTTAATCTTGGCATAAGCCTCAGTCCTTTCTTCAAACACAACTTGAAATTTAAAATTTAAATCAATGTTTTCATCTTTAACAACACTACGTTCTTTTTTCAGCTCAGAAATTTTGGTTTCAAGCTCTTCATTTTTAACTTTAACATCTTCTTTGTTTTCAGCTAAACATTTATAAAAAATTGCACCATCATGATATCTTAAAACTGAACTCTTTTCAACATTGAAATTGTTTTTCATCTTTTCAAATTCTTCTTTCATCAAATTAAGTTCAGATATCAGATTAAGCATTTCTTCTTTTTTCAGAATTATTTTCATAACCATCAAAATGTTCAGATATATCAGAAAGATCAGAAAGAAAATTTACCTCGGATTCCAGGTCATCTTCATTTACGTTGGCCATCAGATTGTACTTTACTTCCGTAAAGTGAGCTTCCTCCTCATCTAAGGAATCCTCTAGCCAGATTTCTTCTTCAGCAACCATAGCCTTTCCGCGTTCCTTAGCTTTTACTAACTGCGCCTTTCCTTGGTAATACTCGTAATTCTTCACTTTCTTAGCTTTACAATCCCTTGCATAATGACCTGGTTTTCTACAATTAAAACATTTGTTGTCCTCTTTCCTCTCTTCTTTTTCTTCCGTATTCTCTTCTTTCTCTTCATTTCTCTTCTCAAAACTCTTATACTTGTCGACCTTGTTCGAATCTGATTTTGACTTTGGATAGAACTTTTTCTTTCCAAACCTCTTGTGAAATTTGTTTGTTAACAAGGCCAACTTTTCAACAAAATCACAAAGCTCATCACCCGATTCCCTTTCCTCATCATCAGAACTCTTTTCAAAGTCCACAAAATCATAAATCAGTGCCTTCGGTTTACTTGACCCAGTCTTCTTATGTTCAGTAGTCAATGCTAAGGACTCATCCATTTTCTTCTGTTTGTCCTTAATCTCTTTAACCTTATCCTCATGCTGATGAAGAATGTTAAAGATGTATCCAGCTTTTCATCGTCCATGTCTCTTGACATATGTAGCTAAACTGAGTAAGCATCCCATTCTGGCAACAAATTCTTTACGTTTATTTCTGATTCCGTTTTGATAACTCCATTTTGTCGTAGGTCGTTGAGAATGATGTTGTACCGGTTGTACGAATCTTGCAATGTTTCACCATCTCTAGCCTTAAATCCTTCATAGGCGTTGATACTTTGATTTCTCTTAGTCCTTAAAGATTTATGTGAGCCCTCCAACTTCCTCTCTAACTCTTCCCTAATTTCTTTAGCAGACTCCCTACTATCTACACGGTTGTAGATGTAGATGTCATTAGGAATAGCCATAGTCAAGATAGTCAACGCTTGCTCATCAATCGCAATCTGAAGTTTATCTTGATCATTGAAATGACGATATTTCTTGTACACAATTCTTTCGAGTACGAAAGGAGTTGTTTCAGTGGCAGCTACAGAAGGAACTACAATGTGTGGACTATGAGGACCTCATATGATTGAAGTCATCAGATCCTTGTTCTGATTGTTGAGAAACTGAGTCATCCGCTTTTTCCATTGCGGATACTCGTCGATTTGAAGAACCGGGGGCTTTGATTTAGATCCCATACTAAGCATTTCTCTAGTCATATTTGTAGATGAATTCAAACACCAGAATATGATCGTTCTAGAAATACAGACACCATAGTGCAAAAAATTACACTGTATAAGAACGTAGCAAAATTGTTAGGGCATTATATTGTATTCAAGATTTATGTAAAAGTCAATGTAAGTGAAAAGTCAAGGAAAGTCAAAGTAGCTTAAGTAAAAAGTCAATGTGTTTACAATTAATGCCATCTAATATCTAGGTATAAATAGGTTTTGATAAGATTTTTTTGTAAGCAAGCTTGTAACAAGTGATTAGAAGAAAACTCATACTGTTAGGGTTTAGAGAGAGAATCTAGATAGAGAAAGTTCTACATTCTTATGTAATTCTAGATTCTTTAAAGATCAATGGATGACATATTGATTACCTAATAGACCTGGTGTTAACAAAAACTTTTCGCAGAAAACTGTAGGAAAAAGTTTTCGCAGACAACTAAGGTTAAAAGTTTTCGTACCCTGATGGAAAACTTTTCGCAGATCAAAACTTTTCGCAATCAACTACTTGCGAAAATAATAGTTCACTTGTAATAAGGTTGCGAAAACGCAGGTTTACGGGTTCAATGCCTTGCGAAAACAAAAGTTTTCGAGTCCTTGGGTTGCGAAAAGAAAAGTTCTTGGGTTAGTAGCTTGCGAAAACAATAACTTTTCGCAACAGATGGTTGCGAAAACTTCTACTTCTCGTGACAGACCAAAGCGAAAACCTTGTAGACCACTTGAAGGCCCTTGCGAAAACTTTCGAAAACACTTGAAGATTCTTGCGAAAACTCTATGAATCTTGTGAAAACAATGAAGAACTTGCGAAAACTTATGAATCTTGCGAAAACTTCACAAAATCATGTATTTTGGCCATAACTCTTTCAATTCTTTTGAATTTCGATTTGAAAATTTGCAGATTACCTCGAAATGTTATTACGAACAACTTTGTAGTTGAACGTAATCCCTAAAAATCACAAATCAGTCATCTTTCGATCCGCAACAGTATATTGATGTTTTTCGAACTCAAAAACACAAAATCTTCAAATTCTCTGAATCCACTTCGAATTAGGCTACGATCCTTGAATAGGAACTGTTCTAAATCAAAAACCAAATCTAGTCCATGTACATTTCAATCCAAAATTGTAACGACCCGATTCCCAAACATACAACAAATACCATATTTTACAGAACATAGCTTCATATCAAAAGACATATTATAGATCAAGTACGGTCCCTTGAGTCTCAAAACTATAAAATACATAAAAACTTCCTAATCAACATCAGTCATCAAAAGCATCCTACACTTTATCCTTTCCTTTGCCGCTATAAATTCCTCGACCTGGAATATATATTTTTTAAAACAAAATGAGGGTTAGACCAAACGGTCTAGTGAGATAATCCCTGTCATTTTAAAATCGTTATAAAACCAATTTATATAAAACCATGTATTAAAACAGTTTATATAAATCCTTTATAAAAACTCACGTATACCACAAATAATTAAATACCAATCAAGACTCGTGCTTTGTGTACAACTCATTCTTCCCATGGCCATATTAGTTGGTTGCAAGCCAACTAATAAATTATCTCCGCTGTACGAAAATTACAGCCAACACCGTTGTCCCTCCGTGCAGCCAAACTCCACCGGTCATAAGGTCGGCCAACGTGCACTCATGTAATGTAATGCTCATATAAATAAAATATATATCTCAATATATCATATTTTCATTTATAAACACGTCATCACATTCTAACCACATATTCATCTCAACATAAACACATAATCATACCATCTATCCCATTCCCAATCCACACACATATATATCACATATATATATATATTCCAATTTAAAAACGTTTTAAAGTAAAACTCACCTTGATTGCTTATCAAACCCTTCCAAGCCTTTCCCAAAGCAATTCGATCTTTCACCCAAAATTCATAGAATCTGAAATAGATTAAATACAATTATCTCCTTACCAATTAGACATATAAGACTTACTAGTAGGCTAAGAAATCTAGATAAATCTATCTAACTCTTATCCTCAAATTTTTCCCCCAAACCCGAACTTAAATTGAGTCCACAGTATTTCCAGTCCTCTTTCATACTCTATCCAAGAGTCAACAAAACACAAAGTTAGAGGTTAACATTAAAGTTTAAATAAATAAAACCACCAAAACTGGGCTGCACAGGACAGCACAGTTACACCTCTATTTTTGGCTTAATTACCGTACTTAGAAGCCAAACTAGTTGATCATGTCTAAAACAAAAACGTACTTACATCTCTTAAGCTTCATATTGTTTTCGACTCACCTCGATTGGAGCAGCGACCAATTATATATGAATTTTATACAAACAGTGTGCATATCCCGTTTTTCACAGGACCAGCTTCTGTAATTCACTGTTTGGAGCTGCTTAAAGTCATAATTTGGTCTTGGTGAAAACTACAAAGTTGTACAAGACTGAAAGATCTTGCTAACTGAAAAATTTGACCTTATTTAGACTAATGGTTGATTTTATACGATTTTTTTTAATATCTAGACAGAAAACTTAAACTCAACAGAATTGATAACTTCTTTAAGGCATTTCATCAATCACCTTGTGAGCATCAATTCATGGAGCTCAAACCCATTTCAATGGTTTCATGCCTTTTCCCATTTTTGATACCAAACTTCTAATTTATGAATTCTAACATAAAACCATAATCAAATTTCACCATGAAAGACCTCAATACTTTATCTTACTTATAATTAATCAACTAAAACTCATCTTTTTCATTCAAAAATATGTAAACCTAATTCCAAAACAGATTTATAACACATAAAATGACATCTAAATACCTTCAAATAGATAAATTAAAGATAAATAGATGCATACCTGTGATTCTTACAGCTTTCACCTAAATTTCCAACTAAATACTCTTGTTTTCTTCTTCTTCCTCTTGCTTTCTTTCTTCCAGTTCTATCTCTCTCCCTCTTCTCCTTGCCGTGAACAAAGGCCACACACACACACACTTTAATTTTAAGATACTAAATGAAATATCAATCCATCTTATCTCTTTTGTAAAAATAAGGCGGCGGTGGTGTTTGATTAACCCAAACAAACCCCATACTTCCATCTAATGTCAACTTTAAACCTCCAATCTCTAAATTAAAATTAAAACTTACCCATTAACTTCTAACTCCATAAAACACTTTATAAAACTAACCCCAAACCCACCTCAAACTAAAATAATAAAATTTAATAAACCAATAACGTACCCGGTTATTACAACATCTCCCCCTTAAAAGAATTCCGTCCCAGAATTCGATCAAGCAACAAACGAGGGTAATTACTTATCAAATTGATTTCAAATTCTTTGAACACATCAATGCGTTTACGGAACTCCCACAGGACTTTTCACTAGGCCAACCGCTTTACTGCTTAAAGTTTACTATTTGTTCCCTACTTCAATAAACACTAACGAATCATCACGCTTTCGCTGCACATTTAGGTTAAATTCACTAAACACATGATCTCTCTTAAAATTTCAATCTCAATCAACATTCAAGTCAAAATCGTCTTATTTTTGCAAGACTAATTCTGTCCAGTTGGTTCCACCAAAATTTGGAATCAAAATATTCCACAATCTTAATACACCAGATCATCAAAAATATACTAAATGCTTCAAAATCCAATACATCTCTCGATTTCCAAAAAAAAGTTAATCAAACCATCACTCTTACCAACGTCCAACCTATAATATCAACACAGAAGCAAATTCTTAAACGTAACGGCAAACCCGTTAACACCTCATTGACTTACACATGAGACTTAACATGCAAAGTCAAGCATAAAGTCTAAAACAACTCTTTAACTTAAACAACTCCATAAAGAAAGTTCATCAATATTAACCTCACCTTGTTGATAATTTGAAGCCACACACGCGCAAACGATACAACCGAACACCACTATCAAACTTCACTAATGAGGGGCAACCGAGCCTGAAATATACACATTGATGAAATCCACATACTTATATGTATACAAGACCCACTACGACAATTGACAATCTTAACAACTCACCGGACACCCCCGAATTGCAACCGAGCTAGAAACCGAACAATCGACATTAAAAACAATACTTGGAGTTGTTATATTCCCAAACTAACATGTTCAAAGTGTTCAAATGCTATCTTACACTCAAAACGAGTACCCATACGCCTAAATTACGCTCTAAAACGACACTGGTAAGCAAGAAACAAATATCAGAAAATGCTGAAACAGAGTTGTGCGCGCCTTCTAGCGCGCCCCAAGCCGCGCCCAGACACGTGCAGACGTCTGTTGGGCACCAAACTGCCCTTTAACATCCCAAATCAACCCCCACTTGATTAGGTTCATTCTATGGAAGTTTTAGCATAAAAAATAAGGTTTTTAACATCAAAAACACGAAGGAATCCATGTAGCAACTCTATACACATATGAAATCAATTAAGTCCATCATCATCAACTATGGAGTGATGTTGAACTAACTATATATTGAACTCCATCACCAAGGTGAAGGATTCAACCTTTATCTTAATCCAAAGTGACTATGGAGATACAAAGGAACCAACAATCATAAACTTTGGTAATAATCACAGTCATGGATTTAAATCCAACTATCATTCATGATGACCAACAAATCCAAACTCTAAACTAATCCATCCTGAAGGAGAAGGAGAACTTAAGAAACCATGGATGAAAATCATACCTGCAAGAAGGTTTTCCTTAGATGACAATTGATGCACCAAATCACATAACTCTAACCTTTTTCTTCCTCTTTTCGTTCTCTCTTCTTTCTTTCTCTCTCTCAACGTAACACCCATAAAACACACATTAGTGTGTGTAAATACTTTAATTTAATTGCTGGAAATGAAAGTGAAAGGAGGAGGTGGCATCCTATTAAAAGGGTGACTCATGACAACTATGGTCACTAAGGCCATTCCAACTCTCAACTAAGAGAAATGACAATTAAACCCTCTTACTCATAATAAGACTTATGCAAATAACACAATCTACTTCTAGATTATATGACCATTAAAAATACTAAGGTTACTTACTACGGGTTATTACGCTTTCGTTGCGCAACTCCAATTTAAACTCACCAATCACCCAAAATTTTCCACCTTCGATCAATAATAACTTTTCCTTACCAATCATTCACAATAACACTCTTCACTTTCCAGCTTCGATCATCTTTGTTTTCTCACTTTAAATTTATCCCAAACAATATCTTAATGAACAAACATATCAACTTCAATATCACCCAAAATATTTGTTGCACTATTGCTAATTTAGAACCAACCTCTTTTCACACCCAATGCTTCCAAACCTACACTTTTACTAAGCCTTCTCAAAATAAAACATACACTTCCAATAAAATTTGCTAACAATTGAAAACCTTAAATCAATCACCCGACAATTTCTTACTTTCATCATAACCACTTATTCCCATATATCAACTTTATCTTCTCATACTGAATTACCGAGGATCACTCATCATTACTTAATCAAAAGTTTTAACAAGATCAAGCTCCAACACCACAATATGCTTACTATACTATGTCTAAACAAACGGTTCCACCACAATCCATAATTAATATAATCGACTATTTAAGCACCCAAAATCATTACAAGTAGTACTTAATGATATATAATTCATTGCACTTACCAATCTCCAAATGGAGTTAACTAAACCAAATGCATACCTTTACACTCAAGGACTATTCCAACATTTCAAGTCGGAATTCTTAAACAAATACTAAACACCATTAATCAATTAGATCTCGACATCTTCGTCAATATTCGATTGGAACTAAATAAACTTATACTTAACAAAATGCAACACAATCAAATAATAAAAATAATATCCCACTTAAGAAGTCACAAATTAACACCCAAGCCTTCAATTGTTATAGTAACAAGAGCATAACACCAATATCCCAAATAAATCTCATCACACAACAATATTTATGAAATAATCTAATGCTATACCTTTTTCGAAATCTGTATCACACAATCATATTGCAAAATCCTTATGACATCCTTTAAACATTTAATAGATGATGCTTTCGTACACCAAATAATACATCGACATTACGTTCAAATAGCCTTACCACAACTTAGTTTCTTAAATCCAAAACTATTACCAAACATGATGGCAAACCCATTATCACGTCAATTTCTTACACCCCTAACTTAACATAAAATACTAAACACAAAATACTAAACATCTAACTCGCTTAAATTGTTCCACAACGAAAGTTCATTATCATTCACTTCGCATCACATAGCCAACAAATCATTACTAACCATAATGACACTCCCATGATCATATCAATAATAACTCTATTATAACTCCTTTGGGTATGACTCATACCTCGAGCATTTGAGATCATTTCATTAATAGTACCCATTCTAGAATCTTTCCCGATCCTGATTATATGATCCACCTTTCCCAATCTATCGAGAACGGCTAGCCATCCCATCAATTCACAAACATATATAAATATTCCTGTAAACACATACCCAATATAATAAGGTATTTCAGTTCCAACATATACCTGTAATTTCATAATTACACTGACCAAGTGTAAATTTGGAAATTACCTTACTTGATGTTCCTTCGACCTTTTTATATGTAATATCCCAAAGGTTCTAAAATATCAGGGACATCCTACTTCGCATGCAGTTTAAGTCTAGGTATGGATCCGAATACCTAAATCCCTTAAACTAAAGCTCTGATACCATTTGTAACGACCCGGTTCCCAAACATACAACAAATACCGAATTTTACAGAACATAGCTTCATATCAAAAGACATATTATACATCAAGTACGGTCCCTTGAGTCTCAAAACTATAAAATACATAAAAACTTCCTAATCAACATCAGTCATCAAAAGTATCCTACACTTTATCCTTTCCTTTGCCGCTATAAATTCCTCGACCTGGAATACATATTTTTGAAAACAAAATGAGGGTTAGAGCAAACGGTCTAGTGAGATAATCCCTGTCATTTCAAAATCGTTATAAAACCAATTTATACAAAACCATGTATTAAAATAGTTTATATAAATCCTTTATAAAAACACACATATACCATAAATAATTAAATACCAATCAAGACTCGTGCTTTGTGTACAACTCATTCTTCCCATGGCCATATTAGTTGGTTGCAAGCCAACTAATATCTCCGCTGTACGAAAATTACAGCCAACACCGCTGTCCCTCCGTACAGCCAAACTCCACCGGTCCTAAGCCCGGCCAACGTGCACTCGTGTAATGTAATGCTCATATAAATAAAATATATATCTCAATATATCATATTTTCATTTATAAACACGTCATCACATTCTAACCACATATTCATCTCAACATAAACACATAATCATACCATCTATCCCATTCCCAATCCACACACATATATATATATCACATATATATATCACATATATATATATATATATATATATATATATATATATATATATTCCAGTTTAAAAACATTTTAAAGCAATTCGATCTTTCACCGAAAATTCACAGAATCTGAAATAGATTAAATACAATTATCTCCTTACCAATTAGACATATAAGACTTACTAGTAGGCTAAGAAATCTAGATAAATCTATCTAACTCTTATCCTCAAATGTTTCCCCCAAACCCGAACTTAAATTGAGTCCAGAGTATTTCCAGTCCTCATTCATACTCTATCCAATAGTCAACAAAACACAAAGTTAGAGGTTAACATTAAAGTTTAAATAAATAAAACCACCAAAACTGGGCTGCACAGGACAGCACAGTTACACCTCTGTTTTTGGCTTAATTACCGTACTTAGAAGCCAAACTAGTTGATCATGTCTAAAAAAAGCGTACTTACATCTCTTAAGCTTCATATTGTTTTGGACTCACCTCGATCGGAGCAGCGACCAATTATATATGAATTTTATACAAACAGTGTGCAGATCCCGTTTTTCACAGGATCAGCTTCTGTAATTCACTGTTTGGAGCTGCTTAAATCATAATTTGGTCTCGGTGAAAACTACAAAGTTGTACAGGACTGAAAGATCTTGCTAACTGCAAAATTTGAGCTTATTTAGACTAACGGTTGATTTTATACGAATATTTTTAATATCTGGACAGAAAACTTAAACTCAACAGAATTGATAATTTCTTTAAGGCATTTCATCAATCACCTTGTGAGCATCAATTCATGGAGCTTAAACCCATTTCAATGGTTTCATGCCTTTTCCCATTTTTGATACCAAACTTCTAATTTATGAATTCTAACATAAAACCATAATCAAATTTCACCATGAAAGACCTCAATACTTTATCTACTTATAATTAATCAACTAAAACACATCTTTTTCATTCAAAAATATGTAAACCTAATTCCAAAACAGATTTATAACACATAAAATGACATCTAAATACCTTCAAATAGGAGAATTAAAGATAAATAGATGCATACCTGTGATTCTTACATCTTTCACCTAAATTTCCAACTGAATACTCTTGTTTTCTTCTTCTTCCTCTTGCTTTCTTTCTTTCGGTTCTATCTCTCTCCCTCTTCTCCTTACCGTGAACAAAGCCCCCCCCCCCCCACACACACTTTAATTTTAAGATACTAAATGAAATATCTATCCATCTTATCTCTTTTGTAAAAATAAGGCGGTGGTGGTGTTTGATTAACCCAAACAAACCCCATACTTCCATCTAATGGCAACATTAACCCTCCAATCTATAAATTAAAATTAAAACTTACCCCTTAACTTCTAATTCCATAAAACACTTTATAAAACTAACCCCAAACCCACCTCAAACTAAAATAATAAAATTTAATAAACCAATAACGTACCCCGTTATTACAAAAATCCTCAAAATCAGAAGAATCCGAAAAGATCACAGTAATTTTGCAAAAACTTCAAAAAAATATTCAAAAACTTCAATAATTTGCCATGAATTGATCTGAATTGTCTGAAATTCCTGTGTAGCTCTGATAGCAAATGATAATGTCACAGATTCTAGTGAGAGAATATGAAATAAGCACAATCTAGAGAGAGAGAACTTTTCATCCATATATTCAAAGTAAGAGTTACAAGATTCTCAAAAGGTTACAATGAATGCCATAGAGGATGCTATTTATATTAGGTCAAGACAAACCTTTAACTCTACTAAGCATTAAGTACAAAATATAGTTTAAAAACTCAACCAAACTAACTGCTTGATTACAACACATAATACTTTAACAAGAAGTTAGGCTATTCAAAAGAGTTGAGAAATTTGAGTGGTTTTAAAAGAAACAAGTTGCCTTTTATTTGGTATTGTTTGATCACAATTGTGAATAAATGTCTTTATGGAAAGACAAGTTCACCAGACCAAGGCTTAAGGCAGATTATGTAAATATTTCATGGAATTATGAAGAACAGATGCTAAAAGTATGCTTCTTTGATTTGGGAAGACATGAAGAATACTTTTGAAAGGAATCAGAAGGCACTTTTAAAGAAGACCAGAGAAAATCCTATCACATACATACCATTTTAGAGGTATTGGCACATGTTGATCCCAATATAGACTCAACAATGATATTATTCTCAAAAGTTCAAACGAGATTATATGCGGAAGCGTTTTTAGATAGAACTAAAGAGATATCGTTGGTAGAAATCACACACAGAATTAAAATAGACAAAACAGTAGTAGTTTAGCTCAAAGATTCACTTCTATTCAATTCTTTATAAAACACCAAGAACACCGAAAATGTGTGTAAATATTCTGCTCTAAACAGGTGTGAGTGTGATGTGCAAAGTTACTAGAAAAGCTCTACATAAGCTTTATATTTATACTACTTTACAGGGGACAAGTAATGGACAAGAAGTACTAAGGTAGAAGACATGATCGTGGACTGACACCAGGTACAATATTAATGTAGTGCGCCGTTTTCTGCTTAGGTTGTAACCCGTCAGAAGTTGACACGTGGAATGTATTCAGCTTCTGCCGTAGATGTCGACACACAATTCTGCTTCTTTGAAGTCCAGCTGACTAGTTTACCACCCAGGAATTGGTAACTCCCAGAGGTACTTTTTCGGCCAAGCTTGCATCCTCCATAATCTGAATCTAAGTAGGCCATAAGATCAAAGCCAGAGTTCTTTGGATACCAGAGGCCAAGATTCTTGGTTCCCTTTAGGTATCTAAAGATCCTCTTTACAGCAAGAAGGTGGGATTCTTTAGGGTTAGCTTGATATCTTGCACAGAGGCATGTGGCATACATTATATCTGGTCTACTGGCTGTTAAGTATAAAAGAGACCCAATCATGCCTCTGTAGAGCCTGCACTCTACAGATTTTCCACCTGGATCTGAGTGTAATTTATTTCCAGTTGGCATGGCTGTCTTCATGACAGAGGCATCAGAGAGTTTGAATTTTGAAAGAATGTCAGAGACATATTTTGCTTGATTTATAAAAATTCCCTCTGATGATTGTTTGACTTGGAGTCCTAGGAAGAAGTTTAATTCTCCCATCATACTCATTTCAAACTCACTCTGCATGAGTTTCTCAAAATCTGTGCATTGGTGTGCATTGGTAGAGCCAAAAATAATGTCGTCCACATATATATGTACAAGTAGAATCTCCTCGCCTTTTCTTTTATAAAACAAAGTAGTATCTGTGGTACCTCTTTCGAAATCATTACCAAGGAGAAAGGTTTAAAGGCATTCATACAATGCTCTTGGAGCCTGTTTCATTCCATACAAAGCTTTATCAAGGTAGTAGACATGGTTTGGGTACTTGGCACTCTCAAACCCTGGTGGTTGTTGGACGTATACTTCTTCTTGAATCTGACCATTCAGGAAGGCGGATTTTACATCCATTTGAAAGACTTTGAAACCTCTGTGGGCTGCGAAGGCTAAGAAGATTCTTATCGCTTCGAGCCGTGCGACAGGGGCAAAAGTCTCATCGTAATCAATTCCTTCTGCTTGGCAGTATCCCTTGGCCACCAATCTCGCCTTGTTTCTTATGACCACCCCATCCTCATCCTTCTTGTTTCTGAAGACCCATTTTGTCCCTATAGCTTGCTTTCCTCTTGGCAGAGGAACAAGGGTCCATACTTTGTTTCTCTTAAACTGTAGAAGCTCTTCTTGCATAGCTTCATACTTAGCAATTTTCCTTCATTGCTATGTCATAATCAAATAGGGGGAGATTGTTGATCCAAACCCTCAGTGATTTGATAATGACTCATTGAGAAACACATAGTGAAAATTGTAAGTAAACAATATGTATTAGAGTTTCGCTATCGCTGATAAGTACTATGACTCTACAGTACCGCTGATAGGAAACTCATGTTGTTTAATTTTAACATTCAGCGAGCTCTGTTCATCGATAGAGCTCTGAGCCTGTTCAGTCCTATTGGTGATCGCTGATAGTTTAGTTGTTTACTTATGATCCCTGAAGACAAGTTACATGTCAACAAAGGTTCTACGCTAAAGTCGAAGATCAAGCCCAAGAACCTGCGACAAAGTCTACTAATGAACTGATGCGGATATCAGCGAAGCCAAGATTTGTCCACTCAACGTGAAGTATCAAGTAGAAGACTTCAGCAATCGCTGAGCTTTATCACTCGCTGATAAAGTACTGTTCAACGAACGCTGATCATGAAGTCTTCCTCTACAAGTTACTTTTGTCTTACCTCCTTGCACGTCTCCGTATGAAATGTTAGAACGGACATCCCTTCTGTCCAGAATTGTACAACTAACTCTGATTCTACACTGTACACCATGCGGCTACTAAGGTTGTCTATAAAGGTCAAACCATGCAACAAATCAGTTGCTGCCACGTGTAAAGTTATACTGCTTCACATTAAATGCATGCAGTATATAAGAAGAACCCTACTTCAGAAATGAAGTGCTCGGCCATCTTCTTCTTTCTCTCTTAGTGTTAGAATATTATTCGTAGTATTCTTATCTCCTTTCTGTCTTATTTCTAGTGCAAGAAACTTAGTGTTCTTAACTTGTTTAGATTAGGATTAGTCCTTAATCTTGTTCCGCAACAAGTTGTAAATTGTTTGATTATATCAATAAATAATTTAGAAAAGTAAAATCTGTGTGTTTGTATTCAACCCCCCCCCCCTTCTACAAACGTGTGTAACCCTCTGGGACCAACATTGCTTAATCCCACCCCCGTGGTCCTTTCGGCTCAAGGCATCCGCCACCACGTTAGCTTTCCCGGGATGGTAGAGTAGTTCACAATCATAATCCTTCAAAAGTTCGAGCCACCTCTGCTGTCGCATGTTTAGTTCCTTCTGGTCGAAGATATATTTGAGACTTTTGTGATCGGTATAAAGAGTGCATTTTGTCCCGTACAAATAATTGTTAATGCCAAAAATCGTCCAGAAAGATAACTTAAGGTTGATTGTGGAGCTTAACAACTAAAGAAGGGGAATCTTTCGACAAACCGTACGACAAAGACAAAAGAATGTAAATGAGATAGAGATTTTGGTGACGCGGGAAAAACCTCAACGAGGAAAAAACCCGCGGACGACAGTTGAGATGTCGTCGCTGCACTATGGTCGCCAAACAGGGGCGATGTCCGTATGTTTCAGTTGTCGAGAGTACAGAGATTACAATACAAATGAAGGAAAGACTTTAAATGTAAAGTAAACAAGTGTATCGAATGTAAAAACTGGTGCGTCGTATGTAAAAACTAAGTGTCGTGCGTGTAAGTCGTGCGTCGTGAGCGATCTTTTTAGAGAGAATTCTTTGCTTCGAGTGTTCTTCAGAGTTCAGATATCTCAAGATATCAGAGATGATGATTGAGCCTTTGTATTTATAGTCTTCGAGCGCTATAAATGATTCCTTAAAAGCTTCAAATAACGGTCGTAACTGACGCTGAGTTTAATGCTGTTAATGGCCTTCGTCGGTTATAGCCGTTGGTCATCAATGACATTGACCCTGCATTAAACAGTGAAAAGGTAGCAATAATATCGTATGTTAGTCGGTCGAGGTCGTAAGGTTCCTTACGACGGTCGAGTGTCGCGAGTAACTTTCGATTTTCACTTTGGTCAGATGATAAAGTGCTTATGATTTTGTCTCATCATGAAAAAGTGTAATAAATGTTTTCCTTGTTTTGGTCGTGGTCGAGACTGGTGAAATTTTACCCAAACAGTTTGCCCCAAAAATTTAAAAATAGAGTGGCAATTTCGAGTTTTAAATTTTTGTCAGTCGGACGTCTAGGGTCATGACACGTGTCGAAAGTCGTTGGCTAGGCAACTGAATCGGTTTGATTCTAGCTAAAGAGGAAGTCGAAAAGGGGATAAGGTCGTGACGTCATGCTGACGCACGATCGAGCTAAATAGCTGTAATTGCCAAGTGTCGACGATCTATCGAGTTTTCGCAAAGGAGAAGCCACGTGTCGCTCATCGAGTGACTCGACCTGACCCGATCGTTTACATAAATAGAGACCTGCGATGGATCTTTTCCTTTTTACGCTTACAGAGAGTTTAGAAAGAGATTTCTTTTCGATATCCTTACCATTCTTCACAGAATCGCTTCCAAACCTGCAAAATCTTCGAATCGATTAGGCAATTTGAGTTTTTTAGAGCGCCTATATAAGGTACGACCTCTTAGTCTTTGTTCGCGTCGTAAGTTTATAGCTAGAAAGCCTAGGAAGAACTGGGACATCTGGGGATTTTCAAACTTATAAATCTGGTTAACGAGGTTAGCAATGTCCACCGAACCTGAGAGTTCCATTCGAGATCAAGAGGATCTCGATGACCTTAGGATTCTAGTAAAAATCCCTGCGAGGATTACACTGATTAGAGCAGGTCAGACTCGACCTGATATGTATCCAGAGGGGTTCATCGTTATATACGAGTACCCTTTTAAGATAGTTTTCGAATGGCGTTACTCGCCTTTGGCCAAGGCATTTATGATCGAATTCGATTTAGCGCCGGCCCAATTGATGCCTCAATTTTGGCGAGTTATACAAGTGATCGAGCGCCTTACTAAAGACTGGAGTCTCCCATTAACGTGCGCGACCTCCTCTTGGCTTATCAAGTTAGGAGGGATGGATGTCGCTGTTATAGCTTGTTTTCTAGGCATAAGGGCGATCGTTTCCTGGTCCTAAAGACTATGGTTAATGACCGTAAGTGGAAGACCAGGTATGCGTTTGCGCGCGTACCGATGCTCGATCCTGAAAGCAACTGGATTAGGACCGACTGGAATATGTCGGGTGAGGTTTTTAGCTTTTTATCATGTGTCGTGTGTAGCGTGTTATTTTTTAATTTTGTCTTTTATCTGTCGACAGATATCAAATTCGAGGACGTGAAGCCCTATGCTAACTCTCAAGCAAAAATCGACAAGGTATTGGAGTTTAGTGTTATTGAGCGATCGTTCTTCACACGACACCTTGTGGACAACGACGACGAAGACTTGGTGTATCTGAGGGAGACTCAAGGGGAGAAACGCGTGGAGGAGGAGGAGGAAGAAGAGGAGACAGAGGAAAAAGCGGGGGAGTCGAGAGAAGAAGAAGAAGAGATGACTGGTAAGTGTACCTTACTTTTTTCCTGCTCGACTTTGACCTTTTCACCTATGTCTATCGTATAACATTTCTCTCTTCTCTGTTTCCAGGAGAATCTCAGGTAAAGGTGTCGATTACCTCCAAAAGAGCAGCTTAACTTCAGCTTGCCCGTAAGGGTAAAGAGAAGATGAAAGTGACCTCGACAACTGAGTCGGGGGTTTTAAAGAAGACGAGGATGATGATCCCTAGGTAACCGTCTTTAAAGGCTGATGACTCATCTAGAGTCGTTACGCCTGAGAAGGCGAAGGTGTCGGCCGCATCACCCGTGAAGACGAAGACATCTTCTGGTGCGATCGACGCAACACCTGTCAGTTCGGCGCCTCCGGTGAAAACGGCGAAGTCTCCGTCTTCCACGTCGACCCCTTCGTCGGCCGACAAGAGCAAAGGCCATGCTACGGGAGAGGCTAAGGTCACGACAATCAACTTTGCGTTGCCATCAGACTTTATGGTTGCCAATGTCCTAGACGGGACGGATCTGTTTCCTCATCTGGGGAAGTATCTGCTCCCTTCTTTCAAGGAGCGTTTCGAGGGATTCCCGATCGAGGAGACGGGATCTCACGTTGCCGGACTGGCGTTTCTGGTAAGTTTTTCTTTCAAAACTTGTGTTTTCGGTTTTTTGTAACCTTTGTCGAGCGTTTACTAACATGCCCCATTCTGTTTTACAGGCGTTCCAAGCTTCCCTTGCCTTGCGCGCCGAAACGGAGAAGATAAGGGGTTTGGTGTCCTCTGCTCACGAGAGGGGGAATGTGCCTTGGACAGAGAGAAGGTCGCTTTAGAGCGTGAATAGGCTATGTCCAAACGCCTCGAGGAGGCCTTGAGTGAGTTAGAGGCCATCGGACGTGCAAAGGATGAGGCAAATCATCGCCTGAAGCAGTCCCTATCCATGATCACCGACCAAAGGGAGGAGCTGGACAGGACTAAGGAATCCTTGGTTGCGAATGAAAAAGAAGTTGAGGATTCCAAGTCTAGGGTGGCGGAGCTGGAAAAGGAGGTGAAGGACCTCAAGGACGAGGCGGCGTCCGTCTTTGCTCTTGCCTGACTGACTGCGCGGGCGGCGATTATGAGGCGACACTTGTCAGGGAAGAATCCCCTTGCCTCGATGTCGGAGGAGCTTACCTTCTACCTGAGGGAGGTCGGATCTGCAACAGAGCTCGACTCAGATGACGAGAAGGAGGTTGAGGATGAGGAGATCGAAGAGAGCTCAAAGGGTAAGGCCTCGGGGAAGGATGCGATTGACGATCATCCTCAGGCTTAGAAAATTTCTAATTTTTTGTTTTTAATCGCTTGACCGTTGGTGGTCGAGCTATTTTGATGTAACTGATCGAACACTCAATGAATGGAACTTACATTTCTTTTGTGCATTACACTTTGTGAATATCATCTGTGAAATACATCGTATAAGAATGAGCAAGAAGACATGCGACTTAGGCATTCAAGGTAGCACAATGATCAAAACATAAGTCATAAGACTTTTATATTTCTAAATCACGTAGGCAAACATAGGTACATGCGACTAAAGCATACATTCAGAACATGATATTTTTCTAAGTTAAAACACTTAGACCGTGGGTCGATCGCACAACTAAATCGTGCAGTGATTCTGAATCATACGTCTATGCGATAAGATAATCAAGTTATATAGTAGACTCAATTACTTATGTCATGCGACCCTACAAAAGTGTACTGATGTCATATGATAGACTTAGTAACTTATGTCGTGCGATCCTGCGATAAAACGATGTCAGAAGTTGGTCGTTGGCTAACCAACGACCCTCCAATGCTTAAGTCAGTGATCATTCTGATGAAATAAAAAGTTGTATAAGAGAAAAAAGGGTTTAGAAGAAATACCTTTTCAAATGTGTTGCATTCCAGCTACGTGGCACATCTTGATTGTCGAGGGTTTGGAGCCGATAGGCACCTTTACCCACGACTTCGGAGATACGATAAGGACCTTCCCACTTAATGGAAAGCTTACCTGCATTGAGCTCTTGAGTGCTTTGGAACACTCGACGTAAGACATAGTCGCCTTCTTGAAAGACTTTAGCTTTGACATTCTTATTGAAATATCGTTCGACTACTTGCTTTTGTGAGGCCATTCTGATCAATGTTGATTCTCTAAGCTCTTCAAGGGCGTCAAGGTCATAACTTAAATCAACCAAGTTATGGTCGACGGAAGTATGCCTCGAGGTTGGGAGCTGGACCTCGACCGACAAGACTGCTTCGCAACCGTAGACTAGAGAGAAAGGGGTTTGTCCTGTGGACGTGTGTGGTGTCGTGCGGTTCGCCCACAGGACCGAAGGGAGTTCTTCGACCCACTTTCTATTTGCAGTTTTTAACCTTTTCTTGATCGAAGCAATAATGGTCTTATTGCTCGACTCAGCAAGTCCGTTTGCCTGGGGATACCTGGGGGTCGAGTTCGTCAGCTTGATGTTACGATCTTCACAGAACTGTCGAGTCCGGATGCTTATGAACTGGGATCCATTGTCGCAGACAATTTCGGATGGAATCCGAACCCTGCATAAGATGTTAGTCTGGATAAAAGAGACGACTTCCTTGTCCCGAACTTGGGAAAAACAGCCGCTTCTACCCACTTAGAAAAATAATCCGTAAGTACGAGGAGAAATACCTTTTGCCCTATGGCAGGTGGTAGCTTGCCGACAATATCCATTCCCCACCTCATGAAGGGCCATGGAATCAATGTCGAGTGCAAAGGTTCAGAAGGTTTATGGGACGTACCTGAATGTCGTTGACATGGATCACAATTCTGGACATACCTGATGGCGTCCTGTTGTAATACCCCGGGTAAGTTCGTTAGTTATAGTCACGTTTCGTTAAAATTTAAGAAACTTTATAATTAATGTTTAGGGTGGATTTTGGTGAATTTATAAGTTTAGGGTGTGTTAGTCATTATTGAGTAGGTTAGGGTCTAAATGGTAAGTATAGTTTGATAATATCTCTTTTAGGAAATCAGATATCTCATATTACAGCAAACCAAATTCAGTGTGTGTGGGTGTTTTGAGAGCAAAAAGGAGAAAGAAGAGGCAAGGCTAAGACTTCTAATTTGGAGGTGATTAAAGTGACAATTAAGGTATGTTCCTCTTGAGTTTTATGAAATCACTAGTATTAGGATTCTATCGGATTGGATTAGTCAATTTCATATCTGTTATGATTCAATCGGTTTTCTGGGTAAAAAGGCACCAAACCGACAATAGTTTCCGGACACCATGAATGTGTCCGGATGGTTTTGTTGGTAGTGTCCGGGTAATTCTTCGGTGGTGTCCGGACGAGACTTTTATCCGGGTAAGTTCCTTTTTCCTATGTTTTCCGGGTAGAATAAGATACCGGATAGTATCCGGATTACTTTGGTGTCCGGATGACGTCCGGATTGTATAGGTTGTCCGGAAAAGTCATGTTATCCGGAAAAGTCATGCTGTCCAGAAAAGTAGTGTTGTCCGGATAACTTGTGGTATCCGGATACTGTAGCTGTTTGACCAATTTTGGGATTTCAAATACTTTTGAGTGTCCGGATGTAGTTTCTAAATGTTGTTCCGAAAACTTCTGGGTAAAGAGATATATGTATCTATTTGTTACAGATCCTGTGAATTCTGGGTAAAGGACTGAACCTGTTTAGAAGGCTTGGAAACGTGTTGATAAGCAATCAGGTGAGTTTTACTTTAAAAACGTTTTTAACTGGAATACATATACGTATGGTTTGGGAATGTGATAATTGGTGATTATGTGTATATATGCGATATATGTGAATTATAATATATTGAGGTATTATATTTACATGAGTATTATAGTGTGTTATAATACGTTGGTCGGGCTTAGGACCGGTGTGTTTGGCTATAGAATCTGTATAGCGTTGTTTGGCTGTAGATGTTGTACAGCGTTGTAAATTATTAGTTGGTTTGCAACCAACTAATATGGCCAGGAGGAATGAGAAGGGAAGGTATATGATGTGTGAGTTCAAATTGATATATTTGATCGTGTTGTGTGATTTATATAAATAGGGTTTATATAAATGATTTCAAACTAACCGGGATTTATCTCACTTAGACCTTTAGGTCTAACCCTCATTTTGTTTTAAAATATGTATTCCAGGTGGCGGATCGGGTAAGAGCAAGTAATTAGAGTAATCAAGGGATGGCTTTTGTGAAGGAATATATGATGAAGATTTTGGCATGTTTAGCAGTTGTATCATAATGATTAAATGTTGTGTATGTATTTAGTATGAAGTTTGTAGTAGAATGGCTTCTTCTGATTGTAAAAGACTACGGGACCGTACTTGTAATATGATGTTTCGTTTGTTATATCAATGTTATGTTACATTATGTGATTTGTTGTGTATATGGGATTTAGGTTGTTACAAATGGTATCAGAGCTTATGTGTATATTAACCTTGTTTAAATTTATAGAATGGCAAGCGGTACACGGAATTCGAATCGAGGAGGAGGAAGACATCCGAATAGTACAAATGCGCCGATAGGAACGAGGGACAGGGGAGGCAGAACTGGGGACAGAGTCGGGGGTAGAACCGGGGGTAGAGCTGGAGGTCGAGCCGGAGGCGGAGTCCAGCCACATGGTACCGAGTTTGTTACCAGGGATGATCTAATGGCAGAAATGGGAAGATTGCAGGCTAGCATACAAACAATGTTTGATCGAAACCGTCACAATGAAACTGGAATACCGGACCCCGGACCGGAAGATGAAATGCTAATCACACCGACAGTTGTACCAGTACAAAGGAGGTGCGACTACAAAATGTTTTTGAGCTGTAGACCTCCGACCTACTCAGGAGACAGGGATCCCGTGAAAGCAATGAGATGGATGAAGGAAATAGAAGCTATTTTCAAGACAAACAAGTGTGCAGATGAAGATAGGGTATTGTACGGGGCAACAATGTTAAAAGGGGATGCTTTGTATTGGTGGGAATCTTTTATTCATTCTAAAGGATATGATGTTTATTCTACCCTCTCTTGGGAAGAATTTGTGATAGCCTACAGGAACGCATTTTGTCCCCAAGCAGCCGTCAAACAACTGGAAGGGGAATTTATGAACTTGCAACAAGGAAACTTATCCGTTCGAGACTACACCGCTAGCTTTCTGGAAAAGTCTCGGTTCGCAGAATACTATGTTGCTACGGAGACGATGAAGACGGAAAGGTTTATCTTTGGGCTGAACTCATAAGTTAGAAGGCTAGTGACTGCAAAAGGACCCGATACCTTCTCGTCTGCAGTTGATGCCGCGGAGAATGTTGAACGAGATATTAGAAGAGATGCTGGCGATAAAAGTATCGGGAAGAGAAAGTGGGAAGGACCACAACACGATGCGAAGAAGTCCCGATTTCAGAGGTATGATAACCGTCCGCCGTTTCGACCAGCAGAAAGACCATGTCAGAAATGCAACCGTTTCCACCAAGGAAATTGCCAAGGTGATTTACGAGCGTGTTATAAGTGTGGGAAGACCGGTCACGTCATTAAAGATTGTAAGGTAACGCGGTTATGTTTCTTATGCAATTCTCCGGATCATCTTCAGTCGGACTGTCCGCGGGGGAGGATACAGCAAGGTGGGTCATCGGGCAGGCCAGCAATTGTTAAACCAGTAATACCAAGACTGGAACCGCCAGTAACCAGGGGTCGCGCATTTCAAATGACTGAGAAAGAAGCGGAGGAAACTCCGGATGTGGTCACAGGTACATTTTTAATAAACTCTACACGTGCTAAGGTGTTATTTGATTCCGGTGCAAACCGATCGTTTGTGTCTCCTGCATTTGCTGCTTGCCTGTGTTTGAAACCTAAAGTGCTAGAACATGCTCTACCAGTAGATACGGCAAATGATAATCAAGTGTCAGTTAAAGAAGTATTTGATGACTGTGTGATAAATATAGAGGAATGTAGAGTGCCGATACAATTGTTTCCTATAACTTTGATAGAGTTTGACGTCGTAGTGGGAATGGACTGGTTAGCTGAGAATCAGGCTATCATAAATTGTGATAAGAAGTGAATAAATGTTGTATTACCTGATAAAAGACCAGTAGTGATTTATGGTGATCGTAGGAATCATCAGTCTAGCCTTATATCTATGATAAAAGTCCGTAAGTGTGTGAATAAGGGTTGTCAGAGTTACTTGGCTTACGTGATAGATATTAATCCAGAAAAGAATAGGATGGCAGATATTCCTATTGTTAGTGAATTCTCTGAAATATTCCCCGAAGACTTGAATAGTCTTCCGCCTGTTAGACAAGTAGAGTTCGGTATAGACCTGATTCCGGGAGCCACTCCTGTAGCCCGTGCACCTTATCGTCTGGCACCTCCAGAGATGAAAGAGATGATGGCACAACTACAAGATCTATCCGATAAAGGCTTCATCAGACCTAGTTCTTCACCGTGGGGAGCACCAGTGTTATTTGTGAAAAAGAAGGATGGTTCGATGAGAATGTGTATCGACTACCGAGAATTGAATAAGCGCACGATAAAGAACAAGTATCCGTTACCCCGAATTGATGACCTCTTCGATCAGTTAGTTGGATCTTGCTATTTCTCCAAGATTGATCTAAGATCCGGTTATCACCAGTTGAAAGTTAAAGAAGAAGACGTTCTAAAGACTGCTTTTCGAACAAGGTATGGACATCACGAATTCTTAGTGATGCCGTTCGGACTGACGAACGCTCCAGCTGCCTTTATGGATTTAATGAATCGGGTATGTAAGCCGTATCTCGATAAATTTGTTATTGTATTTATTGATGATATCCTTATCTATTCCCGATCCAAGGAAGAGCACGCGCAACATCTTCGTTTGATTCTGGAGCTACTGAAGAAGGAAAAGTTGTATGCAAAATTTTCTAAATGTGAATTATGGCTACGGAAAGTTCATTTTCTGGGGCACGTGGTTTCTGAGAAAGGTATACAAGTTGATCCGATGAAAGTGGAAGCAGTTGAAAAGTGGGAATTGCCAATGACAGCAACCGAAGTACGTAGTTTTCTGGGTTTAGCCGGCTACTATCGGAAATTTATAAAATACTTATCTCGTATCGCAACGCCTTTGACTAAGCTGACCCGGAAGAACCTGAAGTTTGAGTGGAAAGCAGAACAAGACGAGGAATTCTGGATATTGAAAGAGAAACTATGCAGCGCACCGATTCTATCACTACCTGAAGGTTCGGAAGATTTTGTTGTTTATAGTGATGTGTCAAAACTGGGATTGGGATGTGTACTTATGCAGCGGGGAAAGGTTATTGATTATGCTTCTCGCCAATTAAAGGATCATGAAAGACAGTATCCTACGCATGACATGGAGCTTGCAGCAGTTGTCTTCGCGTTGAAGATTTGGAGACATTATCTGTATGGTTCCAAATGTCAGATTTATACTGATCACAAGAGTCTCCAACACCTCTTTGATCAGAAGGAACTGAATATGAGACAAAGGAGATGGCTAGAATTGCTGAACGATTACGACTGTGAAATCCTTTATCACCCGGGAAAGGCGAATGTGGTGGCGGATGCGCTGAGTCGTCAAGAAAGGAGTGGAACAATAAAAGTTATTTCGCTAAGAACTGAACTCCTACCTAACATATTTGACGAATTGCAGAAGTGTCAAGTGGAAGCTTATCAGAATGAACATCTGAAATCAGAACGGTTAGCAGGGATGTCAGCATTGCTAGTAAAAGATGATCGTGGGTTATTGTGTCTGGGAAACAGAGTGTGGGTACCTCGTTTGGGTGGGTTACGTGATCGTGTTTTACAAGAAGCTCATAAATCTCGTTTCTCTATTCACCCAGGTACAAACAAGATGTATAAAGACCTAAAGCAATTCTATTGGTGGCCGGGGATAAAAAGAGGGATTGCTCAGTATGTGGAAAGATGTGATACTTGTAAGAAAGTGAAGATCGAACACCAAAAGCCGTTTGGTCAACTACATCGGCTAGAAATACCTATGTGGAAGTGGGAGCAGATTACCACCAATTTCATCACAAAGCTACCAAGAACTCCGAAGGGGTTTGATTCTATTTGGGTGATCGTCGACAGATTGACAAAGTCAGCACACTTTCTACCGATAAAGGAAACCGATTCGATGGAACGATTAGCTAAGTTGTACATAGACGAAATAGCAACTCGGCATGGAGTCCCAATCTCGATCATTTCTGATCGTGATAGTCGTTTTACTTCAAGGTTCTGGAGAAGTTTTCAAATGGAGATGGGAACGCAGATAAAGTTAAGTACAGCATATCATCCTCAAACTGACGGTCAAAGTGAACGAACGATTCAGACATTAGAAGATATGCTCCGGGCTTGCATTGTTGACTTTGGGGGATCGTGGGATAAGCACTTACCGTTGATCGAATTTGCCTACAACAACAGTTATCATTCCAGCATTCAAGCGGCACCGTTTGAAATATTGTATGGTAGAAAATGTCGAACGCCTCTGTGTTGGAATGAAGTGGGGGAGAAACAGTTAGCAGGGCCAGAAATAGTTCAGTTAACTGCCGATAAAGTTACTCAGATTCGAGAAAGATTGAAAATGGCTCAAGATAGACAGAAGAGCTACGCTGACCGTCGTCGAAAGCCATTGGAATTTCAAGTTGGGGATTACGTAATGTTAAAGGTTTTGCCGTGGAAAGGAGTCATCCGATTTGGGAGGCAAGGTAAACTAAGTCCAAGGTATATCGGACCGTTTGCAATTACAGAAAGGATCGGTGAAGTAGCTTACCGATTAGATCTTCCGCCAGAATTGAGCAGGATCCATAATGCATTTCACGTATCGAACTTCCGAAAGTGCTTGGTTACTCCTGATCAGGCAGTTTCCCTACCAGAGATACAAGTCGATGAAAGACTGAATTATGTAGAAGAACCGGAGGCCATAGTTGATCATAAAGTCAAAGTGTTGCGGAATAAAGAAATTAGGCAAGTGAAAGTTCGGTGGAGGCATCATAGAGGTCAGGATGCTACGTGGGAATCAGAATCCGAGATGAGAACTATGTACCCATACCTCTTTGCTTAATCGAATTCCGAGACGGAATTCTTTTAAGGGGGGGATGAGGTAATACCCCGGGAAAGTTCGTTAGTTATAGTCACGTTTCATTAAAATTTAAGAAACTTAATAATTAATGTTTAGGGTGGATTTGGGTGAATTTATAAGTTTAGGGTGTGTTAGTCATTATTGAGTAGGTTAGGGTCTAAATGGTAAGTATAGTTTGATAATATCTCTTTTAGGAAATCAGATATTTCATATTACAGCAAACCAAATTCAGTGTGTGTGGGTGTTTTGAGAGCAAAAAGGAGAAAGAAGAGGCAAGGCTAAGACTTCTAATTTGGAGGTGATTAAAGTGAAAATTAAGGTATGTTCCTCTTGAGTTTTATGTTCGAAATCACTAGTATTAGGATTCTATCGGATTGGATTAGTCAATTTCATATCTGTTATGATTCAGTCAGTTTTCTGGGTAAAAAGGCACCAAACCGACAGTAGTTTCCGGACACCATGAATGTGTCCGGATGGTTTTGTTGGTAGTGTCCGGGTAATTCTTCGGTGGTGTCCGGACGAGACTTTTATCCGGGTAAGTTCCTTTTTCCTATATTTTACGGGTAGAATAAGATGCCGGATAGTATCCGGATTACTTTGGTGTCCGGATGACGTCCGGATTGTATAGGTTGTCCGGAAAAGTCATGTTATCCGGAAAAGTCATGCTGTCCGGAAAAGTAGTGTTGTCCGGATAACTTGTGGTATCCGGATACTGTAACTGTTTGACCAATTTTGGGATTTCAAATACTTTTGAGTGTCCGGATGTAGTTTCTAAATGTATTTTGAATTAAGTTGTTCCGAAAACTTCCTAGCCGGGTAACCGGGTAGCGGAACCCCGCAAGGACGTTGCCCCTTGACCCCATCCTCTAACCGGGTAGCGGAACCCCCGTGTTAAGTCGCCTTAGGGGAACATTTGAGGATTTGAGTTCTTTAGAGTTCTTAGCCTTAGTAAGACTTATGTGTTTTATGTGGTAAAGAGATATCTGTATCTATTTGTTACAAATCCTGTGAATTCTGGGTAAAGGACTGAACCTGTTTAGAAGGCTTGGAAATGTGTTGATAAGCAATCAGGTGAGTTTTACTTTAAAAACGTTTTTAACTGGAATACATATACGTATGGTTTGGGAATGTGATAATTGGTGATTATGTGTATATATGCGATATATGTGAATTATATTATATTGAGGTATTATATTTACATGAGTATTATAGTGTGTTATAATACGTTGGCCGGGCTTAGGACCGGGGTGTTTGGCTATAGAATCTGTATAGCGTTGTTTGGCTGTAGATGTTGTACAGCGTTGTAAATTATTAGTTGGTTTGCAACCAACTAATATGGCCAGGAGGAATGAGAAGGGAAGGTATATGATGTGTGAGTTCAAATTGATATATTTGATCGTGTTGTGTGATTTATATAAATAGGGTTTATATAAATGATTTCAAACTAACCGGGATTTATCTCACTTAGACCTTTAGGTCTAACCCTCATTTTGTTTTAAAATATGTATTCCAGGTGGCGGGTCGGGTAAGAGCAAGTAATTAGAGTAATCAAGGGATGGCTTTTGTGAAGGAATATATGATGAAGATTTTGGCATGTTTAGTAGATGTATCATAATGATTAAATGTTGTGTATGTATTTAGTATGAAGTTTGTAGTAGACTGGCTTCTTCTGATTGTAAAAGACTACGGGACCGTATTTGTAATATGATGTTTCGTTTGTTATATCAATGTTATGTTACATTATGTGATTTGTTGTGTATATGGGATTTGGGTTGTTACAAATGGTATCAGAGCCTTAGTTTAAGGGATTTAGGTATTTGTATCTGTACCTAGACTTAAACTGCATGTGAATTAGGATGTCCCTATCATTATAGAACCTTGGGATGATGAAGTAAAAAAGGTAGAAGGAACATCATGTAAGGTAATTTCATATTACACCTGGCCAGTGTAATTGTGATCTTACAGGTACATGTTTGAACTGTAATACCTTGTTATATGGGGTATGTGCTTATGTGTATATTAACCTTGTTTAAATTTATAGAATGGCAAGCGGTACACGGAATTCGAATCGAGGAGGAGGAAGAAATCCGAATAGTACAAATCCGCCGATAGGAACGAGGGACAGGGGAGGCAGAACTGGGGGCAGAGTCGGGGGTAGAACCGGGGGTAGAGCTGGAGGTCGGCCCCCAGACCCCGCAAGGGCATTGCCCCTTGACCCCATCCGCTAACCGGGTAGCGGAACCCCCGTGTTAAGTCGCCTTAGGGGAACATTTGAGGATTTGAGTTCTTTAGAGTTCTTAGCCTTAGTAAGACTTATGTGTTTTATGTGGTAAAGAGATATCTGTATCTATTTGTTAATCCAAGATCTATCAAGATTAGAGAGAAATTCTAGAGAGAGAGAGTAGAGAGAGAAAGTAGATCTATTAGAGTTTGCTCTCAATATTACAAGATATGAGTTATGACCAAAAGCTTACAAGAGTGTTACAAGATTACTCTAACCACATGCTTATATACCTAAGACTAACAAGGCATTAAGCTAAGATTGACAACTCTAATTATAAAGACTTTGACTTTATACAATGACTTTGACTTTGACTTTCTATATTAAATCTTGAAGACATATTTGTCCTAACAATCTCCCCCTTGGATTCAAGATTTAAACATTTGAGAACAGCAGTCTTCGACTTCTTGAATCTTCAAAATCTTCGGTCTTTATCAGGCTTGTCAAAGACAAATTGTCACAAAATCTTCAGACGGGGAACTGACGGAGATTTTCTTTCTTTGATATGGAGAATTTGTTTCTTCACACAAGGCATTTTGATACAATGTAGCGCAAATCTAAGAAAAAAAAATCTTCTTGAGAAACCAAGATGATCAATCGATTTTTCCTAAACTCTTGAAGAATTCTCCCCCTTTTTCTTTCTTTGACTTGAGAACTTCAATCTTCAGTAAGGATATTCACCATATAGCACAAGTTTAAGAAAAAGAGATCACAAGATGATCAATCGATTTCTCTTAACCTCTTGAAGAAGAAATCTCCCCCTTTCCTTTCTTGAGACGAAGTCTTCTTTAAACATTTCTCCCCCTGTCATGAAATCGAATCTTTGACTTGAAAGCTTTGACATGAAATTGAACTAAACATTTATCCCCCTTTTTCGATGAAAGTGTGCAACATGATCATCGAAAACCTTCTTCAATTTCAGTCGCGTCTCTGATTCTCACTAACAATCTCCTCCTTAATGAATGACCTTGCTCCCCCTCAAAATAAGAATTCTGGAGCAATTTGTTTTCTCCCCCTGAAAGTATGCATATATTTCATTTAGGCACAGTAGTTGAAAAATTTATTCAAAGAAAATAAAATTCATTGAACTACATTTTATAACTACTACCATTTGATCATTTGAAAGCTTTACAAAAGAAATCCAACTTAATGAAATTTAACAGATTTTTCAATCAAATGCATGTGATTGGATTCAAATACAAGACATCATTGCATATCAAGTTAAACATGTTCAGTTTCAACCCCTTTATAAAATCTATTTGGTGTGCTAGCATGCGAAATATGATCAGTAACAAGCATATGCAATTCTAAAACATATCAGAATACTCTGCTCTACTCACACTATTTGTCCAAAATCAGAATTTTCACAAATTTACAGGTTTATCGCGACTTTGTATTTTCCCCAAGTTTCAAGAGATGTGTGCTCATTGGCATCTTTTGATTTTGTGCACATTGGCATCTTTTGATTTTGTGCTCATTGGCATCTTTTAATTTGTGCGCATTGGCATCTTTTAATCACAAAGTTTATTAAGAATAAGATACACCGTTAAACATGGCTTTCTATCTGGTTCTATAGCAGGATTTGGGTCAACGGATCCCAGACCAGTTGGCCTTAGGTGCTAGGTGACGAGCACCCCTTAGAACTTACTTTCCCAAACCTGTAAGGCCACATCGATATATCTTAAACCCATTTGTACCAGTAGAACATGGCTTTCTATCTGGTTCTATAGCAGGATTTGGGTCAGCCGATCCCAAACCAGTTGATCTTAGGGACTAGGTGTCGAGCACCCCTTAGGACTTAATCTCCCAAACCAGAAAGGCCACAGGCACAAACTTTCAAACTAAATGATTAGATTTAAAACTTAGAGCATCTCAATCACTTGGTTCTAAAACATAGTGCTTTCCCCATATTTTCGTTTCCATCCATCATTCTGACAAAAAGGCTTTTTGAGCATTATATTCTATATAAATCTTGAATAACATAATTTTGAGCATTCAGCATAATTTCATTCATGTTTTGCTAACCATTCGATTTATTTCAGAAGTGAAAGATGAAATAGATGTAACTCAGATAATACAAAAACGCTTGTAAAATCACCCTTGACACATATTTCATTCATTGAATGAAAGTTGAAAAAAGTTCACTTCATTGAATTAAATTTGTAAAGATTCAAACATTCAAAGCAGTAGAAATAAAACATAATGCAATGTTACCTTTTACCACTTGTTTCTTGAATTGAAAGATGTGACAGTTAAGGATATCACCTGATAAGTATGAGTTCTAAACTGATTTGTTTAGAAGTCTTAGTCTTTGAAGTACGGGTCCTGAACTAAATTGTTCAGAAGCCATAGTCGTTGAAGCACGGGTTTTGAACTGATATGTTCAAAAGCCATAAACTTTGAAATCCGGGTTCTAAACCGATGTGTTTAAAAACCATATTCTCTTTACTCCCCCTTAATGGTACAAATATTCTTCTTTCGAGAGTTCAACGCTTTGCTTCTAAATCTGCAAAAACAGATTAAGTAGATTTTGGTACCCAACGAGTCTTGGGTCCTGGCTTGTTAAGTGGAGCTCTATAAGAAGAAAAATGATAAGTACCATACCAATATTGAATACTATCATTTTTAATAAAATCATTAGTACCACAATAAGAACAACAAAAATTCTTTTGTGCTAACCTGATTAAATGATTTGCAGAATATAATGAATCAGGTTTAGCAAAAGATTTACCTTTCAGGTTAGTATTCTTTTTGGGAACAGACGATTTTGGTACATCTTTTTCAGGAGTCGTACCTTTTACTCTCCATTGCATGTTGACTTTCTTGTATGAAGGAAGATCAGAAAATTGATACTTTGTTAAATCCCAAATCTCTAGCAATAAGATATGAATGTAGTGAGAGAGAATCTAGAGAGCAAATATGTCATCCATGTATTGAGCTCAAAGGATTACAAAAGGTTTCTAAAAGATTACAAAAGCTTTTTTTACAAATGAACTAGACAAGCCTATTTATACCCATGACATACAAGGTATAAAGGCATTCACAATACTGTATAGACTCATACAGTACATTGACTTTACAGTAAATCTTGAATACAATAATGCTCTAACAATCTCCCCCTTTGGATTCAAGATTTAAAAAATTTGACAGCAGTCTTCAGCTCTTTGTAAAGTCAATCTTCTTCAACAGACACTTTATCAAACTATCTTCAAGCCTTGTACATGAAAACAGATCTTTACAGCTTTATCAGTCTTTAACAAACAGTAACTTCTCGTATCCTTCTTGATGCAAGAACCTTAGTTATCATATTAACTTTAAGAATCCGAAATCATCAATTCGGATGTAGGCAGATCCGAAACCATCAATTCGTATGCTAGAGGATGCGAAATCAGCTCAATTCGGATCAAGTAGGATTCGAATTCAAGTAAGTTGGAACAAGAAGGGTCCGAAATCAGGGCAATTCGAATCATGAAGGATTCGAAATCACTCAATTCGAATCATGAAGGGTGCGAAATCAGGACAATTCGAATTATGAAGGGTTCGAAATCAGGGCAATTCGAATCATGAAGGATGCGAAACCATCTATATTTTTGAACTTTTAGGTGTAAGCGCATTCCGAGAACCACTCAGAACTAAGATAACCAAATTCAGCAATATTTAGACTTCACATGATCCTTCTCCCCTGATCTTCAGTCTTTGTTCACGAATCATTGACTTGAAAGCTCTTAGACATGAGATATCTTTGACATGAAATTGAATTAAACATTTCTCCCCCTTTTTCGATGAAAGTGAGCATCATTATCATCGAAAACCTTCTTCAATTTCAGTCGCGTCACTGAGTATTACTAACAATCTCCTCCTTAGTGGATAACCTTGCTCCCCCTCAAAATAAGAATTCTGGAGCAATTTGTTTTCTCCCCCTGAAAGTATGCATATATTTCAATAACGTACAGTATTTGAAATTGTAGCACAAATTTTAAAACAAATTTACACAAGGAAAATAAAATTCATTGAACTTCATTTTTTATAACTACTAACATTTGATCATTTAAAAGCTTTACAAAAGAAATTCAACTTAATGAAATTTAACCATATTTCAATCAAATGAAATCAAATGCATGTGTTTGGATTAAAAAACAAGACATCATTGCATATCAAGTTACAAACGTTCAGTTTCAACCCCTTTATTAAATCTATTTGGTGTGCTAGCATGCGAAATATGATTGGCATAAAGCTTATGTATTTCTACAATATATAAGAATACTTTGCTCTACTCACACTATTTGTCCAAAATCAGAATTTTCACAAATTTACGGGTTTATCGCGACTTTGTATTTTCCCAAGTTTCAAGAGATATGTGCTCTTCGGCATCTTTTAATATTGTGCACATTTGAATCTTTTGATTTTGTGCTCATTGGCATCTTTTGATTTTGTGCGCATTGGCATCTTTTGATTCTGTGCTCATTGGCATCCTTTGATTTTGTGCTCATTGGCATCTTTTGATCAAAAAGTTTAGTAAGAATAAGATACACCGTTAAACATGACTTTCTATCTGGTTCTATAGCAGGATTTGGGTTAGCAGATCCCAGACCAGTTGGCCCTTAGAACTTAATTTCCCAAACCAGAAAGGCCACATCGATATATCTTAAACCCATTTGTACCAGTAGAACATGGCTTTCTATCTGGTTCTATTGCAGGATTTGGGTCAGCCGATCCCAGACCAGTTGATCTTAGGGACTAGGTGTCGAGCACCCCTTAGGACTTACTCTCCCAAACCAGAAAGGCCACAGGCACAAATTTTCAAACTAAATGATATTCTATATAAGTTCGAATTTCCATCACAAAATATGAATGATATCTCAATCACTTGGTTCTTAATCATAGTGCTTCCCCCATATTTTCGTTTCCATTCATCATTCTGATAAATAGGCTTTTTGAGCATTATATTCTATATAAGTCCAGATTCACATAACTTTGAGCATTCAGCATAATTTCATTCATGTTTTGCTGACCTTTCGATTTATTTTAGAGGTGAAAATTGAAGCAAATCTAACTCAGATAGTACAAAGTTTCTTGTAAAATCATCTTTTAGCACACATTTAATTCATTGAATGAAAATTGAAAATTTTATCTCATTGAATTAAATTTGTAAAGATTCAAATTTTCAAAGTGGTAGAAACAAAATATAATCCAATGTTACCTTTTACCACGTTCCTTGAAACAGAAAGATGTAACAGTTAAGGATATCACCTGAGAAGTGTGAGTTCTAAACTGATTTGTTTAGAAGTCTTAGTCGTTGAAGTACGGGTCCTGAACTGAATTGTTCAGAAGCCATAGTCGTTGAAGCACGGGTTTTGAACTGATATGTTCAAAAGCCATTAATATTTGTCTCCCCCTTAATGGTACAAATATTTTTCAAAAAAATACGCCGCTTCTCTTCTGTTTTCAATCATGTGTGTGGTATGTATCTACAATTCAGTACAACACATGAAGAACCTGCAAAACAGATTAAGCAGATTTTGGTACCCAATGGCATTTGGGTCCTAGTGGGTTAGGTGTAGATTTCTTACAAGGAATACTGTAAGAACCATACCAATAAGAAGTATAATCTTTATGCACAAAGTCATTTGATCCACAGTAAGAACAACAGATTTTCTTATGTGCCAACCTAATCAGATGATTTACATAATGAATAGGATTAGGTTTAGTAGAAGATTTACCTTTTGGCGCATTGTTCTTCTTTTCATTTGATGTGGATACAGATGATTTTGGCACTTCTTTCTTTGGAACTGTTGTGCCTTTTACTCTCCATTCCATCTTCACCCTCTTGAAGACTGGAACTTCTTCAAATTTGGAAGTATTAATTTTAGGCACCTTAAGAATATCATCCGATTTATCAAACAGAGGATTATAGAAAAGATTAGAAGAACGAATCTGACCTTTTGAGAAATCTGTTGATCTATTAAATTGTTTAGAAGGAATGTTTTTAAAACTTGAACTTGAAGCAGTTTTAAAAGAGCATTCAGAATCATTTGAATCAACAAATGGAGTCTGAAAGATAGAATTATGACCGGTCTGCTTTGAGACATCAAATTTAAAAATGACGTCTTCAAGTTCTTTGACTTTGTTTATTAAAACATTTTTCTCTTTAGAAATTAGATCAAATTTCTTTTGGAGATCAGATTTGATCAACTGATCCTTCATAATATCAGCTGATAAACCAGATAATCTTTTGGTAAGATTAAGAATCACATCTTCAAAATATATGCGTTCCGATTCAAAATCTTTTTCCAAAAACTTTCTTTTATCAGTAATCTCTTTGAAAATTTCCATATTTTTCCTTTTAAGGGTTTTACTTTCCTTTTCAAAGAGATTTTTCTTTTCCGTGAAATCTTTTCTTTCCTTTTCCAAAAGATTTTCTAATTCTGAGATTTTTATGGAAAGTTCATAACTTTTAATCTCAAAAAAATTTCGTTCAGTTTCAAATTTAGCTCTTTCTTTTTCGAGCTTGTCTTTTTCTAAAAATAAAACTTTCTCAAAGTCTGAAACTTGTTTTGAATGTTTTATACATTTCATCTCAGTCTCTTTCTTTTCTTCAAAAACTTTCTTTTCTTCAAAAGAAAAATTAGACAGTTTTCTCTTTAGATCGGCATTTTCACTGTCCAAAATTTTCCCTATATCTTTAACTTCTTTTAATTGAGCATGTAACTTTAAGTTCCACTTCACTCTCTTTTCTTCTCTACTCTTCAAATCGGCATTTTCTTTTTGAAGAGTTGTTACTTTCTCTTGAAGATTATCGATTTGATCGTGCAGACTTGAGTTGTCTTTCTTTGCTTCAAGATCTGCAATATAAACTTCAAGATCAGTTATTCTTTTAGTAAGTTTAGCATTTGAAGAAGAAATGTCTAAAATTTGTCTTTTCAGATTAACATTTTCTTCTTCCAATGCTTTATTTAAAATAGGAGTTGAAGAATTTGAAGCATTATCTTTAACAGGAGTTTCTGATATAGGAGATGTTTCTGATAAAATAAATTGTTGCAAAATTCCATTATTTGCCTTAGCTTTTTCAAGTGGCTTTGGAGGTGTTTTTGTTATTATGACTTGTTGCAACACTTCATTATTTGGTTTAACAGATACATGTGAATTAACAGATGTTTCTGTTATAATGACTTGTTGCAACTTTACATTTGGTTTAACAAAAACTTTTGCAATTGGAGGAATCTCCTTTTTCAGAGTTTGCTTCAAATCTTCACCACCGCTTTTAACAATAACTTGTTGTAAAACCATTTTGAATATTGCTAGAAATTGATCGTTCAGAAGATCAAGCAGACAGTGTATGAAAATACACTTTACAAAAAAAATTTATATAAATTTTTTTTTGAAAAGCTCTTACAATGTATGAAATACACTATAGAAAAATTTTCGGGATAAAATTTTTTCTAAAAGCTCTTAAAAATTTTGATATAAATTTTTCTAAAAGCTCTTATAAAAATTTTCGGGATAAAAATTTTTCTAAAAGCTCTTAAAAAATTTATATAATTTTTTTTTTGAAAAGCTCTTAAATTTTTTTTTTTTAATTCACAAGAATTCGGATGAATAAGGATTCGAAATCAATGAATTCGAATGAAGAAGGGTTCGAATTCAATGAATTCGGATGAAGGAGGGTTCGAATTCAATGAATTCGGATGCTGAAGGATTCGAATTCAATGAATTCGGATGCTGAAGGGTTCGAATTCAATGAATTCGGATGAAGGAGGGTTCGAATTCAATGAATTCGGATGCTGAAGGGTTCGAATTCAATGAATTCGGATGCTGAAGGGTTCGAATTCAATGAATTCGGATGCTGAAGGGTTCGAATTCACTCAATTCGGACTTAACTTGGTTCGAATTCACTCAATTCGATGTAACTGGGTTCGAATTCACTCAATTCGAATGTACTAAGGTTCGAATTCACTCAATTCGAATGTACTTAGGTTCGAATTCACTCAATTCGAATGTACTTAGGTTCGAATTCACTCAATTCGGATGTACTAAGGTTCGAATTCACTCAATTCGAACGTCACTTGATTCGAATTCACTCAATTCGAACGTAGCTTGATTCGAATTCAATCAATTCGAATTCAACAGGGTTCGAATTCTTTACTTGAAAAATAAACCAACTCAGATGAATTCTCAACTTCTCAATTCGAATCTAAAGGGTTCGAATTCAGCCTCAATTCGAACTTAACAGAGTTCGAATTCTATGAATTCGAATGCTTGTTGAGTCGAATTCTACACTTGTAATTCCAAGAACACTCCGAATTCTTCTTTGAATGATCCGAATTCACCAAGAATGATCCGAATTCACCAAGAATGATCCGAATTCTGCACTTCGAACTTCAAAATCACTTAATCTGCCATAACTTCTTCAATTCTTGATCAATTGTGATGAATCTTATATCAAATTGTTCGTAATTGAAATCCGCACACTTTTTCTGTTGATTGCAATTCACAATTCGATCAATTTGAACAGATTAAGATCAAAACAGTGATCTTGAAGTTTTCGAAAAAAAAATTCAAGAATCGATTAGATCTGTCAATTCTGTGCAGATTTTGATGTTAATCCAAGAATTAAAAGTGTTCAGGAAGCAAATCCGAATGCCATGATGCAAATAATTGATTCAAAAACTCAAAATCTGGAAAAACTTCATGTCTGAATGATAAGACTTCAGATGAACAGTAAAAGCCACTTGGTCCGAATTCTTGAAGAACAGTGTAAAAATTCTTCAATTTGGTCTTCGATCTGCTTGAATCTTCTGTTTAGCTCTGATACCAATTGTTAAATCCCAAATCTCTAGCAATAAGATATGAATGTAGTGAGAGAGAATCTAGAGAGCAAATATGTCATCCATGTATTGAGCTCAAAGGATTACAAAAGGTTTCTAAAAGATTACAAAAGCTTTTTTTACAAATGAACTAGACAAGCCTATTTATACCCATGACATACAAGGTATAAAGGCATTCACAATACTGTATAGACTCATACAGTACATTGACTTTACAGTAAATCTTGAATACAATAATGCTCTAACATACTTGGAAGAATTATCCACTGAATGATCATAGAAAAGATTAGACGGTCGAATCGGACTTTCTGAATAGCTTTTGGATTTGTTGAGTGACTTCACTTTGTTTGATAATTCATTCCGTTCCTTGGTCACGAAATCAAGCTTCTTCTGAATGTCACAATTAACTCTCTTCTCTTTCATGATATCAGTAGATAACACGACCAAATTTTTTGTGAGCTTTCGTATTTCTTGCTGAAAAATCTTCCTTTCAACAGAAAATTCATCTTTGACGCTCCTGGCCTGAAAGTCAGCCTTCTTCCTCTTTTCTAACTCATGTCTTTCTATATCCAATTCCTTTTGAAGCTCAGATATTTTCTCTGACAATTTCCCATTCTTTGCTTCAAACTCTTTCCTTTTATCTGCAAATTCAACCCTTTCCTTCTCCAATTTTTTTTTCAAGAAATAAAACTTTCTCAAAATCTAAGTTTTGTTTAGAAAGTTTTCTGCATTTGAGTTCAAGAGCTTTCTTTACTTCATCTTCTTTCTTCTCATTCCTCTCATTCTTTTCAATTTCAGAAACTTTTTGTGAAAGAGACAAAATTTGCTTTTCATAGCTCTTTTTGTCATTTGTACGATTTGCTCTTTCCCCTTTTAGCAACTTTTCCGTGTCAGAAAGTCTCTTTGTAAGCTCTATAACCTTTTCCTTGAATTCTTCATTTTCAGCATCTGATGATTTCTGTTCCACATCCTCCTTTTCAGCTTTCTTTTCTTCTTGCTTTCTCTTAAAAGCAACTTCAGATCCAAGCATTTGCTTTGTTAACTCGTTCTACATAAGCATTGGATTGTTTTTGAAACATTCAACGCGTTTGAAGATGTGTTGTGGAAGTTTGTAAAGTGCGAAGATCAAGTTGGATGAAGCGTCCTTGTCGGCTTTCATTCTGTTAATCTCTTCTTCTGTATAATCTTTGCCAGTTCTGATCATTGGGCCTTCAGTGAAAGATTGTATCATATTTTCACCATTTTCTCTACTTGCAATAAAATCGATGAACGAAACTCTCCATAGTTCAAAATCAGATTCTTTGAACAACACTGGAAGCCGCTTCATGTCTGAAGAATTAAAAAAAAATTATATAAAACTTTTTCTTGAAAAACTCTTAAAGTGTATGAAATACACTATAGAAAAAATTTCAGTATAAAAAATTTTCTCAATTTTTTTTTAACAAGTCAGAATCTCGCAAGCAACGGTTGCGAGAAATGAGAAATTCGCAAGCAACGGTTGCGAGAAATGAGGATTTCGCAAGCAATGGTTGCGAAAAGTAGACTTGGGCAGAAACTTGAAAGTTGAAAGATCACTTTTTCGCAAAAGAAGGTTGCGAAAAGTAAGGTTTTCGGGTCAGAGGGTTGCGAAAAGTAAGGTTTTCGGGTCAGAGGGTTGCGAAAAATAAGGTTTTCGGGTCAGAGGGTTGCGAAAAATAATGTTTTCGGGTCAGAGGGTTACGAAAAATAATGTTTTCGGGTCAGAGGGTTGCGAAAAGCTATGCGAAAAGTATACTTGATTGAAAAACTGAAGGTTGCGAAAACTGATGATGAAGGTTGCAAAAAGAAGATGAATCTTGCGAAAAGTTCAGATCTAGCGAGAAATGAACAAAATCATCACAAATCCTCTTATCTCCAAAAATTTCTGAACAAATCTTGTACAGACAGGTTCGAAAAACAAAACCAAGCACTTCTTCTTCAACTACAAACCTCTGAAAACCTCTGAATCAGAATCTGGAAGAACGAACAGTAGCAAAATATCGAACAGTCCAAAAACTCAGAAAAAGAAAAAATTGATCTTGAAATCCTTCGAATTAGATCTCGATTCTTGAATTAAAGATGCACTAAACAGTAAACCGAATCTAAAGAACCAGATCGCAGAACAATTCGATCAAAAATCAGATAAATTTGATCAAAATTCAAGAAAATGAGATTTTCTTGATAAATCCAGAAAATCGATCGAATTTTCTTGTAGAATTAACCAAAATTTTCGTGATTCATCACTGAAAATCTCCTCTGAATCTCGAATCCAGCTCTGATACCAATTGTTAATCCAAGATCTATCAAGATTAGAGAGAAATTCTAGAGAGAAATTCTAGAGAGAAATTCTAGAAATTCTGGGTAAAGGACTGAACCTGTTTAGAAGGCTTGGAAACGTGTTGATAAGCAATCAGGTGAGTTTTACTTTAAAAACGTTTTTAACTGGAATACATGTACGTATGGTTTGGGAATGTGATAATTGGTGATTATGTGTATATATGCGATATATGTGAATTATAATATATTGAGGTATTATATTTACATGAGTATTATAGTGTGTTATAATACGTTGGCCGGGCTTAGGACCGGTGTGTTTGGCTATAGAATTTGTATAGCGTTGTTTGGCTGTAGATGTTGTACAGCGTTGTAAATTATTAGTTGGCTTGCAACCAACTAATATGGCCAGGAGGAATGAGAAGGGAAGGTATATGATGTGTGAGTTCAAATTGATATATTTGATCGTGATGTGTGATTTATATAAATAGGGTTTATATAAATGATTTCAAACTAACCGGGATTTATCTCACTTAGACCTTTAGGTCTAACCCTCATTTTGTTTTAAAATATGTATTCCAGGTGGCTTTTGTGAAGGAATATATGATGAAGATTTTGACATGTTTAGCAGTTGTATCATAATGATTAAATGTTGTGTATGTATTTAGTATGAAGTTTGTAGTAGAATGGCTTCTTCTGATTGTAAAAGACTACGGGACCGTACTTGTAATATGATGTTTCGTTTGTTATATCAATGTTATGTCACATTATGTGATTTGTTGTGTATATGGGATTTGGGTTGTTACACCTGTCGCAGTGTTGGCCAAAAATATCCTTGTCGAGAGATATGATTGGCCAGACTGCGACCTCCTGAGTGATTGCCACACTCTCCATCATGCATCTCTTGAAGGATTCTTTGAATTTGACTTTTGCTAATGACGCATCTCAGGTTCAAGCCTGTTGATGATCGTCGATAGAGCCTATCTCCGATCACAACATACCTGTATGCTTTGAATCTGATCTTCCGAGCTTCCATCTTGTCTTCTGGGAGTTGGTCGTGCATAAGGAAATTTCGGATATCGCACGACCAATCATCTTCTTGGTCTTCGATCTGGACGACATCGACATTTTCGATGGACGATGTCGCCAGATGGATCATAGGAATGCTACTGAATATTGGTTCGACCAACGCAGACCCAAGGTTTGCTAAAGCGTCGGCTTGAGCATTCTGATCCCTCGGAATCTGTTCAATAGAAAATGATTTGAATTTTTCCGATTTTTCTTTTGCTACCTTTAGGTACGCTGTCATCTTTGAATCTTTGTGTTAGCTTTAATTAGCTCCTAATTAAATGAATGTTTTATAAAGATATTTTAATGTTTTAGATATTTTGTAATAGATATTTACTTAGATATTTTTGTCTAGATTTTAGATATTTTAAATATCTAATGTAAATATGGCCCTATATAAGAGGTGTCCATATGTCTTTTTAAGAAGAGAGAAATTTTGGAGAGCACACAAAAACACACATAGACTAGATGAGAGTCGGTTTTACATGTTAAGTGTGGTGTTCTTCATGTTTTCTCCTCTCCATATTTAATCGTCAATGAATATGAGATAAGTTTCTTTATAATTGTTCTTCATGCATATCTTATCTCTATATTTAAATATGGATTCTATATTTCTTCTATTGTTGCTCATAAACGGGACCAACAATTGGTATCAGAGCAAATTGAAGAAACGTTTCTTCAAAATCGGTCATCATGGC
Source organism: Saussurea involucrata (assembly GCA_033807775.1). Classification (NCBI taxonomy): domain Eukaryota; kingdom Viridiplantae; phylum Streptophyta; class Magnoliopsida; order Asterales; family Asteraceae; genus Saussurea; species Saussurea involucrata. The sequence continues at coordinate 27,094,243 of CM066318.1, forward strand.
AACAATAGAAGTTTTTCTTTTTTTTGAAAGATTTGGTGTTGTGCTACATGTTCAAAGTCTGATCTGAAAAGTTTTTATAACTTTGAGTATTTTTAATTAGTTCTTTGACCTGATCAATTAGAGATCTGATTATTTGCACTAACGGTTCTAAAAGTTATATGGAGATCGTCTTGTTTTCTACATCAAATCAGGTTTAATAACAGCATACTGGCAGATTTGTGATGCTGTAGTAAAATGGTCATATCTCACTGCTCAAGACTCCGATTGATGCGATTCAAAAGGCCCTGGATTCCTAAGACACAGATGAACAATTTCTGTGTTTTGAGAATTCAGATATTCGAAATTTATAAGGGTCATATGCATCGTTGAAGTAGACATCAGTGTGCTGATGGAAAGCTGATGGACAGATCTGCGCAACTGTGGGAAATCAACCATATCTTTGTCGTACGAGCTCGAAAAGAGGTGATTCAAGATGATCTGAACTGATAACAAACAAATTCAAGTTGTTTGTGTTTTGCGTTCTTGCAAAATCCAGAGGTAAAATGGTCTAAATCAATGTCAAAGTAAGTATAACACTTATGTTATGCTTCTGCCGAGCGGCGACCAAGCTTCTGCCGCATGCGACCAAGCTTCTGCCGCACGCGACCAAGCTTCTGCCGCACGCGACCAAGCTTCTGCCGCACGCGACCAAGCTTCTGCCGCACGAGACCAGCTTCTGCAGAGCCGCGACCAAACTTCTGCAGAACCTTTGTCAAACGTTTGTCAAGCAACGATCACTTTTGTCGACCACTCAGACCGATTTCTAGCGACAACTCGTACTTTGGCTCGGATTTTTGGCGACCACCTTCTGTGGTACTGTTCACTACAGAACTTCTGTGAAACCCAGCAGAGCTTCTGTGGACCGAACTTCTGCAACCGAGCCTAAGAGCCCAAAGCGCAACGTTTTAGTATTCTTGCTGTCAGCTTTGCGCACCTGTCGTATTTTCAACATAACCTTTTCATCGAAGCTCCAAATTTGATGAATCCAGATGCGTTGGATTCCTAAGACATAGATGAACACTTTTAGTGTTTTGATCTTGGTCTGAATCGGTGTTATTCTTGGTCAGAATCTCTGTTAAAGACATTATACTTCTGCTGGACAGAAAGTTGAGTTTGACAAATCATCATCAGAGCTCTATCGGCAGTACGAGCAACTTCTGCCGACCAACTTCTGTGGTACTGTTCACCACAGAACCTCTGTGAAATCCGACAGAACCTCTGTGGATTGAACCTCTACGACTCAACCTAAGAGCCCGATTTGTGTTTGTTTGACAGATTTGCGCTGCTTCAGAAAAATGCGCATAACTTTTGACTCGGTGCTCCAAATTACTCGATTCCAGCAGCATTGGAAAGATAATTCCCAGACGCACGACTTTGATGTTTTGAGTTTTCTCAAATTATGTGAGCTGATATGCCGAAATCAGCTTCAAAGTCTGCTGTAAAGTGCTGGACCGAAAGCATTGCAATTAATTCATGCTCTTTCCGCTTTCAAGAGCGGTGTTCTCTCAACGGTTCTTCATGGTGTCAAGCTACATTTGTCACATTTTAAATGTCACTCCATCCTCTGTTATTCACATTTAAAGCTCGGTGGATGAGCCTACATTTGAGGGGGAGCACATGATGCTTTGAAGACTTGAAGAACTGAACATCAAAGGTTCTAAAGAAAGCAAGGGGGAGACTATAAGATGATGCTTTCTTTATAAAACATTAGGGGGAGATTGTTAGCTTTAATTAGCTCCTAATTAAATGAATGTTTTATAAAGATATTTTAATGTTTTAGATATTTTGTAATAGATATTTACTTAGATATTTTTGTCTAGATTTTAGATATTTTAAATATCTAATGTAAATATGGCCCTATATAAGAGGTGTCCATATGTCTTTTTAAGAAGAGAGAAATTTTGGAGAGCACACAAAAACACACATAGACTAGATGAGAGTCGGTTTTACATGTTAAGTGTGGTGTTCTTCATGTTTTCTCCTCTCCATATTTAATCGTCAATGAATATGAGATAAGTTTCTTTATAATTGTTCTTCATGCATATCTTATCTCTATATTTAAATATGGATTCTATATTTCTTCTATTGTTGCTCATAAACGGGACCAACACTTTGGCCGCGAATTCTCCGTTCATCTGGTTCACGACCAGAAGAGAATCACTTTTAACATGTATCGCGGTTGCCCCCGAGTCGTGGGCCATATTCATTCCCACGATCAGGGGTTCGTACTCAGCTTCATTGTTGATGGTTTTGAAATCGCATCGAACGGAATACACCATCTTGCCCATTTTCTTGGATGAATTAGTGAGAGTAATCAACTAGAAAGTTGTTCGAAAAGTAATTTCGAACAATTCTGCAAAGTTTCACTAAGTTTGGACAAGATTTGAAGGCTGAATATGAGAAAGTTTGTTTTTTCTGAGAAAAATACTCAAGAACTCACAAGCATTCTGAAGAACTCGCAAGCATCATCCTTAAGAACTCGCATCGTGTTGATTGCGAACTCTGTAGAATTTGCATAGTGTTTGTTGCGAAATCTGTATAATTCGTATCTCGTTATTTGCGAATTGTTGAAAGTCTTCAGGATTCGCATCCTATTGGTTACGAGAAGTAGAAAGTTCGTATTCAGTCTGTTGCGTGAAGTATCAGAATTTGCATCCTTGGTTGTGTGTGTGTTTGAAAATTTGTACAAGGGTAGTTTTCGCATTCAGAAGGTTGCGGGAAGTACTGATTTCGCATCTTGAAGGTTGCGAGAAGTACATAATTCACATCTAGTTGCTTGCGAATAGTTACTGTTCATTTTGTTCATTGCGAATTTCAAGTAATTCTCATCCAGTGCGTTGCGAACGGTTACTGTTCATCTTTGTTTGTTGCGAGAAGTGTATATGCAGTGAGTTGCGAGAAGTTCAAAAATCCAGGAATTTTTTTTTCTAAGTATTTTTAATACTTTCTGATTGATTTTTTCTAAAAGATCCATCTAGCTTTTTTCAAAGATGTCGAGAGAATTACTGAGTATGGGTTCAAAGAATAAGCCTCCAGTTCTTCTAGTGGAAGAATATGCCCAATGGAAGAAGAGAATGACTCAATTCCTAAATCATCAGAACAGAGATTTAATGGTTTCAATCAAAAAGGGTCCTCATATACCATATATGGATGTTGGTGGTCAAGCCGAAACTGCTACAAGTCAGTATGTTGCTCCTAGAAGAATTGATAAAGAACCCATATTTTTTTAATGAAGCTGACAAAGAAAGGATTGCAATTGATGAACTTGCTTTGACTTACTTGACTATGGCTATTCCTAACGATATCTACAATCGAGTAGATAGTCGTGATTCAGCAAAGGAGATATGGGATGAGCTTGAAAGGCAGTTTGAGGGATCATCAAAATCTATGAAGACCAAAAGGAATCAAAGCATCAATGCTTATGAAGGGTTTAAAGCAAGAGATGGCGAATCGTTAAAAGAGACCTACAATCGATATAACATCATCCTTAATGATTTGAGAAGAAATGGAGTCGACAAATCAGAACCTTAGATAAATTACAAATTTGTCAAAAATCTTCTCCCTGAGTGGGATTCTTACTCGATTCAGCTTCAAATGTCAATGGACATGGATGATGAAAAGCTAACCGATATCTTCAGTATTCTTGGGCAACACAAAGATAAGGTGAAAGAGGTCAAAGAAGAGAATAAAAAGGTGGAAGAATCATTAGCTCTTTTAAGTGAACATAAGAAAAGTGGAGCTTTGAAGACAAAAGCTTTGATTTTTGATTTCAACAAGAAAAAACAATGTTCTGATGATGATGGAAGTGATAGTTCTGAAGACGATATGACTGATATTGGTGAAAAGTTAGCTTTGTTAACTAACAGATTTCAAAATAGGTTTAGTAGAAAGAAGTTCTACTCAAAGACTAAACCTGAATATAGCAAAGCTAACAAATACAAGAGATTTGAGAAGAAATATGAGAATAAAGAGGAAGAGAAAGAGGAGAAAGAGGAGAAAAAGGAAAAAGAGGAGAAGAAGGATAGAGATGATAGAAATTGCTTTAACTGTGGAAAACCCGGTCATTTTGCCAGAGATTGTAAACAAAGGAAGGTAAAGGATTCTGAGTACTATAAGAGGAAAGCTCATTTAGCAAAAGCAAAAGAAAGTGGAAAGCCAATCAACGCTGAAGAAGAGATCTGGCTTGTAGATTCCTCTGATGATGAAGAAGCTCACTTCACTGAAGTAAAGTACAGTTTAATGGCAAAAATGAATGAAGATGACCAGGAATCCGAGGTACCATCTCTTTATTCTTCTGATAATTCTGATAATTCTGATAATTCTGATATTGATTCTGAAATTGAAGATTCTAGATATGAAGAAATGCACCTCGTGATATTTGAACTTAAAAAGAAATTTGAAAAAGTTCAAAAGAAACTTGAAGATGAGAAAAGTTCAATGTTGAAATATCACGATGAGGCACTTCTTTATAAATGTCTAGCCGAAGATAGAGAAAAAGAAAAAGAACTTATTAGAACAAAAGTTAAAACGCTTGAATCTGAAATTTCTGAATTGAAGAAGAAAATGAGAGATATAAGTGATGAAAATATAGATTGTTAGTTTAAAATTAAGATTCTTTCTGAAGAAGGAATAGAAGCTTTTGCAAAGATCAAAGAACTTGAAGAGTTGAATTATAAAAGAGGTCAGACTCAACAAACTTTAAAATTAATAACTAGTAACCCAAAAGATACTCGATTTTTTAATCCAAAAATGGGACTAGGATTGTCAAATGTTTAGGTTCTTAAGAAAGCACCTGAAAATCTTTACACAATTGAAAAATTGGGTGAAGGTTTGAAGGAAACTCTTAAAACAGAAATACCTCCGATATCACAAATTTTTGTTAGTTCTAATACCTCAACTCCTGTTTCTAATAAAGATAAAGATAAGATGGATAAAGGTTCGGATGAAAAGCCTAGATTCAATACGAAAAACATTAAATACGATGAATTGAATTCCAGTTATAAAACCAAAAAGGTTGAACTAACTGAATTTAATTCATTATTTTCAAATGAAACTATAGATAAAACGTTTGATTCTAAAATCAATCAACCTGAATCTGTCAAATCTGAATCTTGTGAGGATATGGAGTCAAATACAAAATATGATTCTAACAAAAAGGAATTTGCTCATGAAACCGCTTCTGAATTTCCCGATCTAGATTCACCATTGCTTAAGATTGTTGACTTAGAAAATCAAATTTCTAAGTTAAAATTACAAGTTGAAAATTTAGAAGATGATAATGAAAATATTGGAATGGATTTAGATCAAAGTCTAAAAGTTAATTCTAATCTTTGGACTGATATTAGAAATCTTGAATCCAAATTATTTGAATTATAAAAATCTAAAGATCCAATTACTTGTAAAAAGTGTTCAAATCAATGTGAATTAACAGATCAGTTTAAATCTTCAAGTTCAGACAAAGCAAAAGAAAAATGTTCTTTTGAAGGAATTAATCTTAAGACAAAAGACTCATTTTCTATAGAAAAATCATCATTTGTATGCTTTGATAATTCTTTGTTTGAGTACAATTCAGATTCAAATGATAAAGAATACAGTGCTTATGAGAAAGGAGAATCATCCGAAACCAAATCTGATTCTTGTTCGAATGATTCTTCTAACTCTAAGAGTTCTAACAGTTCATCTTCTTCTTATTCAGAAATGGATGAAGAAAAGTGCGTGGATTTGAAGGAGCGAGTTACAAATAGCAAGAATAGGAGTACCGATGATGAGAAATGTTGTTCTTTGAATAAAAATTGTATACATTCTTGTAATGTTTGCAATGCTTGTGGCAATAAAAATTCCGAAATTTCAGATTCTAAATTGTTGACACAAGCTAAAAGAAGAATACATTGTGCTCGTTGTTGGGACAACTATTTGATGTTAAATAACAATGCTTCTAAGAACAAAAAGTCTAATACTTCATCTTTTTCTTTAAAATCTTCAGCTAATAAATTTGCAAGAATGTTCGGTTTTGGATCAAAGAAAATGAATAAAAAGAAAGAAACAAAATCAGTTGATGTGAATATGGTTTGGAAATGGCTTCCAAAAGATCAAATTAACAAACCAATTTCACAAAATAACCTTACTTTTAAAGGCAAAATTCAAGGTTTATCAACTGTGATAAATATACTGATCCGTACTAACAAGAAAGGACCCATACAAATATGGGTACCTAAAATGAGATAACTTTCTTTTACAGGACCGTCATGTGTGGGTCATTGATTCGGGAGCTTCTAGACACATGACGGGGTACAAGCACTTATTGCATGATTTTACTGTACATCCTGGCGGATCGGTGGGTTTTGGCAATAATTCAACAGCTCACGTTCGAGGCTTGGAACGTTGAATAATGATTCGATGGCAATTGAGAAGATTCTATATGTTGAAAGTTTAGGGCATAATCTTTTCAGCATAAGTCAGTTTTGCGACAAGGACTGTAAGGTGATATTTGACAAGAGGTTTTGCTATGTTGTGGATGAGAACTGGTCTAAAATCTTTAGAGCAAAACGATGCGGCGATCTATATATTAAAGATTTTGCGACTCTTGTTGCTTCTAATCAAGTTTGTCTTGTATCAAAAGCCTCTCACGATGAATGTTGGTTGTGGCATAGAAGACTCTCGCATCAAACTTTTCGAAGCATCAACAAGCTCAGAATTGATGGATTAGTTTCCGGGCTTCCTGAACTGAAGATTGACAAAGTTTCTATCTGTCCGGCGTGAGAAATGGAAAAGATGAAACACGTCTCGCACAAGTCCAAAACTTTGTCTAAAAGCAACAACGCCTTGGAATTAATTCACATGGATCTATGTGGCCCGATGAGGACTCAATCAATGGGAGGAAAGAAATATATATTAGTGATAATTGATGAGTACTCGCGGTATACTTGGCTGGATTTTCTCCGACTCAAATCTGAAGCACCTGAGCTAATTATCAAGTTCATCAAAAAGATTCAAATTTTTCTACAACGCCCGGTTCGAAAAATACGAAGTGACAACGGAACTGAGTTCAAGAATGCAACCCTACAAACGTTTCTTGAATCTGTTGGCATTTCTCACAACTTTTCTGCACCGATTACTCCACAACAAAATAGAGTGGTTGAAAGGAAGAATCGGACTCTTGTAGAAGCAGCTCGAGCGATGCTTGCCTATTCGGGTCTTCCTCCAAGTTTATGGGCTGAAGCAGTTTCCACAGCATGTTTTACTCAAAACAGGACAATTATTAATAAACGTCTTAATAAAACTGCATATGAAATAATCAATAATCACAAACCTAAAATCACGTTTTTGCGTGTTTTTGGATGCAGGTGCTTTGTCCTAAAAGATCGAGAACACCTTACAAAGTTCCAAGTCAAGGCTGATGAGGGGATCTTTATTGGCTATTCCTTGAATTCGAAAGCATACCGAATCTACAATTATCGTACAAAAACGGTCATCGAGAGCATCAACGTTACGTTTGACGAGAGTGTGACTTTGACTTCTGGACAACACGGTTCAGAACTCGGACAAAAATCTGAAGTTTCTACTCAAAAAGGAGTAGAACCTGTGCCAAAACAGACTTCTAATTCCGTTTTACATACTAATAATACTACTGATTTAGATTAATTATTTCATGGTGCATTTATGGAATATTGTGCAGATATGGAACCACCTATCACATATGTGAATGCATCTCCACAACAGACGAGTGTCAATATCTCCGGTCCATCTGAAGATGTCGGTGCTAGTACTTCTGGTGCATCTAACGAGACTCCGAGTGAACCTACAACTATTCTAGTTTCTGAACCTGAAATTCAACCTGAAGTTCCGGTTTTAGTGAACACGTCATCGGTGGTTTCTACACCTGAAATACAACAACCTGAAGTTCAAATACCAGAACCGACACATTTATCTTCAGCTGAATCAACCGAAGAGATTCTTGCAGTATTGGATGAGAATGATTCAACGAACACTCGTGTAGAAATTCCTACACTCCCGAGTACACATAAATGGACAAGAGCACATCCTCCAGAAGATATTATTGGTGACATCAATGATGGTGTGAAGACATGATCTGCGACTACAAATGAGTGTTTGTATGTCAACTTTCTAAGCATGTTAGAACCCAAGAAAGCATCTGAAGCTTTACAAGATCCAGATTGGATAAACGCCATGCAAGAAGAGTTAAACGAGTTTAAGCGCAACGAAGTTTGGCATTTGGTGAAGCGTCCTAAAGACAAGACCATTGTTGGAACTAAATGGGTCTTTAGGAACAAGAAAGACGAAGCAGGAATTATAGTCAGAAACAAAGCAAGACTGGTTGCAAAAGGGTATAATCAACAAGAAGGAATATATTATGATGAAACCTACACACCAGTAGCAAGGATTGAAGCCATCAGAATTTTTCTTGCATACGCCGCGCATAAAAGCATGAAAGTATATCAGATGGACGTCAAATCTGCGTTTCTGAACGGAATACTTCATGAAGAGGTATATGTAAGTCAACCTGAAGGTTTTGTAGATCCAAAATATCCAAACCATGTCTACGTTTTAGACAAAGCACTCTACGGTCTGAAACAAGCTCCGAGGGCATGGTATGAGACTCTGACTATTCATCTGATTGATAATGGATACACCAAAGGTACAATAGATACTACTATTTTTCTAAAAAGGCAAGGTAAATTATTGTTAGTACAAATATATGTTGACGACATTATATTTGGCTATACTAATCCTGATATGTGTAAAGATTTTGAAGAGGTGATGAAAAGCCGTTTTGAAATGAGTATGATGGGAGAGCTAAAAATTTTCCTTGGACTCCAAGTGACACAGTCAAATGAAGGCATTTTCATTATTCAATCAAAATATATAAATGATATGCTTAAGAAATTTGATTTAAATTCCTCTTCCATCATGAAAACACCAATGGCTACCGGTAGGCTTTTGGACGCTGATTTATCTGGTAAATCAGTCGATCAAAAGTTATACCGTGGCATGATTGGATCTTTACTATATCTAACGGTGAGTAGACCGGATATTTTGTTTGCAACATCTTTTTGTGCACGTTTTCAACCTAACCCGAAGTAATCTCACCTTGCGGCTGTTAAGCGAATCCTTAGATATCTCAAAGGCACAAGAAATTTGGGCCTTTGGTATCCTAAGGATTCAGGGTTTGAGCTTTCTGCTTACACAGATGCAGATCATGCGGGTAATAGGATGGACAGGAAAAGCACATCTGGTGCTTGTCAGTTTTTGGGAGATAAACTTGTAAGCTGGTTGTCAAAGAAGCAAAACTGCGTGTCAACTTCTACTGCGGAAGCAGAATATGTAGCTACGGCTAGTTGTTGCTCACAAGTGATCTGGATGAAAACACAGCTTAAGGATTACGGATATATCATAAACAAGATCCCAATATACTATGATTCCAAAAGCGCAATTGCAATAACTGAAAATCCTGTTCAACACTCCAAGACGAAGCACATCGATGTCAGGTACCATTTTATTAAAGACCTTGTTGAGAAGGGAACTATAGAAATGCATTTCGTACCGACAGAACTAGAGCTTGCTGATTTATTTACAAAACCATTAGATGAAAAAGGTTCAATTTTTTAATCAGCAAACTAGGAATGTTGAACACTTATGCATTTCTTAGTTTTTTCTTTATAACATTGAGGGGGAGTACATGTGCTTGTTTATTTAATTTTATTCAACTTTTGAGGGGGAGTTAGAATTTCTTTCATCAAGTGATACATCTAACAATCAGGACTCATGTTCAATATGTACCATGTTTTCATCTGTCTGTGCAGATTTCTCTGAAGTTGAGACAATTGAGTATGCATCTGTTTAGGGGGAGCAGATTGGCATAAGTCTGTAAATACGGTATAGTATTTTTTTTTACTTAAAAAGTTATTCATTAAAAAAAAAGAGGTGAGGAACACATTTTTTCAAGATAAGGGCTTAAAATGTTTTTATCTGATGAGAGAGAGTTTAAAAGTTAATTTTTTCTGAAAAAGTTAAATTTTTCTGAAAAAGTTAAAGTTTTTAAGGAAAAACATTTGCTTTTCGCATCTCTAAGGATACGAAAAGTGTGCTTTTCGCATCCTCTTGGTTGCGAGAAGTGAACTTTTCACATTCTTAAGGATACGAAAAGTGTGTTTTTCACATCCTTAAGGACACGAGAAGTACACTATTCGCATCCTCAAGGATACGAAAAGTGTGCTTTTCGCATCCTTAAGGATACGAGAAGTACACTATTCGCATCCTCAAGGATACGAAAAGTAAGCTATTCGCATCGTTAAGGATACGAATAGTAGGTGTTCGCATCATCTTGGTTGTGAAAAGTGATGGTGATTCAATATGAGAACCTTTCTCACTTGGAGGAATTCGCATCCTTGTTCATGCGAATTCTCAGATGAACAGTAACATGTCTCTCTTCATGACATGAGGGGTCCAATCACATTGTGCCACGTGTCTTTCTCACGTGTGGGTATAAATTCAAAATTCAAGATATTTTTCACACAACTTTCAATCCTTTTCACAATACGAAAACCCTTGTTGGATTACTGTTCATCGTCTTCTTCTCGAGTTTCACTTTGGTTCATCATATCTTTCTTGTCAGGTACCCATTTTCTCTTATGTTTGTTTCATTATGTTCGCTTTATTCATTAGATTAGTTCTATCTTTTGTGATGATGTTCTTCATTTTTTTTTAAAATCCATCTGTTAGGGCTCATAATTAGATATTGTAATCTGTTTTTAGATGGGTTTTTTAATTTCGAGTATGTGTGTGTGATTTTGAGTTCAATATTATAGTTTTTAAAATCAATTTGTGGAACCATTTGATTTGAATGTTGAGAGTTTTAGGGTTTTTAAAAGTAAAACTGAAAAAGTATAAGGATAGAATTCGCATTGGTCTTAAGCAACCAGAACTCGTATCCTTTGGATTACGAGTTTCTAAAACTCGCTTTTGTTCTATGTTATGAATTCGCATCCTTTATGATACGAATTCTTTCATTTTTGCAAGCTCATAATTCGCATCCTTAACGTTGCGAATTCCTCACAATTCGCATCCTTAACATTGCGAATTCCTCACAATTCGCATCCTTCATGTTGCGAATTCCTCAAAGTTCGTATCCTTATTCTTGCGAATTCCTTCATCATTTTCATGAGTGTTGCGAGTTTCTATCAGTTTATGTTGGTTGCGAGTTGTTGTATGTCAGTTGCATGCGAATTCCATACTTCGTAATTTTTCAGAATTTTTTTTGAAAAAGTGTTTTTTGCGAAAATAACCGTTTTAGAAGTGATTGTCAAAATAACAGTTCACTTGGAAGAAAATCAGGAGGAACAAAGCAGAATTCAGGGTTTTGGTGAAAACATACCAATTATCCCTGACCCGACACCAGAAGTCCCTCTTCCATCCACACGTTCAGTCCGTCCATCTGTATCTGAAGCTGATCCAAATAATATCATCATCCTTCCAAGAGATTATGTGGATATAAAGGCTAGTAATCACCAGGTTGATTTTGACAGTATCTTCATCTCTCCGATCATTAAAGAAATCTTACGGAATCACCCGTTGGCATATGCATTGACTCATACAGTCAGTGTACCCATGCTGTATCTTCAACAAGCCTGGAAGACTATTGTACACACCATGGAGAATCAAATACCAATCTTCTTGTTACAAAGAGATGAGTTCATTACAAAGCTAGATTTTCACAGACTGCGGCTTGTTTTGAAATTACCCGGGCCAGAATCTAGACCTGGAAGAACTTCGTTTGATTCCTATGCATCGGAAGCTGAAGTATTTGATGGCATTAGGGCTATGGGATACATCGGTGAATTAAATCAAATCAAAGACTTCAAAAAGGCAAATCTACCGCCTTTGTATTATACAATATTCTCTGTGATCAACAGATGCCTAACTTCAAAGCACTCGGGAAGCGATAATGCGATTCTGAGTATTCTAAAACTGTTCCACGCGGTAGTGTATGATCTACATGTAGATTATGCAGTTATCTTTTGGAATGAGCTACAACAAAAGGTGGAAGATAAACCAAAGAACAAAGGCAAACCTTATGTGCCATACCTGAGGTTCTTACAGATTATCGTCCATAGCATGATGAGGTCAAATAGAGAAATTCCACGAAGATTGAATCTGCCTTCTGCACCAGAAAAATCTATGCAATATCTTCAAAGGAAAAATCGCGTTTTTCATGATGAAATGCCTTTACCGGAAGGGTTCCTTAGATACGCGGATCAGGACGCTGAGTGTATAGTAGAATATAGAGAGTCTATGGTCCGGCCAGCACCGGAGGGACCTACCCCGGACTCAACCCCTAGGAGAGAGGAGTCAGTGAGGGTTCAGGATGCACGGGCTACTGAACGGGGAGAGTCGTAGGAAAATACCGAGAGGGGAACCGGTGGGGGTCAGTCACTTGTACTTGAAGATGCAGGGTCATCGTCTGGGGACACACAACTAGATGATCTTGTACAAGACAATTCCGAAGAACGTATTCCCGAACATATTGGAAACGTTCCTTTGGTTGAGTATTCTAATGATAGTACAGGGTTTGATAATGTGTCTGATCACGCGGAGGAACATGGTGATGATAATCCTGATGATGACGATGATAATGATGATGGCAATGATGGTAATGATGGTGCTGATGCGGAAAATATGTTTGGTAATGTTGCTGATATCCTTGAATTTCCACAAATACACTTGTCAGCTAACATTAATGTGGAAGGACTCAACTTAGAATACATGCCCTTGATGTCTTCTCAAGTTGGTGAAGGAATGGGTGGAACAAGGAGAACCGAGGGAGAATTAGTTGAAAATATATGTGAGTCTGTGATTGAAAATGAAGAAAAAAATATGGAGAGTGTGAGAGCTACCCAAACTTACTATACCAGAAGGGCAGCCACATCCACCACCAGATCTCATGTGTTGGAATCAGGTGTTGAAAAAGACGTTAGTCGCCCACTAACGCAATTGCACACCTCAGCCAGCCATTCGGCTTCTTCTCAACAAGAAGCCATCTCATCTTCTCACGGGGTTATAGCACATACTCTATCCGGGTCTCACTTGGAGATTTCGGGTATTGAAACAGAGCGACCTCCTCCCCAGTCCTCGACCTTTATTCCTGCACAAGTTGAGCGTCTAGTACCAATTGCTGATATTTTTTATTCTTTGAATAGGACACTTACAGGAACATCTGATGCGCGTCTTAGTGACCCATCCGAAACACTCAGAGTAGATCCTCTCACAGTACTACAATGACAGAGTGGAAATCCTACCAGTGCTAACACTATGCCAACACTGAGCGTAGGTCACACAGTTGCTACAACTGTTGTGTCAACGGCTAACCTAAGTGGTGCCGGTGTTACTTTACCCATCTTCGTGACAAGGGAAACTTTCGACGGCGCCCTGAAGGCTGTTGAGGAAATGTTCATTCGGGAGATACAAGGAGTGAAAACTTTATTGAAAGGCAAAGGTCCGGTGATTGATGAGCCCGATGTACGTCCACGTCCAGAAATTTTCTCGCCTCCACCTCCGCAAAGTCGTGTAACTCAGCGTCCTCCAGTTCAGCAAAATCCAATTGATCAAAGTGTTGATGAGTTAAGAGATTTGTTCTATGCTAAGCTGATGTCAATAAGTCCCGAAGATCAATAAAGCAAAACTCTATTGTATTTACTCGAGAACTTCCAATCTACTCCACATCCACCACCACCTCCACCTACACCTACACCTACACCTACACCGACAGTTACATCCACGGAGTTCAATGCTTTATCCACAGAGTTCAATTCTTTTAAGTATGAAGTTGTACAGTCTCTGAATGATATGAAGAGATCTATGGATGACTTAGCAAAGCAAGTCTCTTTCCTGAATCAGAGTTGTAAGACGCAAGCTCAAGGGACGAAGCGTATGCATGATCAAGATTCCGATGATCATGATCATGAGAGGGAGAAAAGTAAGAAGCGAAAGTCTGATTCAGATGCTCCGAGTTTGGGCAAACCATTATCTACTGAAGAAGTTATTCAGTTATTTGAATCCGGAGCAATGGGCGAAGAAAGCAGAAAACATATTGTATTATATGTGGATCCGAATATAGAACCGACGGTTGAAAAGCCTGAGGTAAATGAGGAGGATATAAGGGAAGTTGTAGACAGATTTGTGGAAACTGTTGAAGTGGTTGATGTCAGTTCTGATGATGAAACTGATGAAAGGGCAAGTGAGTATGAGAAGTATTGGAGAGTAAAGGAGGAAACGGAACCGCTCTTAATGATTACATATGAACCGGATGATCAAGGTGTTGGGTTCACACAAGAGGAAGTAGACATTCTGACTGAAATATATGGGCCAAAGTCACCTGAAGAAATAGCCGTTAGCCCTATACACTCACCCAAACCTAGTTCATCTACGTTGATACCAGCTCAATCTGATGTTACACCATTATCCTTTAACCTTAACCAACCCAGCTCAACACATACCACCATACCATTATCTGAACCGATTTCTGAAACCATTCCTATTCAACATGTAACTTAACCAATCTCACAATCCATTCCCGTTCAACATGAATCACAACCTTTCCATGATCCATTTTTTAAAGAACCAAAGCCAGAAGAAACCGAATCTCCATTCACCACACCCTTTGTACCACCTATCATTCCTTCACACGATGAACCCGGTCCTTCTAATCCACCAGTATCTGATCAACCTGGTCCATCAACTTCACGAAGCATAAACTTACCTTTCTTGGAAGATTCTGAAAGAAGACTGTTTGTGCATAGAATCAGGAGATTGAATCCCTACACCGTGTTGGGAATTACAGATCAGTCAGCCGAATACAAGTTCGAATACATGTACATTCTGAGAGACAAGTGTCAGAATAAAAAAGATGTGAGGAGCAAAAAGTTGATTGTAACTATAAAGGAAGTGACTGCCAGATTATACTACAAAATGTGGTATCCGGAGTTTGTTGTTCTTGAATGACCCGACATCTGGAGTTGTAGACTCTGTAGGATTTAGAGGTTAAGGAATAACCAATAAAGATTCCTTCGTCTGCTTTCTTATCAAACTTTCCCAACTGATCTCTGTCATTCAATATGTAGCACTTGCAACCGAAAACATGAAAGACTTTCACGTTTGGTCTTCTATTGTTGATGAGTTCATAAGGAGTCTTCTTAAATCTCTTTACTATCACAGCTCTGTTTTGGGTAAAACAGGTTGTTGAGACTGCTTCTGCCCAGAAGTTTATTGGAAGGACAGAGCCAGCCAACATGGTTCTGGCGGCTTCTACCAGCGTTCTGTTCTTTCTTTCCACAACTCCATTCTGTTGAGGAGTTCTTGCAGCTGAAAAGTTCTGGGAAATACCTTCCTCTGATAGGTAGGTATCAATTTTGGCATTCTTGAATTCTGTCCCATTATCACTTCTCAACTTTTGCACTTTTAATCCTAACAGAACCTGTATCCTTCTCAACAAACTTATCAAAATTTCTGGGACATCAGATTTTACTCTGATGAACTCAATCCAAGTATATCTAGAATATTCATCAATTAAAACAAGGATAAACTTCTTGCCCGACAGACTTTGCACAGAGATTGGACCACAGAGATCCACGTGAAGCATATGCAAAGGTATGGGACAACTATGATCACTCTTTGTTCTATGTGAAGATCTTTTCATCTTACCCAGTTCACAAGCAGAACAGAGATGGTCTTTGTCAAACTTCAGAGAAGGAAGTCCTTTTACTAACTTCAGTTTCACGAGCTTGTCAAGGTTTTGAAAGTTCAAATGGGCAAATCTTTTATGCCAGAGCCAGGCATCTTCATTTTTCAAAGACACTAAACAGAGTTTCTCTATTGTAGAGTTTTGGTTTGGTTTAAAATTCATTTTGTAAAGATTGTCTTTTCTGTCAGCTTTTAAAAGTTCTTGACCAGACTCGGAAAGTAACAAGGAACAATATTTCTTCCTGAAATTGACATCAAATCCGTGATCACAGAGTTGACTTATACTGAGAAGATTATGATTTAATCCTTCAACATAAGCAACTTCAGAGACTGAAACACCACCATTTACTAATGTACCATAACCTTTAATCTGTCCGCCATTGTATCATCCGAAGGTTACTGCACTTCCCATCTTGTTCTTAAAAGAAGTTAACAGTTCCTTATTCCCCGTCATGTGCCTGGAGCATCCAGAATCCAAGTACCAGATCTGCACATGCGGTTTCTGCAAGACAGATTAGTTCCTTTTAGGTACCCATTGCATAATGGGTCCTTTCCTGTTAGGCTTAGGTGGGTTGACAGACTTTCCTTTGGGCTTTCCATACTGTGATGGTGTGCCAGAGGTTTTCCTCTGTGTATTCTGAACAGTCGTGGGATTTTTCTTTTGAACGTACTTATTCAGAATACAGTAGGGACCATTCAGATGATTTTGCAATTTTAGTAACAGTTGAATACAATTGCAGTTGATGGAACATGACTGATGCACATTGTTTTTATTCAAAAACTGTTTGAATGGAGCTTGATTCTGAAAGATTTTAGAACCAGATGTCTTTGCATACAATCTGTCCTGGTTCTGTTTCTTAAAACTGTTATTCCTAGAGACAGAAAGGATTTTTTCTTTGATTTACACAAAGCTCTTTGGAATAGATTCATTTGACCAGAAAGGATTTTTTCTTTGATTTACACCTGAATTTGGAATGGATCTGTTGTTTGCTATCCATTTTCGCTTCTGTTCTGGTGTGAATTTTACTGGTTTGAAAGCAAGAGGAACATTTGGGTTTACAAAAACACTTTTGTTTTTCTCTCTCTTCTCCACTTCTACTGCATTAGAAGCAAGAATCTTAAAACCTTTGTTGTTAAACTCAGTTACCGGTATAAACCTTGATTGTTTCTTGAAGAAAGAAACATCATCTTTTAGATCCGTAGATTCTATCGGTATCTGCTTTAACTTGTGTAAAATTTTCTTTTGACCACAAAAAATCTGTTCATCTACTTCAGAGTCAGAGTCACTGTCAGAGCCTAGAAAGTCTCTAGTGGCTCTGTCGGAGGTTTTCGTTTCAATGGGTATGACATAGATATTTGTTTTGACAGTTCTGAACCTTCTCAACTTTGGCTTTAAAGAATCTGAAACAACATTTTCCTTGATGACTTTCAACAAATCTTCCTCAAAAGATGTTCTTATGGATTCAGGAGTAGGAGAGAAGACTGTGGGGCTTCTGGATTGAGTTTGCTCTGTGGGATTTCAACAGATGACTCGGTCATAGAAGTAACAGACTTCTGTCCTTTGAATGAGTTGAACTTAAAAATCTCTTTTGTATCCAAGTCCTTGACAGAGTTAGGAAGTATGATTCTAGCTCTTCCTTGATCAAGAATAAACTCAGAGGATGGTTTTAAAACCTTTTCATGATCAGAGGAATCATAGCTGACGTTCCTAAAGTCAATATTTCTTGGTTTTGAGAAAGCATCTGAAGTTTTGGTTCTTTTGAAAACAGCATTACCAGATATCACGTCCTCTTGGATTTTCCCAACACAAAAGGCAGAGGACAGAGATGTCTTCTTCCTTTCGTCATAGAGAGCAAGGCCAGAGAAACCAAGACCTTGCGTATCCATCTGTGAATTTATCTTGATGTGCACATCTTGTGCATCCTGGTATTTTTTAATCTGAATTTCTTTTCTCTGTAGGGATTGATGCAGAATTTCCCTTTCTCTTTGAAAATAGTCAGTTAGAGCAACAAAGTTAAGTCTCTCTGTTTCAGACTTTTTCAATTTTTCAGACTTCTGTTTCAAAACATTTTCATATTCGTTAATTTTGTCAGAAAACAGGCTCTCTTTCTTCTTTTGCAAGATTTCTAGCTCAGATTTGTCTTTGAAGATTTCTTCCTTTTCTTGTTCCAAGAGAGTTTTCTCTTTCTCTTGTAAAAGGACAGATCCTTCTGAGCTAGCTTTCTTAGCTCTTTTTCTTCAGAAAGTTTTTGTTTAAGAAGTTGAAATTCCTCATTCAGCATAGAAACATGCATTTCTAATTCTGAGTCAGACTTGGATTCAGATGAACATACCTTGGCACTGGGTCTGGTGGTCTCCAGTTCTCTGTCGTCAGACTCTGTCGTAGTAAGAGCAAATGCATGAGCTAGATCTTCTTCTTCTGTTTTTCCCTTCATTATCTTTGGTTCTCCAGTCATCCAGTCAACAGCTTCTTCTAAACTTTCATCATCCACAGCAACTCCACAAAAGTTGGCTTGTTCTGGTTCATCATCAGAGGATGAATCAGAAACCCAGTTCTCCATTTCAGCAACATAGCTTCTTTCTCTGTAGTTGTACTTGTATTTGTTCTTGTAGTAGTCCTGGTCTTTTACCAGTTTGCCTCTACAATTAACAAAGAAGTGCCCAGGTTTGCCATATCTTAAGCAACGTCCATCATTCTGATTGATGGGTTGAGCAGCATCGGCCTTCTGTTGTGCTGGTGGATTTTCTCTTCTGTTTTGTGGAGGTTGTCTTTGTTCTATGGTAACTCTGTTGTTACTTTGTTCTGGTGCAGCGTATTCTCTTCTGTCTTCTTTTCTCTCATATCTACCTCTTCTGTCAAACTTATTGCCAAATATCTTGTTAAATTGTTGAGTTATTAGAGCAAGAGATTGAGCAAAAGCTTGAATGTCATCATCCTCTGATGAGCTTTCCTCTGTATCACTCTCTGCAACTAAACTTTTCTTTCCTTTCTTTTTAACGGACTTATCTTTCTTTTTCTCTCTGTTTGAACTTTCTCTGTTGGACTTTTCTGATGTGGTTTTCTTAGAATCAGAAACTAAAGCGATTGGGCCTGCAATGGTGGATTTGCCTTTTTGCTTGACAACATCCTTCTCTTGTGCGGCCAAAGTGCCATACACATCTGTTAGAGACCATGCATCTAAGTCCTGGTTGGCTTGTAAAGACATGGACAGATTTAACCATTCATCATTCAAACTTTTCAAAAACAGAACATTGTTATCTTCCTTCGACCTAACAACCCCACATTTTTTGCATTTATTGATCAACACATTAAATCTGTTGTAGGTTTGTTATAAGGTTTCCTCAGGAAGTTCCTTGAAATCGTTGTATTCATTTATACATTGGGTTCTTCTCTTCTTTTGGGTCTTGATACCACCCTCAAGTTGGTTAAGAAGTTGATCCTAGATTTCCTTAGCAGTAACACATGCATCTAGTTCTTGAAATATTTCGTTTGGAATGGCCATTATCAGTAGTCTAACTGCTTTAAGATCATTTTCCATTTTTAGATTTTCCTCATCAGTAAAACCTGTGGTTTTAATCTCATAATGAGTTGGAATCTCAGCAGTAGTTCCTGTTGCGGGTACACGAGGAACAAAAACCATGGGTTGGTATGGTCCGTCCGTGACAGATCGCATTAAGTCTTTATCCATACCATCAAAAAAGTTAACCATCCTGATCTTCCACTGAGCATATTCATCTCTCAGAAGAGTAGGAGGTTTTGTTAAAGAACCAGCAGTATAGATAGCATTTATACCGTTGTTCGCCATTTTGAGAAAGACAGAGTACAGTTGTTAAAAAGAGTTTCAACTCGAAGATGAGTTTTAAACAGTAACTAATGGAACAGTAACTTCTAAGAGAAACGTTTAAACTAAGCTAGAAAGCTTTAAACACAGTTATATGAGCTATGAAAGCTTGTTTAGACTAGGAAGCAGTAAAAACAGAGTATGTAATGAAGCTTTTAAAGGCACACAAACACAATCAACAACAATGAGTCAACCTTGGTAGATTGGATCGTTTGGTTTAAGAAAACCAAAGGAGCTCTGATACCAATTGTAGGTTCCCAGATTCACGTTGTATCATATTAATGGTAGTGAAATAGACAGCGGAAGCATATTAAATAAAGCCATTAAAACGAGTGATTGTGTAAACGATAAATGAACTATGAGAATCAAATATTGAACAGTAAAAATGATAACAGGATCAGATATAAAAGTTGCTCATATATTGATAATGAATAACACCAAGAACATGTTTGAGTGTGTTCGAAAATCTCATAGGACAACAATATCGTACGGAGGTAGTGCTCGGGATTGCTGCAGTGTGTGTTTAAACAATTGTGGAAAAACTACTCTTCCCAAAGCTTACAATTGTTTGTTCCACTACCTCTCTATTTATAGCCCTGGAAAAGTGAAGGCAGTGTACTATCGTACCCTAGGATGACACGTGGCAAGTGTGTCTCCTATTTTTAGGGCATACGTGGAAAGTATGGACACTTGTCTAACACTTGGGATTTCCTACGAGACTTAGGCTGACAGAGGTCTTCACTTCACCAGAGCTCTTTCGCAAGAGCTCTGTTGGTCTTATGTTATTCACTTGTTCTTCTGTTGGAAGTCTTCGACAGAGCTATGTTGAGATCTGTTGGTCTTCTGACTTGAACTTCTTCCGAGTCTTCTGTCTGATCTCTGTTGGTCTTCTGACTTGAACTATTTTCAATACTTTTACATAACAGAAACTTGGGGCCAACAATGATGCTTCAGAAAGTGGTGTCGGATATCAATATGCTTTGTTTTAGAGTGCTGTACAGGATTGGCAGAGATCGCAATGGCACTCTTTGAATCACAGAGGATGGGAATCTTCTGAATATCGAAACCGTAGTCCTTTAGTTAAGTTCGCATCCACAGAACCTGGGAGCAACAGCTAGCAGCAGCAACATATTCGGCTTCTGTTGTAGATGTCGACACACAATTCTGCTTCTTTGAAGTCCAGTTGACTAGTTTGTTAGAGCATTATTGTATTCAAGATTTATTGTAAAGTCTTTTAATGGTCAAACATTGTAAAGTCAAAGTAAATGTCAAAGATGTCAAAGTCAAAGTAGTGTTAAATAGAGAGTCAATGTAATTAGCATTTAATGTGTTGTAATTCATAGGTATAAATAGTTTTAGCTTAGTTGTTAAGCAAGTTAATGATCTTAATTGTAACATCTTGTGAGAGATTTTAGAGAGAGAATCTAGAGAGAGAAAGTATTTGATTCTTATGTAATTCTCTAGATTATTAAAGATCAATGGAAGATTTCTTGTTTACCTAATAGATCTGGTGTTTACATATGGTATCAGAGCTTTGGGAGATCGAATTGTGTGCACAAATTCGTCCAAATTCATGAAGATTTGAAGAATTTAGAAGATTTTTTGAAGAAAATATCCATTTTTGAAGTTCTTGAAGATCACAAATGGGTTATGCATTTCTAGTTTGTTTTTTGTTTTGATTTTGATTGCAATATGTTTCCTCATTGATATAAATCAGTTTTGCATCAAAAGATTTACAAAAACACAACAAGATTTGAAAAATTTGATGATTTTGATAATTTTGGTGTTCTTGAGGAAAAGTGTTCTGTGAAATTTTTTAGAGATTGAGTTTGCAATTTGATGCTAATTTGATCCATGTTTGTGCAAAATCCTTCCTAAAAATTGTTGTTGGACATGATTCAATCATAAATTTCGAGATTTTTACATAAATTTCATTTTTGAAATTTTGAGATTGAAAGTGTTCTTGACATGTTCTTGAAGAAAATTTTTAGGTCTTGGTTTTTTATCCAAATTAAATGTTGAGCTGTTATGAAAATATGTTTGTTAGTTCTTTTGATCTTAAATTTCAAATAACTAACTTGTTTGTGAGTTTTTGATTTTTTTTGCAGAAAATTAACAGGTGATCGTGAAAGATACAAAGGAAGAAAAGGAGTGAATCAAAAAGTCAATTTTAAATAATAATAAAAAGTCAACAAATTCACTTTCCGGATCACTCACAAATAGTGAACTGTGTGAATTTTTTTTATCAGCTGTGTGAGTGTGTGTTTAAGCTGCATGAGTGTGTGTTTAAATAGTGAACTGTGTGTGTGCACGAGATGTTCGTGTGTATGCAGCTTGTTTATATTTGTGCTGTGTATGTGTGTGTTTAAGATGTGCGTGTGTGTATGTGTGTGTGTGTGTGTGTGTGTGTGTGTGTTTAAGTGTGTGACGTGAGTTTGAGTTTGCAGCAAATCTTTTCAGGTGTGTCCACGGGAAACAATCTTCTTCCGGAAACAAGATTCATCCGGTAAGCTTGATCCGGTAAGTTTTTCTTACATCCGGGAAATCAATTCAAACTGTAAGTTTCATCCGGAAACAATTTTCACCCGGTAACAAGATCATCCGGTAAACACATTTCAATCTGGAAATTCATCCGGTAAGTGTCCTTTGCATCCGGAAACTTATTTGATTCGGTAATCCAATTCTTATCCGGTAAGTGTCCTTCGCATCTCATTTTTCATCCTGGAAATCTTTTTCATGCGGTTCTAATTGTTGCAAGTGACGATATCAACAAGCTGAAACAGAAAGTGAAGAAAAGTTTTGAAGTTTTCGATCGATTTTTCGAGAATTTTCGGTTTTACGAAAATAATTTTGGTATCAAATTTCGAACGATTCGGAGTGAGTTTCGCCTTCCAATCAGTTAAGGAAGCTTAATCGAAGAGTTTATATCATAAAGAAACACATCCTTCAGTTTTTCGGTATTGTTCGGTTGCAAATATCGAAAGATTCGGATCGAATTTCGACTTCTAATTAGTTGGGGGAGCTTAAGGGATCATAAACGAAGAGTTTCAGTCGAAAAGTTTGGTTCCATAACGTGGTTGACAGGTCTGGTCGTGAGGTGGGAGATGATGAATAGTGTTTTAACGGAATCCGTTAAGTGTCCGTTAGTTTTGTGACATTTTTGATCCTTTTTCTGTTAAATCAGTTAGTTAAAGTTTCATTTTAACAAGTTTGGCCCCTGGACTTATAAGTTTCAGATTGTGTTGGTTTTAGTCCCTATACTTAAACTTTCAGTTTTGGTCTTTTATATTTTTAGTCTCTAGAGTTGTTAAATTTTTTTAAAAAATTTCACATTTTAAGTCTTTGTTTTTCGTTTCATTTTGTTTTAGTAATTTTAGTATCGAATTTTTGTTATTTTACCTGCTTTTATTCGTAACTGACATATTTTTCTCTTGTTTTGCAGGTTTGTCAATTAAAGTCCAACATTTTCACGCAAATTTTTCAGAATTAATTTTTGGAAAACAAAATTATAATTTGTTTTTTGAATTTTTTTTTGAATTTTTTTTTCTGACTTTAATTGTGTTTTTCTGTTTTTTAAGAGTGTGGACATAATTCTAACTTCTAAGCGAAGTTTCTCTTGACGATCACTCTATTAGGTATATTTTTGTTAATATTTTTGGTATTTTACGTCTAATTATTTTTGTGTCTTCAATTTTTCAGGATTCCACAAAAATGTATAATCCATATGAAAAAGAGAGAAAATGGACTCTTCTTAAAGTCAAAGATGAGATGAAGCGACTTGATTGTTTGGTTTCTCAATACATGAGATATTCTGATGAAGAGGCAATTACAAACATAAAGCTTAAGTCTAAGAAAGCTTCATTATAAGACAAAGTCTCTTCTCTTGAATCCGAGATGAAATATTTGATTGGCAAGATTCTATTTCTTGAAGAGAAGAACAAGACACTTGACATCTCAACTCATCAAGAAAATATAAAAGAGCTTCAAGGGAGACACTTGGAAGAAGAAAATTGTTGATCCAAACCCTCAGTGATTTGATAATGACCCTCTCTTAACACTTAGTGAAAATTATAAGTAAATAATATGTATTAGAGTTTCACTATCGCTGATAAGTACTAAGACTGTTTCAGTACCGCTGATATTAACTCTCGCTCTTTAAAGTTAAATAGTCAGCGAACTCTGTTCATCGAGTAGCTCTGAGCCTGTTCAGTCTATGAGATGATCGCTGATAAGTTTGGTGTTTACTTATGATCCCTGAAGACAAGTTTCACGTCAACATATGTTCTACGTTGAAGTCGAAGATCAAGCTCAAGAACCAACGACAAGTCTACTAATGAACTGATGCGGATATCAGCGAAGCCAAGATTTGTCCACTCAACGTGAAGTATCAAGTAGAAGACTTCCGCAATCGCTGAACTTTATCATTCGCTGATAAAGAACTGTTTCAACGAAAGCTGATCATGAAGTCTCCTTACAAAGTACTATTGTCTTAGCTCCCTTGCAAGTCTCTGTACGAACTGTCAGAACAGACATCCTTTTTGTCTGTGATCGTACAACAACTCTCATTCTACACTGTGCACCATGCGGCTACTAAGGTTGTCTACAAAGGTCAATGACATGCAACCACTCAGTTGCTGTCACGTGTAAAGCAATACTGTCATGCATTAAATGCATGCAGTATATAAGAAGAACCCTACTTCAGAAATGAAGTGTGCTCGGACCATCTTCTTCTTTCTATCTGTGTGTTAGGTTATTATTCGTAATTTCCTTATCTCCTTCTAGTGCAAGAAACTTAGTGTTCTTAACTTGTTTAGATTAGGTTAATCCTTAATCTTGTTCCGCAACAAGTTGTAAATTGCCTTGATTTATCAATAAACAATTTAGAAAAGAAAAAATCGTGTGTTTGTATTCAACCCCCCTTCTACAAACTTGTATAACCCTTCGGGACCAACAAGTGGTATCAGAGCCAGGTTTGTTTAATCTCATAAACAAGATCTGATCTATACTAAGATTTCTCTTCCTTGCTATTTCTAAAAATGGCCACCAACACAAACACTAATTATATTGACAATGGTTCTCTTGCAAAACCCCCTAGATTCTCCAGAGATAATTTTAATCTATGGAAAAATAGGATGATTCTCTTCTTAGAAGGTGTAGACCCTACTATGCCTTACTATCTTGAAAACGGCCCATATATTCCTATAAGAATTGATCCTGCAGTTCCAGCCGCTGAGAATAGACCTGCTATTCCAGAAAGGCTGATTCCCAAGGAAATTCATATGTGGACTGATGAAGATAAGAAGAAAGTGGCTATCGACACCAAAGCCAGATCCATACTCTCCATGGCTCTTCCTGACGAAGTCTACCATTCCGTCATGAACCTGAAAACCTCAAAGGCTATGTGGGACACAATCTGTGTTCAGTATGAAGGTACTTCTGAAGTCCAGGACTCTCGAAAGATCAACCTGGTAAGACAGTACGAAAGCTTCATTTGTGGTAAGAACGAAACTCTCTCTGAAGTACACCAACGTTTTAACTGCTTAATAATAGATCTGAAAACTGTTGGTAAGGAATATTCTAACTTTGAAGTACTGACAAAGTTCTTAGAATGTTTACCTGAAAGCTGGGACAGTTATTCTATGTGTCTCAAGCTATCAAAAGATCTAAAATCAATGACCCTTTCTACCTTATATGGCCCGATGCTGAATCATGAGCAATCGAGTCATCTTAAGAAGAATCTTGTAAAAGATTCCAAAAGCACCCCTGTTGCTTTAATCTCAGAGTCACCTTCCACTCAGCGATCGACTATCACTGTCACTGAGTTGGAAACTAACTCTGAAAGATCATCAGACTCTGACGTTTCAGATAATGATGAAACTCTGGCATTCCTGGCTAATAAGTTCAAGAGATTTGCTAGAAAGAGTAATTTCAAAAGGAATAAACCTCTTGCTATTACTGACAAGCCAAAATCATCAACCCCTATTGATAAGGCTACTGCTACTTGCTATAACTGTGAAAAGATAGGACATTTTGCTAGCGAGTGGAGGTCAAAGAAAGTCTCTAGACCCTCAGCTTTTCCAAGAAAAACTTTACTCCCAGGACTAGAGATGAAAATACAAAAAGCTGAAAGAAAGGTATTCAAAGCTGAAAACCTTTAAGAAGAAAGGCAAAGGCCTTATGGCTGACTATGATTGGGCTTCCTCTGACGAAGAAGAATCATCTGACTCTGAAGATGATGATGAAGCCAATCTATGTCTCATGGCCAAACATGAAGATGAGGAAGAAAATTCTGACATTCCCTCTACTTCAACCTCTGCTACTAAGGTATCACCTTCCTTCTTTACCAATATTTTAAATATTGATGAAGCTGATAGTCTTCGAAAGATCGATCTCTTGACTATAAGTTTATATGAAGCCATGAATGGAAAAACTATTGTTGAAAATCAAAACATTGATCTCGCTGAACAGCTTAAAAACTGTCACATTCAAATAGAAAATCTTTCTAAAATTGAAGAAGACTTTAAAGATCAAGTTCACTTGAATCAGCTAGTCAAAATCGAGCGCGAAGAAGCTATCGCTGCATTAAAAGCTGAAAAAGCTACTGTTGATGGATGGTATAATTCCTCAACAAAGATCACTGAGATAATTAAGTCTCAGATTCCCTTGAATGATAAACGTGGTCTTGGTTACAAAGCTGATACTCTAGAACCAACCACTGACTGTTCCATGCTTAAGTTTGGAATGTTCGTATCCTCTATCCCTGACACTTTCTCATCTTAGTGTTCCTCTTCTAAACCGCCTATCCCTGAAGAAATCTCTACCTTAACTTCTAAAGGTAAAGAAAAAGTTGTTTATCCAAAACCTACCTCATTCTTTAAAAACAAAGGTAAAGGAATTATTTTTAATCAAAATCCTCCGAAGGGTACCTCTGTACCAAAGCTGAATGCTTCTAAAGCTTCAGTGACTTATCCCTCTGGTTCTAAGAATAAGATCCCTGGATTTATTCAGCGTGGATCTATTCAGCGATCTACTCCTAGAATCAAAGTGGAAATTATTGGTAAGAAATCCGAAGAACTGAATGTTCCTCCCATTTCAAAAGCCAATAGCTTACTTGGTGCTGGTCCTTCAAATTCAAGATCAAAAGCTCAGCATGCAAATGGTCCTAGAACTACTTTTAGTTATAGGAAATGTTATCATTGTGGACTTACCAATCATATTGCTAGTAAGTGCCCTACAGCCACCCAAGCTGAAAAGATAGCTAAGGTGAAGATCATTGCCCCCAAGGCAAAGAAGACCACTGAGGTTAAGAAATTAACCAAAGTGAAGACTGACAAAGCTGAATCTTCAAATGCTGCGAAGACTTCTGAACCTTCCACCTCCTCTTCTACCCCCACTAACAAGTGTGTACACATGGTTAAGTGGGTACCCAAGACAAACTAATCCTCCTTTGTAATGCAGGTTAAGAAGGGTATCTGGTATCTCGATAGCGGAAGCTCTAGACACATGACTGGTAAGAAGAACCTGCTTACTGAGTACAAAGAAGAGAAGGGTCCCTCTGTAACTTTCGGTGGAAACGGAAAAGGACATACCCTAGGGTTTGGTGTACTCTCTAATGGTACAACAACCTTCAGAAGAGTCGCATATGTTGAAGGGCTGAAGCATAATCTTCTAAGCATCAGTCAGCTTTGCGACATGGATAACAAAGTAATCTTTACTAAGGAATTCTGCTTTGTCGCTGATAAAAAGGAGAAGATAGCTCTCAGCGGTTATCGTTTAGAAAATTTTATGTAATAAACATGGACTCAACAACCACTGAGAACTCCTGTTTCTTCTCAAAAGCCTCATCTGATGTCAACTGGCTATGGCATAAGAGGCTCTCTCATCTCAACTTCAAGACACTGAACACTCTTTCTTCAAAAGAGTTAGTCACTGGTCTACCTCAGCACTCATACGCCAAAGAATCCTTATGTTCAGCGTGTGAGAAAGGCAAGCAGACCAAAGCAAGCTTTAAGTCAAAGCAAGTTTCCTCAGTGTCATCTCCTCTACAACTTCTCCATATGGATTTGTTTGGCCCTGTTAACAAACAATCCAACGTTGGAAAGAAATATACGCTGGTAATAGTTGATGAATTCTCTCGCTATACATGGGTAATGTTTCTCCATTCTAAGAGTGACACACCTGAAGAACTCATCACCGTTGTAAGGAAGATGGAAGTCCTGAACAACTTGACCGTTCGCTCAATAAGGATTGATCATGGGACTGAATTCAAAAACAGTTCTCTTCATTCCTTCTTTGATAGTAAGGGTATTTCTCACAACTTTTCTTCAGTGAGAACACCGCAACAAAACGGAGTCGCTGAAAGAAGAATTAGAACTATTATTGAAGCTGCACGTTCAATGCTCAACGATTCTCACCTGCCTACTCAGTTTTGGGCAGAAGCTGTCAACACTGCTTGTTTTACGCAAAACAGGTCGCTGATAGTCAAAAGATTTAATAAAACAGCCTATGAACTTTTTCATGGGAGAAAGACTTCAATTAGCTTTCTTCACATCTTTGGATGTCAGTGTTTCATACTGAACAACAGAGATGCCCTTGGAAGGTTTGATCCTAAGGCTGATGATGGAATCTTTCTTGGATACTCCTCAGTCTCCAAAGCCTTCAGAGTCTTCAATTGAAGAAGACAAACTATTGAAGAAACTATTCACGTCACATTTGACGAATCCCGTTCAGCGAATTCTCGACCTTCTGCTGATACTGAAGAACTGAATCAATGGATGTTTTCTCATCTTGGTGATTCAGAAGATATTCCCACTCCTCATACTCATACCGTTGAAGATGATGGTCCTACTATCTTCCCAAACATGCAGAATAGTGAAGCTGAAACATCATGGGTCTCAGTTGTTCCTTTAAAAACTATGCCTGCTTCTGAACCAAATGTCTCATACATTCCATCTACTTCTCAGCAATCAGAGAATGAGATGACATCTGCACCTACTCCTCTCTTGGCTGATATTCCAGAAGTTGCTGAAACCTCATCTTCAGCTCCTCCAGTTCAATTTTAGTCAGCGATTAATGCTCCGGCTCAACGATGGACTGTAAATCACCCAATTGATCAAATCCTTGATGATCCAAACGCTGGTGTTCAGACTCGGCGAAGTGCAGGTAATATTTGTTTATTTGTTAACTTTATTTCTCTAATTGAACCAAAGAAAATAGATGATGCCCTCAAAGATCCAAACTAGGTCAGCGCTATGCAAGAAGAGCTGACTGAATTCGAAAGAAACAAAGTTTGGAATCTTGTTCCAAGACCAACTGACAAGATAGTGATAGGCACTAAATGGGTCTATCGAAACAAATTGGATGAACATGGAACTGTAACCCGCAACAAGGCTCGACTTGTTGCTCAGGGATACAGACAAGAGGAAGGTATAGACTACGACGAAACATTTGCTCCAGTAGAAAGACTAGAATCTATTCGTCTATTCTTAGCATACGTTGTACACAAAGACTTCAAAGTATATCAAATGGATGTTAAGTCAGCATTTCTTAATGGAAAGATGAATGAAGAAGTCTATGTGGAACAACCTCCAGGATTCTCAGATCCTAAGCGTCCAGGTTATGTTTATAAACTGGATAAGGCACTTTATGGCGTAAAGCAAGCTCCACGTGCATGGTATGACACTCTATCCTCTTATCTCCTAATTGAAAATTTTGAGCGAGGTAAAATCGACAAAACTCTATTTTTCAGAATAGTGAAAGGTCATATCATTCTTGTTCAGATATATGTTGATGACATTATATTTGGTTCTACTAACCCTGACCTTTGTACTCGTTTCGCTGATAGAATGAAAGAAGAGTATAAGATGAGTATGATGGGTGAGCTAACATATTTCCTTGGTCTTCAGATAAAACAGAATGAAAAAGGAACTTTCATTAATCAGGGAAAGTATGTTAAAGATATGCTGAAGAAATTCGATTTAACTCAGAGTTCAGCTATGAAAACCCCTATGGCACCACCGCTGACACTAAACAAGGATTCAAATGGAATACCTTTTAATGTCACACTGTACCGTGGGATGATCGGCTCTCTCTTGTATCTTACAACTAGCCGACCCGATATTATGTACGCAACCTGTTTGTGTGCACGATATCAAGCTAAACCTAAGGAATCTCATATGATCGCTGTAAAGCGAATCTTTCGTTACCTTAAGGGTACTATGAACCTTGGTCTTTGGTATCCCAAAGATTCAGGGTTTGATCTAATTGCTTATTCAGATAGTGATTTTGCAGGTTGCTAATTGGATAGGAAAAGCACCACAGGAGGCTGTCAGCTCCTGGGTGGAAAGCTGGTGATTTGGACAAGTAAAAAGCAAAACTCAGTGTCCACCTCAACTGATGAAGCTGAGTATGTAGCTGCTGGAAGATGTTGTTCTCAGGTCTTGTGACCTTCAGCTCTCGAAAATTCCAATCTATTGCGACAACACAAATGCCATCGTTATAGCCAACAATCCAGTGCTACACTCAAAGACCAAACATATCGAAATCAGGTATCATATTATCAGAGATCATGTGATGAATGGTGATATAGAACTTCATTTTATCCCAACTAACTATCACCAAACCTCTTGATGAGACAAGATTCAACTTTCTCATCAGCGAGCTTGGAATGCTGAACTTTGAAGAGTAAAATCTTCAGTAGTTCACATTTGATCAGCGATCGGATAAAACCAACTTATATAACCCATTCTAGCATTTTCTCTCTGAACAAAGTTGGTTCGCTGATATCAAGGTATGTCTCTCTTTACTCGCTGACATTCACATGTAAATGCAAGATTTCAAAACAAATCACATTGCTGAATATCTCTTCCTTAACAGCGATACTTTGAAATTTATTAAACTAACACTGATATTTCTATTCAGTGCTTCATGTTTTTCAAAATAGTCCCTGAGCTTTCAAAACCTCAGAGACATCCTAAAATATGAAATGACGTTTGTGACATCATCACAACGGATAAACCCTGGCACGTCCTTTTTCTGACACACGTTTGCACGTTTCGTTTACCATCCAATCAAATGCAAACACGTGTCCGTGTCATGATGAAAAACTTTCCCGCTCTAGTTTTTCTCTCTCTCTCAAATCTCTCTATATAAACTATTTCGATTTTATATTTTTCCTTTACGCGAACTTCTTCTCCAAGAAAGAAAAGATTTACTGTTGCTTATTGAACTCGAGTTTTCCAGAAAACTGTTCATCTTCTTCTTCGACAACCAGGTTAATATTCTCATTATTTACCTATTTTAACTTATTTCTGATCTTCTTGTTGCTTTTAACAGATCAAACAAAAGAAACCTTTCTAAAATGAAATCATTTCTTTCATGGTTTTATGAACACAACCTTTTCATGGTTGTTCTTCAAGTTTAAAACTCAAAATCTTAAACTTGTTCTTCATTCGTTTTTCCAGAATACTTATCTAAAGGAAAATGGAAAACAAGAGTTTTACTGGGTTTGCTTTTCTTTTTCAAAACAAGAAAACCCTAATCTTCATTAAGACATTTCTGTCTGAATGAAATGGACAAAATTCGAAAACATCTTATTGGAAAATCTTTCACATTAAGACTATTCTTTATCTGTGTTCATGGTTGATATGTTAAACAGAAATGGCATCTTCTACTCCTGCTCCTACCACTGAGAAATCCACTGCTGCAAAGAAACTGATTTTCGTCAAAGCTCCTCAGGTCAAGTTCAAGCTTGAGGAAGTCGATTTTTCAAAATCGAACAACCTCCATGTGCTTTTCGAGTTTCCTCCTCGAAAGCAAGTCACACACCTGGATGATGTTGTGAATTACCTCAAAACATGTTGCTTATCTACAACCCTGACTATTATACCCCCTGCTCATCAATTCCTACTACCTCAGTTCTGGTATACTGCCAGAAGAGTTCAGGTACCCCATGACAAAGACCCAACGAAGATCGTTGACTCCATTCTGTGTGACACCAAATTTGACTCCACCAAAATCAACCCTGCCATTATCAGGAAAGCACTGAGTCTTCCTACCTCTACCAAAGAAAACCGCTTTGTCCCTCTCCCAAACCACAAAAACCATGCTGATAGGGAAGCCATCACTGCATTCTTCGATGCAATGGGTTACGTATGGGACACTGGAAGGGACAAGAAGCCTGAGAAGAAACTGATCATGATCAAGAAGTCCAAAATGCCCCGCGAGATTAACTTCATCTTCGCACATCTAATAAGCTGCATGACAGCGAAGAATTGCTCTTCTGATCAAGCTGCTCAACCTCAGCAAGAAATGTGCTATGCATTGCTGAAAGGTCTAAATGTTGACTGGGCCTCAATCATCTACGACGACCTTGCGTTCAGAGTGGATATGGCTGAAAGACCTTCATGGGTTCCTTATCCCAGATTCATCAGCGCCGTCTTTCAACAAGGACTTGGCGAGAAGTACCCAAAATAGGGTGATCTGATACTCTCTCAGGTTGGCCCTAAGGTGCTCGACTTCAAGCCGCTGGAAAACAAGGTACGTCTTTCTACTATCTTATCTCTTCTCAATCCTCCTTCTTCTACTTCTGCAGCTCATTCAGTGTAAATCCCCAC
Source organism: Saussurea involucrata (assembly GCA_033807775.1). Lineage (NCBI taxonomy): Eukaryota > Viridiplantae > Streptophyta > Magnoliopsida > Asterales > Asteraceae > Saussurea > Saussurea involucrata. Next base: position 27,126,491 of record CM066318.1, read on the forward strand.
CGCTGATACCTACGCTGCACCCTCCACTCCTTCTCGAAAAAGGAAACACTCAACTTCTGTTAGAGCACTTTGTAGCTATCAAGACAATATTAATATCTTGTACTATTCTTCTTAGTAGAGACATGGACATGTCATGGCCCTACTATATAAAGAAGACTCTTTTGTTATTTCCATAACACTTTATGCTGTTGATCCAAACCCTCAGTGATTTGATAATGACCCTCTCTTATATACTTAGTGAAAATTGTAAGTAAACAATATGTATCAGAGTTTCACTATCGCTGATAAGTACTAAGATCTTACAGTACCGCTGATAGGAACTCTCGCTCTTTTAAATTAAACATTCAGCGAACACTGTTCATCATTAATGCTCTGAGTCTGTTCAGTCATTATGATGATCGCTGATAAGTTAGTTGTTTACTTATGATCCCTGAAGACAAGTTTCACGTCAACAAAGGTTCTATGCTGAAGTCGAAGATCAAGCTCAAGAACCAGCTACAAGTCTCCTAATGAACTGATGCGGATCAGCGAAGACTCAGATTTGTCCACTCAACGTGAAGTATCAAGTACAAGACTTCAGCTATCGCTGAACTTTATCATTCGCTGATAATCGCTGAATCAACGAAAGCTGATCATGAAGTCCTCCGTACAAAGTACTTTTGTCTTAACCACCCTTGCACGACTCTGTACGAAATGTCAGAAAAGAACCTCCGAAAATCTGAAATCGTACAACCACTCTGATACTACACTATTCATCCATACGGCTACTAAGGTTGTCAACCAAGGTCAATGACATGCAACCAACCAGCTGATGACACGTGTAAAGTGTATACTGACTTGCATTAAATGCATGCAGTATATAAAGAGATGAACTCACTTCATTTGAAGTAACTTGCTAACTCTGGACAAGTTCAAATCTCTTATCTCAAATAGGTTATTATTAGTAATTTCCTTATCTCTCTTAGTGCAAGAAACCTTAGTGTTCCAACTTGTTTAGATTTAGGTTTATCCTTAATCTTGTCTCCACAACAAGCTGTAAATTGTTAATGATTTATCAATAAACCATTTAGAACAGTAAAATCTGTGTGTTTGTATTCAACCCCCCCCCCCCCCCCCTTCTACAAACTTGTATAGGCCTTCGGGACCTACAAGTGGTATCAGAGCAGATTTGTTTAATCTCATAAACAAGATCTAATCTAAGATATTTCTCTTCCTTGCTATTATCTGAAAATGGCCAATACAAACACAAATTATATAGACAATGGTTCTCTTGCAAAACCCCCTAGATTTTCCAGAGATAACTTCAACTTATGGAAAAATAGGATGACACTCTTCTTAGAAGGTGTAGACCCTACTATGCCTTACTATATTGAGAATGGTCCATTCATCCCTGTAAGATTTGATGCTGCAGTTCCAGGCACTGAGAATAGACCTGCTATTCCAGAAAGGCTGGTACCTAAAGAAATCCATCAATGGACTGACGAAGATAAGAAGAAAGTGGCTATAGATACAAAAGCCAGATCCATACTATCCATGGCTCTTCCTGACGAAGTCTACCATTCCGTCATGAATCTGAAATCATCAAAACCCATGTGGGACACAATATGTGTTCAGTATGAAATAAAACGTGTGAAGTCCAGGACTCAAGAAAGATCAACCTGGTAAGACAATACGAAAGCTTCATTTCTGGTAAGAATGAAACTCTCTCTGAAGTTCACCAACGTTTTAATTGTTTAATTATAGATCTAAAAACTGTTGGTAAGGAATATTCTAACTTTGAAGTGCTAACAAAGTTTCTAGAATGTTTACCTGAAAGCTGGGACAATTTTTCCATGTGTCTCAAGCTGTCAAAGGATCTAAGATCAATGACCCTTGCTACCTTATATGGCACGTTGCTGAATCATGAGCAATCAAGCCATCTTAAGAAGAATCTTGTAAAAGATTCCAAAAGCACCCATGTTGCTTTAATCTCAGAGGAACCTTCTACTCAGCGACCCTCGGTCACTATCACTGAGTTAGAGAGTAACTCTGAAAGTTCATCAGATTCTGATTTTTCAGATGATGAATCCTTGGCTCTCCTAACCAAAAAGTTCAGGAGATTTGCCAAGAAGAAAATGTTTAGAAAGAACAAACCTCTTTCCATAGCTGGCAAGCCTAAATCATCAGTTTTTGTTGATAAGGCTACTGCTACTTGTTTTAACTGCGAAAAGATAGGACATTTTGCTAACGAGTGCAGGTCTAAGAAAGTTTCTAGACCCTCAGTTTTGACAAAGAAATCCTTTGTTCCAAGGAATAAAGATGACAAATACTCAAAGCTGAAAGACAAATATGCGAAGCTGAAAAGCTTTAAGAAGAAAGGAAAAGGCCTGATGGCTGACTATGATTGGGCTGCTTCTGATGAAGAAGCATCATCATCTGATTCTGAAGATGATGAAGCAAATCAATGTCTCATGGCCAAGATTGAAGAGGAAGAAAGCTCAGACATTCCCTCCACTTCAACCTCTGCTATTCAGGTATCACCTTCTTTCTTTACCAATATTGCAAATATTGATGAAGCTGATAGTCTCCGTAAGATCGATCTCTTGACTAGAAGTTTATACGAAGCCATGAACGGCAAAACTGTGGTTGAAAACCAAAATCTTGATCTCGCTGAAAAACTTAAAAACTGCCACCTTCAAATAGAAAAGCTTTCTAAAATTGAAGAAGATTTTAAAGATCAAGTATATTTAAATCAGCTAGTCAAAATCGAACGAGCAGAAGCTATCGCTGCATTAGAGGCTGAAAAAGCTACTGTTGAAAGATGGTGTAATTCTTCAACAAAGATCACTGAGATAATTAAGGCTCAGATTCCTCTGAGTGATAAACGTGGTCTGGGTTATAAATATGATACTCCAAAACCAACCACTGAACGTTCAATGCTTAAATTTGGAACGTTCGTATCCTCAGTCGCTGACACTTCATCATCTCAGTGCTTCTCGTCCATTACACCAATCCCTGAGGAAACTCCTACCTCCTCAAAAGGCAAGGAGAAAATGGTTTATTCAAAGCCTACCTCTGTCTCTAAAGACAAAGGTAAAGGAATTGTTATTTATCAAAATCCTCAGAAGGGTACCTTAGTACCAAAGTTGAATGCTTCTAAAGCTTCAGTGATCTACCCCTCTGGATCTAGAAATCAGATCTCTGGATTTATTCAGCGTGGATCTATTCAGCGATCTACTCCTAGACTCAGAGTGGATGTCCTTGGTAAGAAATCTAAAGAACTGAATGTTCGTCCCATTTCTAAAGCCAATAGTTTACTTGGTGATGGCACTTCTAATTCAAAATTAAAAGCTCAGCATTCAAATGATCCTAGAACTACTTTTAGCTATAGGAAATGTTATCACTGTGGACTAACTGATCATATTGCTAGTAAGTGCCCCACAGCCACCAAAGCTGAAAAGATAGCTAAGGTGAAGATTGCCCCCAAGGCAAAGAAGACCAACCGTGGTGCAAATCAGGTCAAGGTGAAATCTACCACTGAGGTTAAGAAATTAACCAAAGTGAAGAAAGACAAAGTTGAATCTTCAAATGCTGCGAAGACCGCTGAACCTTCCATTCCAACTACTTCCACTGAAAAACGTGTTTACATGGTTAAGTGGGTACCCAAGAAAAATTAATCTTCCTTTGTAAATGCAGGTTAAGAAGGGTATCTGGTATCTCGATAGCGGATGCTCTAGACACATGACTGGAAAGAAAAACCTGCTCGCTGAATACAAGGAAGAGAAGGGTCCCTCTGTGACTTTCGGTGGAAATGGAAAAGGACACACCCGAGGGTATGGTGTACTTTCAAATGGTACAACCTCCTTCAGAAGAGTCGCATATGTTGAAGGGCTGAAGCATAATCTTCTAAGCATCAGTCAGCTTTGCGACATGGATAACAAAGTAATTTTTACTAAGGAATCCTGCTTTGTCTCTGACAAAAAGGAGAAGATAGATCTCAGCGGTTATCATTTGGAAAATGTTTATGTAATAAACATGGACTCAACAACCACTGAGAACTCCTGTTTCTTCTCAAAGGCCTCATCTGATGTCAACTGGCTATGGCATAAGAGGCTCTCTCATCTAAATTTCAAGACACTGAATACTCTTTCGTCAAAAGAGTTAGTCACTGGTCTACCTCAGCATTCATATGCCAAAGAGTCATTATGTTCAGCGTGTGAAAAAGGGAAGCAGACCAAAGCAAGCTTTAAGTCAAAGCAAGTTTCTTCAGTGTCATCTCCTCTACAACTACTCCATATGGATTTGTTTGGCCCTGTTAACAAACAATCCATCGCTGGAAAGAAATATACGCTGGTCATAGTTGATGAATTCTCTCGCTTCACTTGGGTAATGTTTCTCCGTTCTAAGAGTGACACCCCTGAAGAACTCATCACCTTTGTTCGGAAGATGGAAACTCTAAACAATATGATTGTTCGCTCAATAAGGAGTGATCATGGAACTGAATTCAAAAACAGTTCTCTTGATTCCTTCCTTGAGAGTAAGGGTATTTCTCACAACTTTTCGTCAGTGAGAACACCGCAACAAAATGGAGTCGCTGAAAGAAGAAATAGAACAATTATTGAAGCTGCACGTTCAATGCTCAGCGATTCTCACCTGCCTACTCAGTTTTGGGCAGAATCTGTCAACACTGCTTGTTTTACGCAAAACAGGTCGCTGATAGTTAAAAGATTCAAAAAGACAGCCTATGAACTCTTTCATGGGAGAAAGCCTTCAATCAGCTTTCTTCACATCTTTGGATGTCAGTGTTTCATACTGAACAACAGAGATGCCCTTGGAAAGTTTGATCCTAAGGCTGATGATGGAATCTTTCTTGGATACTCCTCAGTTTCCAAAGCCTTCAGAGTCTTCAATCGAAGAAGACAAACTGTAGAAGAAACTATTCACGTCACGTTTGACGAATCCCGTTCAGCGAACTCTAAACCGAACGCTGATACAGAAGAACTGAATCAATGGATGTTTTCTCATCTTGGTGATTCAGAAGATATTCCCACTCCTCATGCTCATCCAGTAGAAGATGATAGTCCCACTATCATTCCAAACATGCAGAATAGTGAAGCTGAAACATCATGGGTCTCAGCTGTTCCTATAAACACTATACCTGCAGTTGATCCAAATGTCTCAGACATTCCATCTATTTCTCAGCAATCAGTGAATGAAGTGACAAATGCAAACATTCCTCTCTTAGCTGATAATCCAGAAGTAGTTGAAGCCTCATCTTCAGTTTCTCCAGTTCAGACTGAGTCAGCGACGTATGCTCCGGCTCAGCGATGGACTGTAAATCACCCAATCGATCAAATTCTTGGTGATCCAAATGCTGGTATTCAGACTCGTAGAAGTGCAGGTAATATTTGTTTATTTGTTAACTTTATTTCTCTAACTGAACCAAAGAAAATAGATGATGCCCTCAGAGATCCAAACTGGGTCAGCGCTATGCAAGAAGAGCTGACTGAATTCGAAAGAAACAAAGTTTGGAAACTCGTTCGTAGACCAACTGACAAAACGGTGATATGCACTAAATGGGTCTATCGAAACAAGTTGGACGAACATGGTACTGTAACTCGCAACAAAGCTCGTCTTGTTGCTCAGGGATACAGACAAGAGGAAGGCATAGATTATGACGAAACATTTGCTCCAGTAGCAAGACTTGAATCTATTCGTCTTTTCTTAGCATATGCTGTACACAAAAACTTCACTGTACATCAGATGGATGTTAAGTCAGCGTTTCTGAATGGAAAGCTGAATGAAGAAGTTTATGTGGAACAACCTCCAGGATTCTCAGATCCTAAGCGTCCAGGTTATGTTTATAAACTGGATAAGGCACTTTATGGCTTAAAGCAAGCTCCACGTGCATGGTATGACACTCTTTCCACTTATCTCCATATTGAAAAATTTGAGCGAGGTAAGATTGACAAAACTCTATTTTTTAGAAAAGTGAAAGGTCATATCATTCTAGTTCAAATATATGTTGATGACATTATATTTGGTTCAACTAACCCTGAGCTTTGTACTCGTTTCGCTGATAGAATGAAAGATGAGTATAAAATGAGCATGATGGGTGAACTAACATATTTCCTTGGTCTTCAGATTAAGCAAACTGAAAAAGGAACTTTCATTAATCAGGGAAAATATGTTAAAGATATGCTGAAGAAATTCGACTTAACTGAAAGTTCAGCTATGAAAACCCCTATGGCACCACCGCTGACACTTGATAAGGACACAAAGGGTGTTCCTGTCAATGTCACGCTGTACCGTGGGATGATCGGCTCACTATTGTATCTTACAGCTAGCCGACCCGATATTATGTTTGCAACATGCTTGTGTGCACGATATCAAGCTGAACCAAAGATATCTCATATGAATGCTGTAAAGCGAATATTTCGATATCTTAAGGGTACATCAAATCTAGGCCTTTGGTACCCCAAAGACTCAGGATTCGATCTAACCGCCTATTCAGACAGTGATTTTGCAGGCTGCAAAATGGATAGGAAAAGCACCACAGGAGGATGTCAGCTCCTGGGTGGAAAGCTGGTAAGTTGGACAAGTAAGAAGCAAAACTCAGTGTCCACTTCCACAGCTGAAGCTGAGTATGTAGCCGCTGGAAGCTGTTGTTCTCAAGTCTTGTGGATGAGAAATCAGCTACTAGACTATGATCTTCAGCTCTCCAAAATTCCAATCTATTGCGACAACACTAGTGCCATCGCTATAGGCAACAACCCAGTGCTACACTCAAAGACAAAACACATCGAAATCAGATATCATTTTATCAGAGATCATGTGATGAATGGTGATATAGAACTTCATTTTATTCCAACTGATTATCAGTTAGCTGATCTATTTACCAAACCTCTTGATGAGACAAGATTCAACTTTCTCATCAGCGAGCTTGGAATGCTGAACTTTGAAGGATAAAACCTTCAGCGGTTCACATTGATCAGCGATAGGATAAAATCAACTTGTATAACCCATTCTATCATTCTCTCTGAATAAACTTGATTCGCTGATATCAAGGTATGTTTACTCTCTCTGACATATCGCATGTAAATGCAAGATTTCAAAATAAATTGCATCGCTGAATATCTCTTCCTTAACAGCGACTTTTTGAAATTTCTTAAAACCTTCACTGATATTTCTATTCAGTGCTTCATGTTTTCAAAGAGTCCCTGAGTTTTTCAAAACCTCAGAGACAACCAAGAATATGAAAGGACAGTTGTGGCGTCATTGCAATGGATAAACCCCGGCACGTTCTTCTTTCTGACACACGTTTGCACGTTTCGTTCAAACTTCCAATCAAATGCAAACACGTGTTCGTGTCATGATGAAAACCTTTTCCCGCTCAAGGTTTTCTCTCTCTAAAATATCTATATAAACAACTCTTGGTTTATATTTTATCTTTTACGCGATCAAATCTTCCTCCGCAAGAAAAGAATTACTGTTGCATTTGTGCTCTCAAATCTTCAAAGAACTGTTCATCATCTTCTTCATCAAACATCAAGGTTATTATGTTCTTATTTATTACCAAATGCTTAACTTGTTTCTGATCTTATCATTGTTTTAAACAAGATCAAACAAAAGAACTTCTTAAAAATAAAATCATTTCTTTCATGGTTTTATGAACACAACCATTTCATGGTTGTTCTTCAAGTTTTAAATCTAAATCTTAAACTTGTTCTTCATTCGTATCCAGATTTTTTTTAGAAACTGGAATACAAGACTTTATGGGTTTTACATTTCCTTTCAAATCATGAAAAACCCTAATCTTCATTAAGACGTTTATGTCTGAATGAAATGGATAAAATTCGAAACATCTTAATGGAAATTTCTTTCCACATTAAGATAATTCTTATTTGTTAACATCTTTGGTTGAACTGATAATACAGAGAAATGGCAACTTCAAAGATCAATGTTACCGCTGAGAACATCTCCGCTGACTCTGAGGAAGTGGAAATCATCAAAGCCCCTCAGGTTAAGTTCAAGCTGGATCAACTAGATTGGACCAAGGTCAACAACCTCTCTGCGCTTCTCGAGTTTCCTCCTCGAAAGAAAGTCACACATCTGGATGATGCTGTGAATTTCCTGAAAAACTGCTGCATTTCAACAGCCCTGACCATCACACCTCCTGCAAGTCAGCTGCTACTATCCCAGTTCTGGTACTCTGCCAGACACTCTCAGCTACCATCCGCCAAAGATCCCTCCAAAACTATTGATTGCATACTCAGCGATACTGAGTATGGCACAATAAAGATAACCCCCGCAATCATTCGAAAAGCCCTAAACCTTCCCAATGCTACCAAAGAAAAACCGTTTGTTCCATTCCCTGACCATAAGAAGCATGCTGACAGAGAAGAAATCATTGCTTTCCTCGACGCAATGGGTTACATCTGGGAAACTGGAAGGGACAAGAAGCCCGAGAAGAAGCTGACGCTGATAAAGAAGTCCAAAATGCCCAGCGAGATGAATTTCATCTTCGCACACCTGATCAGTTGCATGACAGCGAAGACCGGATCCTCTGATCAAGCCGCTCAACCTCAGCAGGCTATGGGATACGCACTGCTGAAAGGTCTACATATTGACTGGGCATCTATCATTTATGATGACCTAGTGCAAAGAGTAGATTCTGCAGCTGACAGACCTACATGGGTTCCCTACCCCCGATTCATCAGCGCCATCTTCCAATATGGCCTGAAGGACAGCTATCCTCAAGAGGGTGACCTGAAACTTTCTCAGGTTGGCCCTAAGGTGCTCGATTTCAAACCTGTCGACAATGAGGTACGTCTCTCTACCCTTCTCTCTCTTCTTAAACCAAATTCTTCGACTTTTGTGGCTCCTTCAGCGACGATACCCATCGCTGATTCCCCGGCCACACAATCCTCTCCTTCTAAGAAAAGGAAACACTCTACAACCCAACTTGGTTCCAAAAGGATCAAGAAAACCAAGGAGCAACCCCAACAATCCCATGCTGAAGACTCCTCAGCTCATTCTGAAGAGCTGAAGGAAAGTTCCGTGGTACGCTCTGCCACACCCGTGCAAGCCATCCCTCCAATCCAGACTTCAGCATCTCCAAACGCTGAGGTTAGAAACTTGGAACCTACCCAACCTCCCTCAGTCTCTCAAAAGACTGATGAAGTGATTCTCAGCGATTCCAACGCTGAACTCATAACCCGAACCCCATTCTTATCCTTCGCTTCTCCCTCCACGCACTTGGACACTCCTCCAAAGAACACTGGAGATGCCATCATTCCAGAACCCACAGCTGAAGCTTCTCAAAGAATGATGAAGAAAGGACCTGCAGAGATCACCATACCTCACCGTACTTTCGAAGAGGATATGGAACATTTTTCAGAAACTTGCAACTTTGACGAGTTCATCAATCCTCCTGCAGGTACAAATAAAATCCTATACACTGTAACTAAACCTGAAACTTCTGAGCTTTCCTTTGTTCACAAGTACTTATCTGTTACAGGTCCTAATTTGGGAGACATCAACGCCTCTCTGAAGTCCGTGGAAACCAAGCTGACAGATCTCACCACTACTCTTTCCAACAACTCTTCAGCTGTAACAAACGCTGGAGAGAATTTGACAAAGGTGACAACGGTGGTGGAAAAGAAAGCTTCCACAGACGACATCAAGATTGTTGATAAGACTCTCAGCGATTTCGCCAAAGTGCTCGCTGACATCTACACTGACTACACCTCACTCAAAAACTCTGTTTCCTCCATGTCTGGCGAAGTCACAACGCTGAAGACATCGGTTGGAGCCTTAGAGGGTGATATGTCAGCTGTAAAGACTGACTTAGGCTCTGTAAAGACCGATGTTGGTGAGATGAAAACGATGATCCAGCAGCTACTCAACAAGGCAAATACTCCAGCTCCTGAACCGACCCCTGCCCCTGCATTGGAAACTTTCACGGCGACGGATCGCAAAGAGCTGGAAAAGATCAATCCTGCTATAACTGGCCTAGAAGTCAGATTAGCAAAGATTGAAAGCTGTGTGGGTATCTCTGGCCAAGAAGACAGAGAGCCTCCCACAGCTGCAGAGTCTACCCATTCCTCCCCCAATCATCATGAGAAAGAGGGGGAGAAGAGCGTTGAACATCCCGAGGAAAAGAGCGCTGAACATACCGATGAGAAGAGCGCTGAGGATCTTGAAAAGAGCGCTGAAAACCTTTCCCATGATGAATCTATTAGGGGAGAGAAGAATGAAGATCTTATCGCTGGACCTCAGGGAGATGAAAACCCTGAGGGAACCGAGAAGCTCGCCTCTGTATCTGAGGGGGAGCAACTCGAAGAAGACGCTGAAGAATCCGAAGCAGAAGATGATGAAGACATCGACATCCCTGATAATGAACCATCCTCCTCTCCAAGGAATGATGATGATGATGACGAAGATGACGATGATTTCTTTATCGTCAAACCTGCCCCAAGGATTAAAGCTCTTAAGGGGATTTCAATAAACGAACCAACAGGGGATCGGACAAAGACAAAGCCCTCAGCCTTTGGCGCTAAGAAAGGCAAAGGCAAAAGCGTCGCTGAAGATGACAATCTGACGATCTTGCTTGAAAAGCCAGTTTGTCAGGTACACTAAACATCTCTCACTCCATCCCTCCTCTATGAGTTCTACTACCCTAGCCTACACCTGAACATATTTCTCTTTCTCTTTCTACCCAAGTTCTTCTACCCATGTTCTTATTTGTAAGATCGCTGTGTTTCAGCTAGTCCTCTCCCCTGTTTGAGGATGTCGCTGAAGGTTCTACTACTGCGACTTCACAAATAAAGCCAGCTGTTGCTGATGAAATAATCCCAGTCTTAGATTTGATCTCTGAGACTGATGAACCAGAAGAACAACCTCTCTCGCACAGAAACAGACCTTCCTCAGTTCCTCAAAAGCTGAGTGAAGAGGATCAAAAGAGAAGAGAGGAAATAATAAAGCGATTCGAGGATCAGCGAATCATTCTAAGACGTGATCAACTTCCTTCAGTTCCTCCAAAGTTCAAAATCTCCAAAGCTGAATACCAGGAACACCTTAGAGTTGAACGCCTTATCGCTGAAAGGAAGGAAGCTGAAGAGAAAGACAGAGAATACGCCATCAAGCTTACTCAACGATCAATCAAAGGCAACCTTCTTCAATACAATCTTCAACAGATTGTCTTCAAGTCTTGAACATGAATTTCAGAAAGATGTGAAACCATCCACATTTTTGAACTTTTAGGTGTAAGCGCATTCCGAGAACCACTCAGAACTAAGATAACCAAATTCGGTGTAAGCGCATTCCGAGAACCACTCAGAACTAAGATAACCAAATTCAGCAACATTTGGACTTCACATGATCCTTCTTCCCCTGATCTTCAGTCTTTGTTCACGAATCTTTGACTTGAAATATATTTGACTTGAAAGCTCTTTGACATGAAATTGAATTAAACATTTCTCCCCCTTTTTCGATGAAAGTGAGCATCATTATCATCGAAAACCTTCTTCAATTTCAGTCGCATCTCTTAGTATTACTAACAATCTCCTCCTTAGTGGATAACCTTGCTCCCCCTCAAAATAAGAATTATGGAGCAATTTGTTTTCTCCCCCTGAAAGTATGCATATATTTCAATAACGTACAGTATTTGAAATTGTAGCACAAATTTTAAAACAAATTTACACAAGTTAAATAAAATTCATTGAACTTCATTGTATAACTACTAACATTTGATCATTTGAAAGCTTTACAAAAGAAATTCAACTTAATGAAATTTAACAGATTTTGCAATCAAATGAAATCAAATGCATGTGTTTGGATTCAAAAACAAGACATCATTGCATATCAAGTTACAAACGTTCAGTTTCAACCCCTTTATTAAATCTATTTGGTGTGCTAGCATGCGAAATATGATTAGCATCAAGCGTATGCAATTCTAAAACATATAAGAATACTTTGCTCTACTCACACTATTTGTCCAAAATCATAATTTCATAAATTTACGGGTTTATCGCGACTTTGTATTTTCCCAAGTTTCAAGAGATGTGTGCTCATTGGCATCTTTTGATTTTGTGCTCATTGGCATCTTTTGATTTTGTGCTCATTGGCATCCTTTGATTTTGTGCTCATTGGCATCCTTTGATTTTGTGCTCATTGGCATCTTTTGATCAAAAAGTTTAGTAAGAATAAGATACACCGTTAAACATGACTTTCTATCTGGTTCTATAGCAGGATTTGGGTTAGCAGATCCCAGACCAGTTGGCCTTAGGTGCTAGGTGACGAGCACCCCTTAGAACTTAATTTCCCAAACCAGAAAGGCCACATCGATATATCTTAAACCCATTTGTACCAGTAGAACATGGCTTTCTATCTGGTTCTATTGCAGGAGGGTCAGCCGATCCCAGACCAGTTGATCTTAGGGACTAGGTGTCGAGCACCCCTTAGGACTTACTCTCCCAAACCAGAAAGGCCACAGGCACAAACTTTCAAACTAAATGATAGTGCAACAATTTTATCTCAATCACTTGGTTCTAAAATATAGTGCTTCTCCCATATTTTCATTTCCATCCATCACTCAGACATTTAGGCTTTTTGAGCATTATATTCTATATAAGTCCAGATTCACATAATTTTGAGCATTCAGCATAATTTCATTCATGTTTTGCTGACCTTTCGATTAATTTCAGAGGTGAAAGTTGAAACAGATCTAACTCAGATAATACAAAAATACTTGTAAAATCATCTTTTAGCACACATTTAATTCATTGAATGAAAATTGAAAATTTTATCTCATTGAATTAAATTTGTAAAGATTCAAGTTTTCAAAGTGGTAGAAACAAAATATAATCCAATGTTACCTTTTACCACGTTCCTTGAAACAGAAAGATGTAACAGTTAAAGATATCACCTGAGAAGTATGAGTTCTAAACTGATTTGTTTAGAAGTCTTAGTCTTTGAAGTACGGGTCCTGAACTGAATTGTTCAGAAGCCAAAGTCGTTGAAGCACGGGTTTTGAACTGATATGTTCAAAAGCCAATGTCGTTGAAGCACGGGTTTTGAACTGATATGTTCAAAAGCCAATGTCGTTGAAGCACGGGTTTTGAACTGATATGTTCAAAAGCCAAAGTCGTTGAAGCACGGGTTTTGAACTGATATGTTCAAAAGCCAATGTCGTTGAAGCACGGGTTTTGAACTGATATGTTCAAAAGCCAATACCTCTTTACTCCCCCTTAATGGTACAAGTAATCTTCTTCCGAGAGTTCATCGCTTTGCTTCTAAATCTGCAAACACAGATTAAGTAGATTTTGGTACCCAACGTGTCTTGGGTCCTGGCTTGTTAAGCGGAGCTCTATAGGAAGGAAAATGATAAGTACCATACCAATATTGAACACTCTCATTTTTAATAAAATCATTAGTACCACAATAAGAACAACTAAAATTCTTTTGTGCTAACCTGATTAAATGATTTGCGGAATAGAATGAATCAGGATTAGCAAAAGATTTAGCTTTCAGATTAGTGTTCTTGTTGGGAACAGATGATTTTGGCTCACCTTTTTCAGTAGACGTACCTTTTACTCTCCATTGCATGTTGACTTTCTTATATGAAGGAAGATCAGCATATTGATACTTGGAAGAATTATCCACCGAGTGATCATAGAATAGATTAGAAGGACGAATCAGACATTCTGAATAGCATTTGGATTTGTTAAATGACTTCACTTTGTAAGATAAGTCATTCCGTTCCTTGGTCACCAAATCAAGCTTCTTCTGAATATTAGACTTGACCCTCTTCTCTTTCATGATGTCAGTCGATAATGCAGCCAAATTCATTGTCAATTTATGAATTTCCTGCCGAAATATCTTCCTTTCTTTAGAAAATTCGTCTTTAACGCACCTAGCCTGAAAGTCAGCTTTCTTCATCTTTTCTAGCTTTTGACTTTCTTTATCTAGCTCTTGTCTTTCCTTTTCTAAGTCCTTTTGAAGATCAGAAATTTTCTTTGACAGTTTCGCATTCTTCGCTTCAAAGCTTTTCCTTTCTTTTTCATACTCGACCCTTTCCTTCTCCAACTTCTCCTTTTCAAGAAATAAAACTTTCTCAAAGTCAGAAACGTGTTTTGAAAGTTTTATGCATTTCAGTTCAAGTACTTTCTTTTCTTCAAAAGAAAAATTAGACAGTTTTCTCTTTAGATCGGCATTTTCACTGTCCAAATTCTTTTCTTTATCTTGAACTTCTTTTAATTGAGTATGTAACTTTAAGTTCCACTTCACTCTCTTTTCTTCTCTACTCTTCAAATCGACATTTTCTTTTTGAAGAGTTGTTACTTTCTCTTGAAGATTCTCGATTTGATCGTGCAGACTTGAGTTGTCTTTCTTTGTTTCAAGATCTGCAATATAAACTTCAAGATCAGTTATTCTTTTAGTAAGTTTATCATTTGAAGAAGAAATGTCTAAAATTTGTCTTTTCAGATCAACATTTTCTTCCTCCAATGCTTTATTTAAAATAGGAACTGAAGGATTTGAAATAGGAGTTGAAGAATTTGAAGCATTGTCTTTAATAGGAGTTTGTGATATTGGAGATGTTTCTGTTAAAAGAACTTGTTGCAAAATTCCATTATTTGACTTAACAAAAACTTGTGGTTTAGGAGTTATTTCTGGTATAATAAATTGTTGCAAAATTGTTTGTTGCAAACTTTCATTTGATGATTTAACCAGAACTTTTGCAATTGGGGGTATCTCCTTTATAATAGTTTGCTTCAATCTTAAAACCCCATCTTCTGTATAAGTAGACATCTTGAAGAAAACCTGAAAAGAAACACAAAAAATATTAACAAAAATATACCTAATAGAGTGATCGTCAAGAGAAACTTCGCTTAGAAGTTAGAATTATGTGCACACTCTTAAAAAAAATTTATATAAATTTTTTTTCTTGAAAAGCCCTTACAGTGTATGAAATACACTATAGAAAAAATTTCGGAATAAATTTTTTTTTCAAAAAACTCTTTTTTTTTTTTTACACTGATGAGTTGACACAAGTCGAATAAAAAAAATTCACAAGATTTCGGATGTATAAGGATTCGAATTCAATGAATTCAGATGAAGAAGGATTCGAATTCAATGAATTCAGATGAAGAAGGATTCGAAATCAATGAATTCGAATGAAGTTGGATCCGAAATCAATGAATTCGGATGAAGAAGGATTCGAATTCAATGAATTCGGATGAAGAAGGATTCGAATTCAATGAATTCGGATGAAGAAGGGTTCGAATTCAAGGAATTCGAATGCAGAAGAGTTCGAATTCAACACTTGTAACAATCAAGAACACTCCGAATTGACTGAAATCAAGTAGAAAATCCCTTGAGTGGTCCGAATTCCGATGATTTCGACTCAGTAGGATTCGAATTCTGGACAAGAAGGGTTCGAATTCTGAAGGATTCAAGAATGGTCCGAATTGATGAATTCGTATGCTTTGTTTCTGTTTCGAATTGATGAATTCGGATGTTTGGCTCCTGTTCCGAATTAATGAATTCGGATGTTTGGTTCCTGTTCCGAATTGATGAATTTAAAGGTACACACTAAGTACACTCACACTGTACACATACTAATACACGCCATGCACACACTAACACACACTCTTTCTGCCACGTCACACATTCAAACACAGTAGGATTTCTTTATGAATGCGAATAGTAGACTTTTAAAACTGATGTGAGAACTTCTCATGTGCAGCACCTTTTTCTTCTTTGCATAATTTCTTTGTTGACCTGTACCAATAAAACTCAACACACAAATATTAAACCTGAATTTTAAGATCAAACAAAATCAAAAACACCTTTTCAAGAACACAAAAAAATTCAAAATCTTCAAATTGATCAATTCTTGATGTGTTTTTGTAAATCTTTTGATGCAAAACTGATTTATATCAATGGAGAAACACTTTGCAATCAAAATCAAAACAAAAAACAAGCAAGAAATGCATAACCCATTTGTGTTCTTCAAGTTCTTCAACAATGGAGATTTTCTTTAAAAATCTTCAAAAAATCTTCAAATCTTCAAGAAATTGGACGAATTTGCACACAATTCAATCTCCCAAAGCTCTGATACCAATTGTGAAACCAGTTTCTATTAGTTAATCATCAAATCATCCATTGATCTTGAACATAATAGAGATTTACATAGGAATTATGCACTTTCTTTCTCTAGAATGCTCTCACTTCTCTCTCTAGAATATTACAATTAAGATCACTAATGAATTGCTTTCCTTTGACTTGCTTGAGACTTGCTTAACATCTAAGCTAACTAATCCTATTTATACCTAGGATTACAAAGCATTAAATCTAATCTACTTTGACTTTTCAATTAAAGCTACTTTGACTTTGACTATCTTTGACTTTTACATTGTTTGACCATTACAAGACTTTAACAATAAATCTTGAATACAATAATGCTCTAACAATTTCTTGTTAGGTCCATGATCTTCATACAATCCAAGTATTGTGTAACAAGATGATGAAGAACATTATTGAAAAGGAAATCTAACCTAGAGAGAACACAAAGTGATTAGAGATCTACATCTTGTATTAATGAATTCACTTCTTACAAACTACAAGTAAAGACCTATTTATAGTCTTCATCACTTGCTACAACAATTAAGCATAAGCCCTTTAACACAGCTATTGCTTTACAAAACTTTCTATTATAAAGGACAACTTCAGTGTCCTAACAGATCTTCTTTTTCAGCTCAGTGTTTTCAATTTCCAAGATCTTTAAGTTTTCTTCAGATTTATCAAGTTTCGCCGAACTTTCAGATAACTGTAATTTCAGTTCTTGCTTTTCTTTGTGATGGATTTGACAATTTCTTGCTACTATATTGTAGTTTGTTTCAAGCAATTCAAACCGTCCTGTGAGTTCTTTAAGTTCTCTGGAAGGAGAATAATTAGTCATTGTTATCTGAAAAGATATAAATGACCGTTATCAGATACTTCGTGAGAATTAGAATTATGCACACACGATTAATCAGAGAAAAATCGATTAAAGTCAGAAAAAATTTCAAAATCAAAATTTGAAAACAAATTATAAAATTGTCGCTCAAAAATTAATTCCGAAAAATTAATGTGGAAAACTGGACTTTAAATCGGCAAACCTGCAAAAGATAAGAAAAATATATCAGTTATGAGCAAAAGCAGGTAAAATTTGACAAAAATGACAAGAAATGAAAAATAACGAAGAATAGGGACTAAAAATGACAATTTACGAAACTAAAACGAAAAACAAGGACTAAAAGTGCAAAAACACAAAACTCAAAACATGGACTAAAACTGAACTAAATGGAAACTTAAAACTAGATGGACTAAAAACGTAATAAAGTGAAACTATAACTACAGGGACTAAAATGAACAAACTCGAAAACTATTAACTACAGGGACTAAATCTGACAAAATTTTAAACTGCAACTACAGGGACTAACTTTGACAATTCCTAAACTATCTAAATGATTCTAACGAAAAGGACTAAAATTGAAGGAAAAATAACGAAACTAACGGAACATAACGGATTTGGACCAAAATTGTTAGAAACTTAACGGACACTTAACGGTGCCGTTAAGTTACTGCTCATTTTCAAGATTTACGAGCAACAGGTTTTCAGCTTTGATTTTATGCACCTTTTCACGTTAAATTCGGTTTCTTTTCGTGTCTATGTGTTATAAGATAAACAAACAACAAGATTCACCAATTAAAACAAACACATGCAACGAGAATGGATTGATAACAATTCAAGAATATCAACTCCGACTAGCACGTTTTTCCGACGAGACTAGTTTCATGCGATAAGAAACTGAGATTTGGACGACAACCACTGGACTTTGTGCGATTAGAATGTTCCTCGGGCAAGTTTTGATTGACCAAAGAGTCTGATCGTACGAATTTTATGCGAGAACTTGTTTTGATCGCACAAAATGTAAACAACTAAGTTTTTCGGCGATGAAGTTTTATGCGACTAAAAGTTCTGATCGCATGAACGTTATGCGGTGAACGTTGATCATAAGCTTTGCGCGAGATCTTTGGACCAAAATTGTTAGAAACTTAACGGATACTTAACGGTGCCGTTAAGTTACTGCTCATTTTAAAGCTTGACGAGCAACAAGTTTTCATCTTTGATTTTCTGCACCTTTTCACGTTAAATTCGATTTCTTTTCGCGTCTATGTGTTATAAGATCAACAAACAACAAGATTCACCAATTAAAACAAACACATGCAAGTTGTCTATGTGTCAGCTCGGCATTCGTTTCTTCTAAAGAAATCACCATGTTTGATTTTGAATCACATTCATATTGCTTTAAATCAGCTTGAGTATTCAGGTCAGAAAGTTGTTGCTGGAGATCTTGATTATTTTTCTGTAAAGTATTGATCTCTACTTTCAACAAATCCTCTGACACCTTTCTTTCCTTTCTCATCTTTTGGTATCAACTCGGAGATCTTCTTTTTCAGCTCAGTGTTTTCAATTTCCAAGATCTTTGAGTTTTCTTCAGATTTATCAAGTTTCGCCGAACTTTCAGATAACTGTAATTTCAGTTCTTGCTTTTCTTTGTGATGGATTTGACAATTTCTTGTTACTATATTGTAATTTGTTTCAAGCAATTCAAACCGTCCTGTGAGTTCTTTAAGTTCTCTGGAAGGAGAATAATTAGTCATTGTTATCTGAAAAGATTAAAAATGATCGTTATCAGATACTTCGTGAGAAGTAGAATTATGCACACACGATTAATCAGAGAAAAATCGATTAAAGTCAGAAAAAATTTCAAAATCAAAATTTGAAAACAAATTATAAAATTGTCGCTCAAAAATTAATTCCGAAATATTAATGCGGAAAACTGGACTTTAAATCGGCAAACCTGCAAAAGATAAGAAAAATATATCAGTTATGAGCAAAAGCAGGTAAAATTTGACAAAAATGACAAGAAATGAAAAATAACGAAGAATAGGGACTAAAAATGACAATTTACGAAACTAAAACGAAAAACAAGGACTAAAAGTGCAAAAACACAAAACTCAAAACATGGACTAAAACTGAACTAAATGAAAACTTTAAACTAGATGGACTAAAAACGTAATAAAGTGAAACTATAACTACAGGGACTAAAATGAACAAACTCGAAAACTATTAACTACAGGGACTAAATCTGACAAAATATTAAACTGCAACTACAGGGACTAACTTTGACAATTCCTAAACTATCTAAATGATTCTAACGAAAAGGACTAAAATTGAAAGAAAAATAACGAAACTAACGGAAACTAACGGATTTGGACCAAAATTGTTAGAAACTTAACGGACACTTAACGGTGTCGTTAAGTTACTGCTCATTTTCAAGATTTACTGTAAAGCCCGTATCCCGGTATGTAATTTATTAGTCTTAATTATTTTCTTTTAAGTTCGATTATTGTGGTTTCCGTAAACGGGGTTAGTCGAGTTGGGTCAAATCGTTAAGTATCGGAATTCTTGGTTAGGGGTGAGAGGCTTGCAAGTTGAAGGGCCATTTGTGTCAAAGGCCAAAAACCCATATGGGGTTTCGGCCCATGCAGTATTTTGTAGAAGTTTCATATGCCTTGTTGTATGCCGTGAAGAAGTAACAAAGAAAGAATAGAAACTAAGAAACCCTAAGCTACCCCCCCTTCCCTTCTCGTTTTCTCTCACGTAAACAACACACTACAACCCTATCATCATCCTCTTCTTGTGTTGTGTGCTGCTGTCGTGAAACCCCCCACCACCACACCAGCGCCGCTGCTGGTGTTGGCCGGAGAGAGAGAGATCGGCGCGAGAGAGAGAGGTAGAGAGAGAGAGAGAGCAGCGCGAGAGAGAGAGAGAGGTAGAGAGAGAGAGAGCAGCGCGAGAGAGGGTGGTAGAGAGAGGTCGCCAGAGCCGCTGCCTTTCGCCGCTGCTGTCGCCGGAGACCACCGCTGCCACTGCTGTTCGTCGGAGGTTTCGAGAGAGAGAGGAGCAGGTGCGGGTGCGTGGTATTGTAGCAAGGTAAATCGTTTTCCTTCGTCTCGTTTCCTTTTCTTTTCGTTTTTTTTTCTTCCGGCAAAATAACCACCGCGACACCGCCGTGCCCCGCTGCCGGAGGTGGCAGTGGGTGGTGCCCGTGGCGGAACCCTAAAACCACCTCTGGCCGTAACCTTAAACCGCCGTAGCGGAACCCGAATCATATAAACCGAACGCGTAAACCGTTTTATAAAGTTATCATTTTATGTGAAAAACGTCCTTTTCTGCCACTGTCTTGCGTTAACCATAACTTTTTACTCGTAACTCGGATTGGGGTGAAACCGGTGCCAAAGGTTCCCTTTTCGAGTCTAGTAACGTTTCTGTGTTTCGTGCGAAATCCAGTTCGGAACGTAGCATAGGCCAAATCGTCGTTTTATACCGATAGCTGCTGTTTTTCACTATTCTGCGAACCATTCTTATAAAATCTGTATTTAATTGTAGAAAAATCGTTAGGAGGTGTATAATATGTCCTTGGAACCCTAACTCAGAGTACTTTCTAGTTATGTATTTTAATCGAGGATTTTCTGGGTTTAAAGAGGTCGGATCAGGTCCCGAACAGACATGTTTGGTTAGACCAAAAAGTCGTTTTAGTGACGGATTAAGTGTGCGTCGTATTTTAGGGTCCAGATCTCGTGTTAATACTTTTTAACGTTCGTTTAGGTGTTGGGAAGTGATGTTGGATTGTGAAGCTTGAGTTACTGATTGTGAGCTAGGCGCGCTTACGAGGTGAGTTCTCTCACTATATTTAATATTGGTTGTTTTACATTACTGTAGCTCGTGTGCGATAGCCTATTTATTGTGTTGTGGAACTAGCTAGTGGGGTGTCTAGTTGATACTTTGTTGTCATGTTAACTAGGTGGGACCGAGGATCCGGCGGGGCCAGAGATTTTATACGCGGGTGGCGTAGAGACTCGGTGGGACCGGGGATTCGGCGGGGCCGGAGATGTTATCATGGGGTCGGTGGGACCGACTTGTGCCTCTTAGGTGGGTGAGTGTGGATATGCATGTTTATGATTTGTTCGTAGACTTGTATGATTGTTTATGTGCAACTATCTGTTATAGGGGTAATGTGAAATAACTGTGTTATCTATGGTGGTTGAATTCACTAAGCTTCGTGCTTACCCTTTCCCAATAAATCATTGTTTCAGGTACGAGTGGCTCCAAGGCGTGACGTGTACACACTGGCGCGCGTGAAGAGCTGATTATTATATCGTTTTATAATTATCATTTTTAAACTATTTATTCCGCTGTTTACTGTTTTTAGAGAATAATTATTCTTGGGTTGCAAACGAAACGTTTTGGGTTATTTAACGAGTTTAATTAATGAAATGTCATTTTTAAAAATTTAAATTTTCTTGTAATTTTTGGGACGTTACAACTTGGTATCAGAGCACAGCTTGAGTGAATCAAACGCACCTCGGTGTGTTTGGTCTCAAGTTTGCGGCTATGAAATTTTCTTTAAAGTTTTTGGAAAATAAAAGAAAGGAAAACCTATTTGAGAAACGGTGATCGAGGGCGCAGTGTGTACAGTCAGCCGGAGCCAAGGGGGAAAGGTACATTGCTTAGTGTTGTATTGCTTTCTAGGCATAGGGTATGCATGCTAGATTGCCTGTTGTTGACACTATGTTGTAGTTTGTACTGCTTGCTAGTAGGAATCAATGCTAGTTATAGTAGGTTGTTAAGTGAAGGCCCTATAGGTTGTATGCAGTAAGAATCATATAGCCTTAGAATATTTGATTTAGTTCTATTGCGCAGCTCTTGTTTGAGTCCAACCGTTCTAGGATAAAATCTTGTATTCGAATGTCTATTTGATTCACGCTGCATGCGACTGGGTATTCGCGAGGCAACTCGTTTGGCTAACAGGGATTCCGTTGTAGCAAGGGTAGTGGGATGAGATGAAATTCCTAGTGAGCTGGGAATAGCGTTTACATATGAGTACGTATGCAAAATTGCTTTCTAGAACATAGGAGTATGTATGCTAGACTGCTTGGTGCTTAATACAATGTATTGTATGGTTGTTACTTGCTATTAGGAATTTATGCTAATTATGATAGGTTACTAAGTGGATGCCCTCTAGGTTGTATGCAGTAAGAGATTTATAGCCTTAGAATATTTGATTTAGTTCTATTGCGCAGCTCTTGTTTGAGTCCAACCGTTCTAGGATAGAATCCTGTATTCGAATGTCTATTTGTTTCGCACTGCATATGATCGGGTATTCGCGAGGTAACTCGTTATGATTAGTAGGGATTCGGTAGTAGCAAGGGTAGTGGTTTGGATGGAATTCCTAAGGAGCTAGGAAGAGTGTGTACATATGCCGGTGCGGGTATATGTGTATAGTTTCGGCAAGAAACTACTTGGACCCCTTGGGATGGGACTCGGAACGGGCGATGATAGGTGTGGATGGTAGTAGTAGAGCTCCTACTACCGGAAGCACAGGATCAATGCTTGAGTCGGGGAAAGTCACGAGGAATCCAAGGAGTTGAGCGTGAGCGTTATTAGTGTGAGTTATTGTGTGCTAATAACTCGTTGTAATATCTACCCGGAATAGTCATCACAAGGAGGAACAACTATAGTAAACCTATTAGTACAGGTGTGTACTTGAATTGCTTTGACGTGATGATCGTTGGGGTAGTGGTGAAGGCTTTAAATTAGTAGTCGTTGGAATAGAAGGATGATTCTAGTATTAGGTACTTGGAGTGACGATAGGGATGATAATTGTTATAAGCAGGTTATTTCGGGCCAAGATGGAAGATTGTGTTAGAGTCATCGGCTTATAGAGCCGACTTCGATTTGAGGAAAAATCGTAGGGATTGTTTGACGTAATTTCTCAACTTGCCCTTAGAGGTTTAAATGTCTGGATGACGATAGTGGATCGGAGAGACTTGGAGTTGTACGAGTTGAGACGTAGAATACCGACTAAGTCATGCACAAAGTTTGAGTTTGAAAATAGAATTGCATTATCTAATTCTTGTGTTTCCAATTCTATTTGGATTGTGTTGAAGAATTTTGGGAAAGGCGTATTTTTTTTAAGTGTTATGTGTCAGTTTGAGTACTTACATATTTGGGGGAGTGAGTCATTCCGGGATAGGCATGTTGTTGGTAGACTGTTTGCATTGGAGCCTTGGTCATGTCAGTCAGTCGTTGGTAACGGCCGGTTGGGTATCTCGGGGTGGGACCCCGGTATTCATGTGTTATGAATGTGACTTTCCAGTGGGCACTAGGAGGATATAGTCTTGAGCACGTACCTGGGGAGTAGACGTTAAGGCGTATCTTGTTATAGTGTAACTAGGTTCCCTATGGCGGGCGAGGAAGATAAGTAGACGGTGGAAGATTGGGTATTCCACACGTGTTGTTAGTGTAGACCGAATAGTGTCGGTTAAGGGAATGATGCCCTTTGTAATTAAGAGAATAAATGCGCAGTAACCTTGAAGTAAGTAGAATGTTTAAGTGTCGACTTTTGGGCTTGAGGCCAAACACCTTTAGTGTAATTGGAGAATTGTAGCCGATTTTAAGGAAATTATGTTGATGGTAGTAGTAACCCTGAGATGCTTACTTGAGATGAATGGTTATGGTGGAATGGCCTTCGTGGATGATTATAAGTTTACTGGTTTGATGATTCATGTTAACTAAGTTTTGGAAGTCTATTAGAACTCGTAAGAGATAATCGATGGTTAATGGTATGAATGATCGGATCCGAGTATCCAATTGGGTAAACTGGTGGGCAACTTTAGCGTGGTTAGAGCTTGAGATTTGACTCGGGATGTATGGAATATCTAAGGTTGGGGGACAACAGAAGTCGCTTGGCTAGGATTGATTCCAATTGTTGGGGTGTTCTGTCGATTATAATCCCAGTGTCCTAGAAGGAGTATGTTAGTTAGAAAAGTGTTTGAGAAGTTTTAGAAGGGATTTCAAGTGGACTTAGGAACCTGAGGTTGAGAGGAGGGAGAACTATCCGGAGCTATTCGTAGGCAGAGACTTCGAGGACGAAGTCTAATCCAAGTGGGGGAGAGTTGTAAAGCCCGTATCCCGGTATGTAATTTATTAGTCTTAATTATTTTCTTTTAAGTTCGATTATTGTGGTTTCCGTAAACGGGGTTAGTCGAGTTGGGTCAAATCGTTAAGTATCGGAATTCTTGGTTAGGGGTGAGAGGCTTGCAAGTTGAAGGGCCATTTGTGTCAAAGGCCAAAAACCCATATGGGGTTTCGGCCCATGCAGTATTTTGTAGAAGTTTCATATGCCTTGTTGTGTGCCGTGAAGAAGTAACAAAGAAAGAATAGAAACTAAGAAACCCTAAGCTACCCCCCCCCCCCCCCTTCCCTTCTCGTTTTCTCTCACGTAAACAACACACTACAACCCTATCATCATCCTCTTCTTGTGTTGTGTGCTGCTGCCGTGAAACCCCCCACCACCACACCAGCGCCGCTGCTGGTGTTGGCCGGAGAGAGAGAGATCGGCGCGAGAGAGAGAGGTAGAGAGGGAGAGAGAGCAGCGCGAGAAAGAGAGGTAGAGAGAGAGAGAGCAGCGCGAGAGAGGGTGGTAGAGAGAGGTCGCCGGAGCCGCTGCCTTTCGCCGCTGCTGTCGCCGGAGACCACCGCCGCCACTGCTGTTCGTCGGAGGTTTCGAGAGAGAGAGGAGCAGGTGCGGGTGCGTGGTATTGTAGCAAGGTAAATCGTTTTCCTTCGTCTCGTTTCCTTTTCTTTTCGTTTTTTTTTCTTCCGGCAAAATAACCACCGCGACGCCGCCGTGCCCCGCTGCCGGAGGTGGCAGTGGGTGGTGCCCGTGGCGGAACCCTAAAACCACCTCTGGCCGTAACCTTAAACCGCCGTAGCGGAACCCGAATCATATAAACCGAACGCGTAAACCGTTTTATAAAGTTATCATTTTATGTGAAAAACGTCCTTTTCTGCCACTGTCTTGCGTTAACCATAACGTTTTACTCGTAAATCGGATTGGGGTGAAACCGGTGCCAAACGTTCCCTTTTCGAGTCTAGTAACTTTTCTGTGTTTCGTGAGAAATCCAGTTCGGAACTTAGCATAGACCAAATCGTCGTTTTATACCGATAGCTGCTGTTTTTCACTGTTCTGCGAACCATTCTTATAAAATCTGTATTTAATTGTAGAAAAATCGTTAGGAGGTGTATAATATGTCCTTGGAACCCTAACTCAGAGTACTTTCTAGTTATGTATTTTAATCGAGGATTTTCTGGGTTTAAAGAGGTCGGATCAGGTCCCGAACAGACCTGTTTGGTTAGACCGAAAAGTCGTTTTAGTGACGGATTAAGTGTGCGTCGTATTTTAGGGTCCGGATCTCGTGTTAATACTTTTTAACGTTCGTTTAGGTGTTGGGAAGTGATGTTGGATTGTGAAGCTTGAGTTACTGATTGTGAGCTAGGCGCGCTTACGAGGTGAGTTCTCTCACTATATTTAATATTGGTTGTTTTACATTACTGTAGCTCGTGTGCGATAGCCTATTTATTGTGTTGTGGAACTAGCTAGTGGGGTGTCTAGTTGATACTTTTTTGTCATGTTAACTCGGTGGGACCGAGGATCCGGCGGGGCCGGAGATTTTATACGCGGGTGGCGTAGAGACTCGGTGGGACCGGGGATTCGGCGGGGCCGGAGATGTTATCATGGGGTCGGTGGGACCGACTTGTGCCTCTTAGGTGGGTGAGTGTGGATATGCATGTTTATGATTTGTTCGTAGACTTGTATGATTGTTTATGTGCAACTATCTGTTATAGGGGTAATGTGAAATAACTGTGTTATCTATGGTGGTTGAATTCACTAAGCTTCGTGCTTACCCTTTCCCAATAAATCATTGTTTCAGGTACGAGTGGCTCCAAGGCGTGACGTGTACACACTGGCGCGCGTGAAGAGCTGATTATTATATCGTTTTATAATTATCATTTTTAAACTATTTATTCCGATGTTTACTGTTTTTAGAGAATAATTATTCTTGGGTTGCAAACGAAACGTTTTGGGTTATTTAACGAGTTTAATTAATGAAATGTCATTTTTAAAAATTTAAATTTTCTTGTAATTTTTGGGACGTTACATTTACGAGCAACAGGTTTTCAGCTTTGATTTTCTGCACCTTTTCACGTTAAATTCGATTTCTTTTCGTGTCTATGTGTTATAAGATAAACAAACAACAAGATTCACCAATTAAAAAAACACATGCAACGAGAATGGATTGATAACAAATCAAGAATATCAACTCCGACTAACACATTTTTCCGACGAGGCTAGTTTCATGCGATAAGAAACTGAGATTTGGACGACACTTTGTGCGATTAGAATGTTCCTCGGGCAAGTTTTGATTGACCAAAGAGTCTGATCGTACGAATTTTATGCGAGAACTTGTTTTGATCGCACAAAATGTAAACAACTAAGTTTTTCGGCGATGAAGTTTTATGCGACTAAAAGTTCTGATCGCATGAACGTTATGCGATGAACGTTGATCATAAGCTTTGCGCGAGATCTTTGGACCAAAATTGTTAGAAACTTAACGAATACTTAACGGTGTCGTTAAGTTATTGCTCATTTTAAAGATTGACGAGCAACAAGTTTTCAGCTTTGATTTTCTGCACCTTTTCGCGTCTATGTGTTATAAGATCAACAAACAACAAGATTCACCAATTAAAACAAACACATGCAAGTTGTCTATGTGTCAGCTCGGCATTCGTTTCTTCTAAAGAAATCACCATGTTTGATTTTGAATCACATTCACATTGCTTTAAATCAGCTTGAGTCTTCAGGTCAGAAAGTTGTTGCTGGAGATCTTGATTATTTTTCTGTAAAGTATTGATCTCTACTTTCAACAAATCCTCTGACACCTTTCTTTCCTTTCTCATCTTTTGGTATCAACTCGGAGATCTTCTTTTTCAGCTCAGTGTTTTCAATTTCCAAGATCTTTGAGTTTTCTTCAGATTTATCAAGTTTCGCCGAACTTTCAGATAACTGTAATTTCAGTTCTTGCTTTTCTTTGTGATGGATTTGACAATTTCTTGTTACTATATTGTAATTTGTTTCAAGCAATTCAAACCGTCCTGTGAGTTCTTTAAGTTCTCTGGAAGGAGAATAATTAGTCATTGTTATCTGAAAAGATAAAAAATGATCGTTATCAGATACTTCGTGAGAAGTAGAATTATGCACACACGATTAATCAGAGAAAAATCGATTAAAGTCAGAAAAAATTTCAAAATCAAAATTTGAAAACAAATTATAAAATTGTCGCTCAAAAATTAATTCCAAAAAATTAATGCGGAAAACTGGACTTTAAATCGGCAAACCTGCAAAAGATAAGAAAAATATATCAGTTATGAGCAAAAGCAGGTAAAATTTGACAAAAATGACAAGAAATGAAAAATAACGAAAAATAGGGACTAAAAATGACAATTTACGAAACTAAAACGAAAAACAAGGACTAAAAATGCAAAAACACAAAACTCAAAACATGGACTAAAACTGAACTAAATGGAAACTTAAAACTAGATGGACTAAAACGTAATAAAGTGAAACTATAACTACAGGGACTAAAATGAACAAACTCGAAAACTATTAACTACAGGGACTAAATCTGATAAAATATTAAACTGCAACTACAGGGACTAACTTTGATAATTCCTAAACTATCTAAATGATTCTAACGAAAAGGACTAAAATTGAAAGAAAAATAACGAAACTAACGGAACATAACGGATTTGGACCAAAATTGTTAGAAACTTAACGGACACTTAACGGTGTCGTTAAGTTACTGCTCATTTTCAAGATTTACGAGCAACAGGTTTTCAGCTTTGATTTTCTGCACCTTTTCTCGTTAAATTCGATTTCTTTTCGTGTCTATGTGTTATAAGATAAACAAACAACAAGATTCACCAATTAAAAGACCAAATTGAAGATTTTTTACACTAAATTGAAGATTTCGGACCCTTCAATCTTCACTGTTCATCGAGATTTCTGACCCTTCTTCGATTACTATTCATCCAGATTTCATCTTTTCTGCCATTTTTGATCTTTTTGATTGATTCTTGACACTACTGAACTCGATTTTTATCCCTGATCATCTTTAAAACAAGGAATTTTACCAAAATCTGCATAGAATTTGCATATTTGATCATTTTAGATCTGTTTGTTCGAAAACCCTAAACTTACTGTTTTGGATCTTAATTCGCTTAAATTGATCGAATTAGGATTTGTGATCAACTAAGAAAGTGTGTGGATTCAAATTTCGAACAAATCTGTGCAAGTTTCATATCAATTGATCAAGAATCGAAGAAGTTATGGCTGGATTAGTGATTTTCGAGTTCGAAGCGAGGGTTTCGGATTGTTCTTGAGGGTTTCAGATTGTTCATACGGGTTTCGGACCATTCAAGGGATTTTCTACTTGATTTGGAATCACATAGATAAAAGTGAGTTATTCACAAGTGTTGGTTTCGGATCGATAATCATACGAAACCATTGGTTTCGAATTTTGTTATGTCCAAATTCTGTGGTTACGGATCATTCTTCGTGTTGGTTTCGAATCAGAGTTGATTTGGATTTTGGTTAACTGTTGATTTCGAATTCTGTTAGAGTCGAAATCCTTGGTTCCGCATCAAGTGAGGTTCGAATTCCGTGGTTTCGCACCATGTTAGGTTCGAATTCCGGGGTTCCGCATCCAGTTGCATCCGACATCTGTTGGTTTCGGATCTAAGTACATCCGAATTCTTGAGAGTTTTTAGTTGCATCCGAATTCTAAGTGTAATTTGTGTTACACTTACTGCTTGATTTTCTGAACGATCATTTTGTAGCAATTTGTAAAGATGTCTAGAGAATTACTGAGTATGGGTTCAAAGAGTAAGCCTCCAGTCTTAATGGCCGAAGAGTATTCTCAATGGAAAAAGAGAATGACTCAATTTCTGAGTCATCAAAACAGAGAACTCATGATGTCTATTCAAAATGGTCCTTACAAAGCATACATAGATATTGGTGGTATTGCTGAAACTACTACAAGTCAGTATGTTCCTCCAAGAATAGTTGAAAAAGAATACAAATATTACAATGAAGCTGACAAAGATAAAGTTGAAATTGATGAGTTAGCTTTGACGTATCTGACCCAGGCCATCCCAAATGATATCTACAATCGAGTAGATAGTCGTAATACAGCTAAGAAGATATGGGATGAGTTAGAAAGGCAGTTTGAGGGATCATCAAAATCCATGAAAACCAAAAAGAATCAAAGCATCAATGCTTATGAAGGGTTTAATGCAAAAGATGGCGAATCATTGAAAGAGACCTACAATCGCTACAACATCATCCTTAATGATTTGAGAAGGAATGGAGTCGACAAATCAGAATCGGAGATAAATTACATGTTTATCAAGAATCTACTACCAGAATGGGATTCATACTCCATTCAGCTCCAAATGTCTAGGGATATGGATGATGAAAAGTTGACCGACATTTTCAGTATTCTTGGTCAACACGAAGATAAAGTAAAAGCAGTTAAGGAAAAGGATAAAAAGGTCGAAGAGTCTTTAGTCCTTCTGAGTGAACATAGGAAGATTGGAGCTGTGAAAACAAAAGCTTTGATTTCTGGGATAAGTAAGAAAAAGATGAGTTCAGATGATGATAACAGTAGCAGTTCTGGAGATGATATGGAGGAAATTGCTGAAAAGTTGGCTTTGTTAACAAACAAATTTCAAAACAGGTTTGGCAAAAAGAAGTTTTATTCAAAAACCAGACCTGATTACAACAAAGCTAACAGATATAAAAGGTTTGAAAAAAGGAATGAGAAAAAGGAGGAAGAGAAAGAAGAGAAAAAGGAGAAAGAGGAGAAAGTTGTGAAAAAGGAGAGGGTAGAAATGAAGGATAGAGATGACCGAAACTGTTATAACTGCGGAAAACCCGGTCACTTTGCCAGAGATTGTACACTGAAGAAAGTCAAGGATTCTGAGTACTATAAGAGAAAAGCTCACTTGGCAAAAGCCAAAGAAAGCCGAAAGCCAGTCAACGCTGAGGAAGAAATTTGGCTCATGGATTCTTCTGGTGATGAAGAAGCGCACTTTACTGAAGTAAAGTACAGTCTAATGGAAAAGATGAATGAAGAAGACCAGGAATCCGAGGTATCATCTCTATATCCTTCCAATAATTCTGATAATAATGATAATTGTGAAAATGAGTCTGAAACTGAAAATGCTAGATATGAAGAGATGCAAATCGTGATATTTGAACTTAATGAGAAATTTGAAAAAGCTCAAAAGAAACTTGATAAAGTTCAAAAGAAACTTGAAGATGAGAAAAGTTCAAAGTTGAAATATCACGATGAAGCACTTCTTTATAAATGTTTAGCGGAAGATAAAGAAAAAGAAAAGGAAAAAGAAGTTATCAGATCAAAAGTTAAAACGCTTGAAACTAAAATTTCTGAGTTAAAGAAGAAAATGAAAGATATAAATGATGAAAACATAGATTTTCAGTTCAAAATCAAAGTTCTTTCTGAAGAAAGAAAAGATGCTTTTGCAAAGATCAAGGAACTAGAAGATTTAATGTATAAAAGAGGTCAGACTGAGCAAACTCTGAAATTACTAACTAGCAACCCAAAAGATACTCGATTTTATAATCCAAAAATGGGTCTAGGATTATCTGATGTAGAGGTTCTTAAGAATGCACCTGAAAATCTTTATACAATTGAAAAATTGGGTGAAGGTTTAAAGGAAACTCTTAAAATTGAAGAACCTGAAATTAAAAGTGAGGTTTTGAAGCAAACAATTATAAAGGAGATTCCTCCAATTTCACAAGTTTTTGTTAAATCAAGTAATGAAGTTTTAAAGCAAACTATCATAACGGAGGTTCCTCCAATGACACAAACTTTTGTTAATTCTAATAATGAAAGTTTGAAACAAACTTTTGCTAAAGATGTTGCTTCAAATCCTTCAACTCCCATGTCAAATAAAGAGGAAGTAAAAACGGATAAAGGCTCGGAAGAAAAGCCTAGATTCAATACTACAAACTTCAAATATGATGAACTAAATTCTAGTTACAAAACCAAAAAGGTTGAAGTAACTGAATTTAATTTGTTGTTTTCAAATGAATCTGTGGCTAAAACAACTGATTCAAATATAAACGAACCTGAATCTGTTAAATCTGAATCGAATGTTGAAATGGAGTCAAATATAAAATCAGATTATGACAAAAAGGAGTTTGTTCATAAAATCTCTTCTGAATTTCCTGATTTGAATTCAGCTTTACTCAAAATTGTTGATTTAGAAAATCAAATTTCTAAATGGCAATTAAACTTGGAAAAATTAGAGGATGACAATGAAAACATTGGATTAGACTTTGATCATACTCGAAAAGTCAATATTGACCTTAAGAGTGAGATTCAAAATTTAGAATCCAAATTATATGAAATATCAAACTCTAAGGGTTCAAAGATTTGTGAAAAATGTTTAAAACAAGCTGAATTAAAAGATCAGAATAAATCTTCAAGCACAACTGATTCTTTTGCAAATGATTCTTTAGAAAAAGTTAAATTTTTTACCGAAAAGAAAGCTCTTGAACTAAGATGTGTAGAACTTTCAAAACAAGTTTCAGATTTTGAGAAAGTTCTATTTCTTGAAAAAAAGAAAAATAAAAAGGAAAGAACTGAGTTTGAAATATTTGAACTGAGCTTGTTCAGACATAGATTTTTTCTGGATTTTGATTTCTTGGATCGTTTCTTAGCATCACTGAACTCGGAATTGATATCTGAACAACATTAATTCTTGGATCATCATCATTTTCTAAACAGAATCATCAGACTTGATCATTTCTTTGGATTTTGGTTCGAAAACCCTAATTCACTGTTTTGGACTTTAATTCGATTAAATTGATCGAATTAGATCTTGTGATTAACTAAGAAAGTGTGTGGATTTTGATTTCGAGCAAACCAGTACAAATTTCGTGTTAATTGATCAAGAATTGAGGAAAATATGGCAGATTCAGTGATTTTGATGGTCGAAGTGCAGAATTCGGATTATTCAAAGTGAATTCGGATTATTCATAGTGAATTCGGATCATTCATACGGATTATTCTTGGTGAATTCGCATCATTCAAGACTTTCGAAGTACTCAAATATTGGTTTCAGATCAAGTTAAGTCCGAAATCCGTGGTGTCGCACCCAGCATGATCCGAATTGAGTGAATTCGCACCCAGCATGATCCGAATTGAGTGAATTCGCACTCAACTTGATCCGAATTAAGTGAATTCGCACCCTACTTAATCCGGATTCATTGGTTTCGGATGCTTCATGGTCCGAATTCTGATGGTTTCAGGAGGGGGACATTGTTCATGGAATTTAGCATAAGGCGTGTGTGACATCATTCTTATATTCAGTGTGCCACATACATTTAGCAACTGTCAAAGTTTAAAAGAGCTCAAGTCTTTCAAGATATTCAGAAGTTGATTGTTGGAGTTCAGTCTTTGATTGGATTGGAAGAGACGCTTGAATATTTGCAATCATTATTCTGAAGTTTTGTTGACGATGCTAGACCTTTGAGTGCTCTTTATCATTCTTCTGACTTGATCAACCAGAATTGTGAGAGCTTGCAATCATTGTTCTGGTGCTTTGGTTGTGATTCAGACTTTTGAGTGCTTATAATCATCCAGCTATTTCTTGAAGATTGAAGTTCTGGATTCTCTTCATTCAGTGGCTTGAAGTATTTTGAAGACGAGCATTTCTCTACAGTTGCTGAACAATGTTATTTGCTTGGGTCGTCTCATCCCTACCGAGTAGCGCGTGTTTTTACCGTTCCTTCTTCGAGCAAATTCGTACCAAGTTCTTAAGCCGAATTTATACTCAACTCGTGATAAAACGACGGATTCCTTGTTTTACACTAAGCATGCATTTGGTTTTTCATTCAAAACTCACTCGTTATCATTCTTGTGGGCTTATCGGAACGAGCTCGAGTTTCTACATTTTGGAGATGTTGTTCGTGCACTTAGTGGAGTACATTGGATCTAAGTTTACTCAAGGTTGAAAATATGATGAATAAGAGCAACATTCAAGGGGGAGCCAAGCCTACATTTGAAGAATGCACCGCTAAAGTTTTTACAAGGAAATCAAGGGGGAGAGGAGCTAATGATTTGAAGATGATTTGCTTTCCAAAACTTTAGGGGGAGAATGTTAGGACACTGAAGTTGTCCTTTATAATAGAAAGTTTTGTAAAGCAATAGCTGTGTTAAAGGGCTTATGCTTAATTGTTGTAGCAAGTGATGAAGACTATAAATAGGTCTTTACTTGTAGTTTGTAAGAAGTGAATTCATTAATACAAGATGTAGATCTCTAATCACTTTGTGTTCTCTCTAGGTTAGATTTCCTTTTCAATAATGTTCTTCATCATCTTGTTACACAATACTTGGATTGTATGAAGATCATGGACCTAACAAAAATATTGTGAAGTATATCATAAAGTGTTTTCATCAAATGTATCTAATGTCAAAACAAAACAAAATCTAAAAAGAAAAGAAAAAGGAAAATTATTCGAAACGATATCAAATTTGTTTCCAAATAATTCTTCTAGTTCTAAGAGTTCTGACATTGTTTCTCATTCTTTCTCTGAAATGGATGAAGAAAAGTGTGTGGATCTGAAGGAGAATGTTTCAAATAGCAAGAATAGGAATACCGATACTGAGAAATGTAATTCTTCAAATAAAAATTGTATTCATTCGTGTAATGTTTACAAAGTTTGTGAAAATAAAAATTCCGCAATTTCTGATTCTACCTTGTGGACACAAGCAAAAAGAAGAATACATTGTGCTCATTGTTGGGATAACTATTTCAAGCTAAATAGAAATGATCCAAAGAACAAAAAGTCTAATACTTCATCTTTTTCTTTAAAATCTTCAGCGAACAAATTTGCTAAAATGTTCGGTTTCAGATCAAACAAACAGAATAAGAAGAAAGAAACAAAAACAGTTGATGTGAATATGGTTTGGATTCCCAAAGATCAATTCAACAAACCAAATTCACAAAATAACCTTACTTTTAAAGGCAAAATGAAAGGTTCATCAACTGTAATAAACAAACTGATCCGTACTAACAAGAAAGGACCCATACAGATATGGGTACCTAAGATGAGGTAATTTTTTTTACAGGACCGTCATGTGTGGGTCATTGATTCGGGAGCATCTAGACACATGACGGGGTACAAGCACTTATTGCACGATTATACTGTACATCCTGGCGGATCGGTGGGTTTTGGCAACGACTCCAAAGGTCACGTTCGAGGCTTCGGAACGTTGAAGAATGACTCGATGCAAATAGAAAAGATATTGTATGTTGAAGGATTAGGGCATAACCTTTTCAGTATTAGTCAGTTTTGCGACAAGGACTGTAAGGTAATTTTTGACAAGAAGTTTTGCTATGTTGTGGATGAGAACTGGTCAGAGATTTTCAGAGCAAAACGATGTGGCGATCTATTTATGACAGATTTTGCGACTCTTGTTGCTTCCAATCAAGTTTGTATTGTTTCAAAAGCCTCTCAAGATGAATGTTGGTTGTGGCATAGAAGACTCTCACATCAAAACTTTCGAAGCATCAACAAGCTCAGTATAGATGGATTAGTTTCCGGGCTTCCTAAGTTGAAGATTGACAAAGTTTCTATCTGTCCGACTTGTGAGATGGGAAAGATGAAACATGTCTCTCACAAGTCAAAGACTTTTTCTAATTGCAAAAATGCCTTGGAATTAATCCACATGGATCTATGTGGCCCGATGCAAACTCAATCAATGGGAGGAAAGAAGTATATATTAGTAATAATTGATAAGTATTCGCGATATACTTGGATGGATTTCTTACGACTCAAATCTGAAGCACCCGAGCTGATTATTAAGTTCATCAAGAAGATACAAATACTTCTACAACGCCCGGTTCGAAAAATCCAAAGTGACAACGGAACTGAATTCAAGAATGCAACTCTTCAAACATTTCTTGAATCTGTTGGAATATCTCACAATTTTTCCGCACCAATTACTCCACAACAAAATGGAGTAGTTGAAATGAAGAATCGGACTCTTGTAGAAGCGGCTCGAACAATGCTTGCCTATTCGGGTCTTCCACCAAGTCTATGGGCCGAAGCAGTTTCCACAGCGTGCTTTACTCAGAACAGGACAATTATTAATAAACGCTTTAACAAAACTGCATATGAATTAATCAACAATCGCAAACCTAACATCAAATTTTTGCGTGTGTTTGGATGCAGGTGTTTTGTTATGAAAGATCGTGAAAACCTTGCAAAGTTCCAAGTGAAGGCTGATGAGGGAATCTTTATTGGATATTCCTTGAATTCTAAAGCATATCGGATCTACAATAATCGTACAAAATCAGTCATCGAGAGCATCAACGTTACGTTTGACGGGAGTGTGACATTGACTTCTGGACAACACAGTTCAGAACTGGGACAGAAATCTGAAGCTTCTACTAAAAAAGGAGTAGAACCTGTGGCGAAACAGTTTTCTAATTCTGTATTAGATAATAATAGTACTAAAGATTTAGATTTGTTATTTCATGATGCATTTATGGATTATTGTATAGATATGGAACCACCCATCACATCTGTAAATGCATCTCCACAACAGACGAGTGTTAATGTCTCCGGTCCATCTGACGATGTCGGTGCTAGTACTTCTGGGGCAACCAACGAGACTCCGAGTAAACCCACAACTATTCCAGTTTCTGAACCTGAAATTCAACCTAAAGTTCCGGTTTCAGTAAACACATCATAGAAGGTTTCTACACATGAAATACAACAACCAGAAGTCAACGTACCAGAACCGACACATGTATCTTCAGCTGAATCTACTGAAGAGATTCTCGTAGTTTTGGATGAGAATGATTCTTCGAACACTCGTGTAGAAATTCCAACACTCCCTAGTACAAACAAATGGACAAGAGCACATCCTCCAACAGATATTATTGGTGACATCAATGATGGCGTGAAGACACGATCTGCGACTACAAACGAATGTTTGTATGTCAACTTTCTAAGCACATTAGAACCCAAGAAAGCATCTGAAGCTTTACAAGATCCAGATTGGATAAACGCCATGCAAGAGGAGTTAAATGAGTTTAAGCGTAACGAAGTTTGGCATTTGGTGAAGCGTCCTAAAGACAAGACCATTGTTGGAACTAAATGGGTCTTTAGGAACAAGAAAGACGAAGCAGGAATTATAGTCAGAAACAAAGCAAGACTGGTTTCAAAAGGGTATAATCAACAAGAAGGAATAGATTATGATGAAACCTACGCACCAGTAGCAAGGATTGAAGCCATCAGAATTTTTCTTGCATACGCCGCGCATTAAAGCATGAAGGTATTTCAGATGGACGTCAAATCTGCGTTTCTGAACGGAATACTTCATGAAGAGGTTTATGTAAGTCAACCTGAGGGTTTTATAGATCCAAAGTATCAAAACCATGTCTACGTTTTAGACAAAGCACTCTACGGTCTGAAACAAGCACCAAGGGCATGGTATGAGACTCTGACTATTCATCTGCTTGAAAATGGATACACCAAAGGTACAATAGATACAACTCTTTTTCTCAAGAGGGAAGGTAAAGATTTATTGTTAGTACAAATATATGTTGATGATATAATATTTGGCTCTACTAATCCTGATATGTGTAAAATTTTTGAAGAAGTGATGAAAAGCCGTTTTCAAATGAGTATGATGGGAGAACTAAAATTTTTCCTTAGGCTCCAAGTGACACAGTCAAATGAAGGCGTTTTCATTAATCAATCAAAATATATAAATGATATGCTTAAGAAATTTGACTTAAATTCCTCTTCCACCATGAAAACTCCCATGGCTACCGGTAGGCTTTTGGACGCTGATTTATCTGGTAAATCAGCCGATCAAAAGTTATACCGTGGCATGATTGGATCTTTACTATATCTAACGGCGAGTAGACCGGATATTATGTTTGCAACATATTTTTGTGCATGCTTTCAAGCCAACCCGAAGGAATCTCACCTTGTGGCTGTTAAGCGAATCCTTAGATATCTCAAAGGCACAAGAAATTTTGGCCTTTGGTATCCTAAGGATTCCGGGTTTGAACTAACTGCTTACACAGATGCAGATCATGCGGGTAATAAGATGGACAGGAAAAGCAGATCTGGTGCTTGTCAGTTTTTTGGGAGATAAACTTGTAAGATGGTCGTCAAAGAAGCAAAACTGTGTGTCAACCTCTACGGCTGAAGCAGAATATGTAGCCACGGCGAGTTGTTGTTCATAAGTAATCTGGATGAAGACACAACTTAAGGATTATGGATACATCATAAACAAGATCCCAATATACTGTGATTCCAAAAGCGCGATTGCAATAACTGAGAATCCCGTTCAACGCTCCAAGACGAAACACATCGATGTCAGGTACCATTTTATCAAAGACCATGTTGAGAAGGGAACTATAGAAATGCATTTCGTACCAACAAAACTAGAGCTTGCTGATTTATTTACAAAACCTTTAGATGAAAAAAGGTTCACTTTTCTAATCAGCAAACTAGGAATGTTGAATACTTAGGCATTTCTTAGTTTTCTTTAAAACATTGAGGGGGAGTATTTGTTCTTGTTTATTTAATTATATTCATCTTTTGAGGGGGAGTTAGAATTTTTCATAAAGTGATACATCTAACATTCTGGACTCGTGTTCTATGAGTACCAAGTTTTCATCTGTCTATGCAGATTTCTCTGAAGAAAAGACAGCAATTTATGCATCTGTTTGGGGGGAGCAGATTGGCATAAGTGTGTAAGTTTAGTACAGTATAGTTTTTACTTTCAAGACTTTTCATTAAAAAAAAATTTTGATGAAATGAGAGCCTACAAAGTTTTATCTGATGTGAGATCATTTTGAACAGTTTGAAATTTCTTTACTGAAAAAGTTGTATTTTTTCTTGAAAATCTTTGAGATTTCGGACCTTTAAGGATAAGTAATCTTTGATTTCGAACCCTTAAGGATTCGAAACCAAAGGTTTTGGACCCTTAAGGATTCGAAACCAAAGGTTTCGGACCCTTAAGGAATCGAAACCAAAGGTTTCGAACCCTTAAGGATGTGAAACCAATGGTTTCGGATCTAGAAGGGTACGAATTCAAATTTTTTTTTAAAAATCACAACTTAATCTGATTCGAATTCTTTTGGAACTTTTTACATCTTTGCTCATGTAAATTGTTCAGATGAACAGTGCCATGTCTATTTTTCAGACATGCCTTTTCTACTGTTTGCACAAGTGGGGTACTCTAAATCGTGCCAAGTGTCAAATTTTTGAGTATAAATATGTGACAACTGTCAAATTTACACCTCAGGTTAGAACTGCACTGAATATTTCAATTATTCATGTCATAGTTCACACAGTGCGATTTTAGCAGTAAACTCGGTACGGTAGGAAAATTTGAGAAACTTTGCCTAGGAACCCCTTGATTTAGGAAATTATCCATAAATCTCATAAAATGCCAACTTAAGCTACAATTATACCACAAGTATTATATAATTAACAAGTTGATCTATTTTCAACTAAATTATATAAATACTTTACTTTTATATAATTACTTTGCTATTTATAATTTATGAGAAAATACTTGTGTTTTAAATAAATCAAAAAGACAAGATTATACTTTATTATTGCACCACACCACACCCCCCCATGGAGAGCCCCCCCCCCCCCTCTCTCTACTCTTTATGTATTTCTTTTTGCTATCACAACTCATTTACAAAACATTTCATTCTCTCTCTAAATTCTCACACAAGAATTCTCTCTTCTTTCTCTCTCCATCTTCATCCACCTTCATCCACAAATTCAGCCTCTAAACACCTCTTTTCAAAGAGATAAAAGGGTTCAAGGTAAATACAAGTGTATTGGATGAAATCCACACACTCTCTTTTGTCTAAATTTTCATTTCTTGCATTTTCTTATGAATGTTCTTCACCTTCTTCTACATTTCTTTAATATTGTTAAAAATCATCTTTACACATCTTAATGTTTGTAGATTTACCACCATAACACTTGCATGTTAGTAAAAAGGTGGTGAATCCATAATCAAACCCATGTTAAGATCAAAGATGAACTTTTAAACACATACATGTAGTTTTCTTGAAAAATCCATACCTTTTGATTCAAAGGTTTCATGAGTGGATCTTTAAATCCATTAAAAACATGTTTTAATCAACATGCATGAGCTAAAAATACACAATTTTATGATACATGATGAAGATCTTGACATAAACACCAAAAAGAACCATTTTCAAGATTTATAAAGGATGAGATGATGGGTAAACTTGCATGTAGTTTAAATGGCTCAAAAACATGTTTTGGAACTGAAGATAAATGTATGGGGATGAGTCAAATCGTATTTTTTGCATGCAAAGGAATATGAATTTTGGGTAAGAAGTCAATATAGGTGCACATGCACTGATGCACAAATGGTGGTTTTGACAGCTTGCTGTCAGATTCCACACCTCTTTTCAAAAGGTCATATCTGACTCAATACTACTCCAAATTAAGTACTTTTTTCTGGAAATTTGTTTTATGTGTTAGGATTCAAACCCAAGTGGTTTCACTCAAAAACTCAAAGATTTCGTCTACCAAACAGTCTTCACAAAAGCAGTGCGCAAACAGCAACGTTTTCTGTCGAGTTTTACGTCAAGTATTTTTTTCACGTACTTAAACACTTCTACAAATTATGAAATTTATGCCAAAAGTTTCCTAACTCATTAAACCACTTGGACATAAAATATCTTGACCTAACTATACCTGGAAGTTATCCAAAAATGGACACAAAGTGACACCAAAATATGGACAGCAAAGGACAATTTTCTTGTTATGATTGAAAGTTAACTCTTGATCCCATTTCATCATTTTATGATGAAATTGGGGAATATATATATATATATATATGTATACTATATATTTATATATTTATGCATTTTATATACTCTTGATCTCATTTCATCATTTTATGATGAAATTGTGGAATATATATATATATATATATACTATATATATTCATATAATTATGCAATTTATATACTTTAAACCCTTTTCATCATTATTATGATGAAATTGTGGTATGTATAAATATATATATATATATATATATATATATATATATATATATATATATATATATATATATATATATATATATATATATGTACTATACATATATAAAGTTATGCAATTTAAATACTTCATCTTTACATTTTGAACCCTTTTTATCATTCTTATGATAAAATTTCGGTATACATATATATATACTATATATAAAGTCTTTGGACCCTTTTCGTTACTTATTATGACGAAATTGCGGTAACTTTAATCTAACAAGAATGAAGCATACTTATGTTACGATTACAAATGTTGGTAACTCCATACGATTTATAATATTTAAATCACAATAAAGGCATTTTATGACGATTTGGATAGTTAGTACCGAACCTTCGAAATTAAAAACTCACTAGTGACCTTACGTTCATAGGTTTGAAGTAGGATCATCTCGAAGTACTTGTGGGAGATTCCCGGATTCTATCGCTTATCAAGTGAGTTATCACAGCCCCTTTTATCAATATTTTACATATTTGGGGTGAAAAGCATGTCGTTATTGCAACTACTTTACGCACCGGTTAACTCGTTTTCTTGAAAATGTAAACTTTGCTATACTCTTTTATGCTCTATGGTATGTATAGGTTACGCATGTTGTAAGTTTTTGAGCTTTTCTCTATCGTACGTAAGTCCCCATTTGACTCTACGTTACCCGTTTAACTCACGAGTGTGAGCCGTTGGTAATTATGTATAGTGCTATTTGGTTGACACCCCACTCACAAGTCACGCTTGTTTGAGTGCATAATTATTGTTGTTCGTGCGCATTGTTGACGATAGAACATGCGTTGGGGCGGCTGTCATATAGGTCGGGTAACGGGCTCACTACTTAAACATAATACATACTATTTCCATGAGCAAGTGTTTACATAACCGGTTGCCTTATCCACTTGTGCGGATTTAAACTATTTTGCTATGATAAACAATGTTGTACTCATTAAACCTGTGATCTCACCAACTAGTGCATTAGTTGACCTTTTCATTAACATGCTTTTCAGGAGAACGTCTTTAAGGTTGGGATCTAGGAAGGCTACACGTGATGAAGCTTTCTTCATTATATTTTAATTATGTCATTTCCCTTTTTTAAAAACGATTGTAAAAGACAATGTCTTCACCTTTTGAATGTATTTTGATGGTTGGTGTAGTCCTGTAACTCTTGCTATGAAACTTGAGCTGCACATCCCGTGTTTCCGCTTTAGCGGGGTGTGACAAAATAGAATTTAAATCCTTCATTTCCCACTTTTTCATTTCTTGCAAACTCTTCAAACACTCTCAAGAGAGCACTGTTCATCATCTTCAACCTCAAACTTCATTTGTTCGATTCGTCTTCATCAGGTAATCTTTTCTTATGATTTTTTGTCTCAATAGATTCGATTCTTATATAAGAATCTTTCTGTCCATGAAATTTCTTCGATTATGAACTTGAGTTATGCTTATCTGAAAGAAATTGATTTGGTTACTATTCATTCTCTTGTTCATCATCGTGACACTGTTCATATTCTAAGTTAATTTTTTTTTCATCTGATCATGTTTGTCTCTAGGTTTGATTGACATACTTTCATGTTTACTCTAGTCTATCGAACTTATCTGTATTACAATTTCATGCTTAACATACTTCGTGTTGTAATTTGTCGATCTGAGTTTATGTTGGTGTTCTTCATGATCTTCAAGCATGTTCTTGAGTCTGTGTGAATTGTCATGTTAGGTCAAAGGGTTTCGAATCCTTTTAAGGTCAGAAATGCTTTTTGATGTTAAAATTAGTGAAGTCCAGATTTCGAATCTTATATGATACGAAATCTTGGGCAATTTTGGTTGAAAAGGATTTGTGCAAAATGTCATGGTTTCGGATCCATCAGGATACGAATTCCTTGGTTTCGAATCCAATTGGATACGAAGTCCTTGGTTTCAGTTCCTCTTGGATACGAAATCATCTTTTAAAAGATTTTTTTGAAAATGCTGAAATCAACTAAGTGATGGTTTCGGATCCTTCCTTGAGTAGAAGTGTTGGTTTCGGATCCTTCTTGATCCGAAATCACTTGGTTTCGGATCCTTCTTGGTTCGAAATCCTTGGTTACGGATTCTTGTCCATCCGAATCCATTGTGTGTATATATGTGATCCGAAACCTACACTTAGAAAATTTCAGAAACTTTTTCAAATTTTTTTCAAAGGATAACCTTTTTTCAGAACTGTTTTGTACCAAAACAACAGTTCAAATGGCAAATCAAGAAGAACAAAGCCGTGTTCAGGGCTTTGATGAACATGTTCCGAGTTTACCTGATCCAACACCTGATGTTCCTTTACCATCAACGCGATCTGTACACCAATCACAAGCCGGAGTTCATCCCGATCACTTAATCATTCATCCGATCAACTATGTACAGATCATCTTCAACAACCATCATGTTGATTTTGACAAGATCAACATTCATCCAGTGGTAAAAGAAGTGCTCAGAAATCACCCGCTAGCATACGCATTGACTCACACATTCAATGTGCCTATGCTATATTTACAGCAAGCATGGAAGACGATAACCACATCCATGGAGAACGGCAGACCGATCTTTGTATTTCAGATCGATGAATTTATCAAGAAGCTCGACTTTCAAAGATTGAGACTTGTACTGAGGCTACCTGAGCCTGATTCTAGAGAAGGAAAGACTGAATTCGATGATTATCCATCTGAGGAAGAAGTGTTTGAAGGCATACGCGCAATGGGATATACCGAGAATTTAACACGAGTGAAGGGTTTTAATTAGGCGAATCTACCACCTTTGTACTATACAATCTTTTCTATTCTCAATCGGTGCTTAACTGCCAAACATTCGGGAACTGACAGCGCCAGTATCGGATTTCTGAAGTTGTTTCATTCGGTGGTGTATGATCTTCATGTAGATTATGCAGCCTTCTTCTGGCATGAGCTGAGTGAAAAGATAGAGCTACGACGTCAAAACAAGGGAAAGCCTTATATTCCGTACATGAGGTTTCTTCAAATCATCATTCAGAGTATGATTCGGTCTAACCGAGAAATTCCACGAAGAGTAAATCATCCTTCTGTGCCCGAGAAACCAATGCAGTATATTCAACTTCCAAAGAGGAAATATGACTATGAAATGCCATTACCGGAAGGGTTCCTTTCATACGCGGATCAGGACGCTGAGTGTATCATTGATTATAGAGAGTCTATGGTCCGGCCAGAACCGGAGGGACCTAACTAAGACTCAACCCCTAGGCGAGAGGAGTCTGTGAGGGTTCAGGATGCAAGGGCTACTGAACAGGGAGAGTCGAGGGAAAATACCGAGAGGGGATCCGGTGGGGGTCAGTCACCTGTACTTGAAGATGCAGGGTTATCATCTGAGGACACACATATAGATGACCTTGTACAAGACGATTCTAAAGAAGTAGTTCCTAAACACATTGGGGATGCTCCTTTAGTTGAGTATTCTGATGATAGTACATAGTCTGACAACGCGTCTGATCCCGCGGAGGAACAATATGATGGAGATTCTGATGATAATAATGATGGCAATGATGGAAATGATGGTGCTGATGCAGAAAACATGTTTGGTGATGTTGCTGATATTCTGGTGTTTCCACAAATGAATTTGTCAGCTAATATTAATGTAGAAGAGCTCAACTTTGATGACATGCCCTTGATGTCTTCTCAAGTTGGTGAAGGAATGGGAGGTATAAGGAGAATTGAGGGAGAATTAGTTGAAAATATATGTGAGTCTGTGAGAGAAAATGAATAAAAACATATGGAGAGTGTGAGAGCTACCAAACATTTCTATACCAGAAGGGCAGCCACATCCACCACCGGGTCTCGTTTGTTGGGATCAGGTGTTGAAAAAGACGTTACTCGCCCAGTAACGCAATTGCACACCTCAGCCAGCCATTCAGCTTCTTCTCAACAAGAAGTTGTCTCATATTCTCACGGGGCTTTAGCACATACTCTATCCGGATCTCACTTGGAGATTTCGGGTATTGAAACAGAGCGACCTCCTCCCCGGTCCTCGGCCTTTATTTCTGCACATGTTGAGCGTCTAGTGCCTATTGCTAATATTTTTAATTCTTTAAATAGGACACTATCTGGTACAACTGATGCGAGTCTTTGTGATCCATCCGGAACACTCAGAGTAGATCCTCTCACAGGACTACAAGGACAGAGTGGAAATCCTACCAGTGCTAACACTATGCCAACACTGAGCGTAGGTCACACAGTTGAAACAACTGTTGTGCCAACGGCGAACCTAAGTGGTGCCGGTGTTACAAGGGAAACTCTCGATGGCGCCCTAAAGGCTGTTGAGGAAACATTCATACAAGAGATACAAGGAGTTAAGGCCTTATTGAAAGGCAAAGGGCCGGCAATTGAAGATCCCGTTGTACGTTCACGAACAGAAATTTACTTGGCTCCGCCTCGTGTATCTCAGCCTCCTTCAGTTCAACAACCTCCAGTTGATCAAAGTGTTGATGAGTTAAGAGATTTGTTTTATGCTAAGCTGATGTCCATTAGCCCTGAAGATCAACAAAGTAAAACTCTATTATCGCTACTACAGAACTTCCAATCTACACCACCTCCAC
The DNA here is from genome assembly GCA_033807775.1 of Saussurea involucrata. Lineage (NCBI taxonomy): Eukaryota > Viridiplantae > Streptophyta > Magnoliopsida > Asterales > Asteraceae > Saussurea > Saussurea involucrata. The sequence goes on from CM066318.1 coordinate 27,171,221, forward strand.
CACCACCTTCACCTACACCTACACCTTCAGTTACATCCACGGAGTTCCAAACCTTATCCACGGAGTTTAATTCTTTCAAGTCAACAGTTGTACAATCTTTGAATGATATGAAGCAGTCCATAGATGAGTTGAAAGCATTACTGAATCAGGGTTGTAAGACGCAAGCCCAAGGGACAAAACGAAAGCATGATCAGGATCCCGATGATCATGATCATGAGGGGGAGATGAGTAAAAAGAGAAGGGCTGAGTCTGAAAGTTCACAAGGCCAAAAGAAAAATCCGACTGTTGCTGAAATTTCTGAAATGTTTGAATCTGGAGCTATGGGTGATGAAAGAGGAAAACATATCGTATTATATGTTGATCCGAATGTAGAACCGACGGTTAAAAAGCATGAGGTAAATGAGGAGGAGATAAGGGAAGTGGTAGACAGGTTTGTGGAATCTATTGAATTGGTTGAAATCAGTTCTGGCGATGAAGCTGGTGATCTGGCAAGAGAATATGATCAGTATTGGAAAGTAAAGGAGGAAGCAGAACCGTTCTTATTGCTTACTTATGAACCAGAGGATCAAGGTGTTGGGTTCACACAAGATGAGGTAGATATTCTATCTGAAATATATGGGCCACAAACTCCTGAAGAAATAACCGTAAGTCCCATACACTCACCCGAACATATCTCAACTACCTTGATGCCAGCTCAATCATTTATTACACCTTTATCCTTTAACCTAAACCAACCCAGTTCAACCCAAACCACCATACCATTATCTGAACCATTTTCTGAAACCATTCCCATTCAATCTGAACCACAACCTTTTCATGATCCATTCTTAAAAGAACCAAAACCTGAAAAAACCGAACCTCCATCCACTACACCTTTTGTACCACCTGTCATTCCGACTCATGATGAAGCTGGTCCTTCTAATCCTCCAGAAGCTGATCAAGCTGGTCCATCATCCTCACGAAGCAGAAAATTGTTTGAACTTGAACAGCATCAAAGAACTTTGTATTTGAGAACACCATTCTTGGAAGATTCTGAAAGAAGATTGTTTGTACACAGAATCAGAAGATTGAATCCCTACGCCGTGTTGGGAATTGAAGATCAGTCAAACGAATACAAGTTCGAGTGTATGTTCTTTCTAAGAGGCCATTGTCATAACAAAAGAGATGTGAGGAGCAAGAAACTAATTGTGACTATAAAGGATGTAACTGCCAGATTTTTCTATAAAATGTGGTTTCCAGAATTTGTTGTTCAAAGGCAGGATTGTAGAAATTACAGATTCACTGAAGCTAATTTTTGTCACCTAACGATGGAAGATTTTGAGTTCATGTATCATCATTTCAGAGATCTTCAGATAAGAAGAGAAAACATGACTCTTGCTTTGAATGCCATTAAAAGGTTTCTGAGAAGGCATGTCTTGTTTACACAGTGTCATGATTTGCAGATGGCTGTGGAAAGTGATCAACCAAGAGTTAATTTAATAAGGCCTAATCAAGAGTTGCCAGGATTGATAAGAATGCCATTATATGCTGTGATTGGAGAACCAGAGTTCGGTGTTGTTTTCAGAAATGGGACAAATAAAATATTCATTCGGTTTAATGAGTTGGAAAAGTATTTTGATGGTACTCTCAAGGTTGTAAGACTTCAGTTGGTAGAAAAGCTCAAAAGACATGATGTTGAACGAAAGATTACTTGGATGTCTTCAAGACCTAGAAGGATTTTGTCAAGGGCCATTGAAGAGGTTGATGAAAGATTAAACTTCAGAGTGGCAATGAGAAGAATTGAAACGTATCTTGGGTTTCGGAGAAGAAGAAGACCCTTTCTGCCTTGATAGCTAAGGGGGAGATTGTTAGAGCACTTTGTAGCTATCAAGACAGTATTAATATCTTGTACTGTTCTTCTTAGTAGAGGCATGGACATGTCATGGCCCTACTATATAAAGAAGACTCTTTTGTTATTTCCATAACACTTTATGCATATTGTCATTTGTACTCTCAAGTTCAATATATGAATGACACATTTGCTCTCTAGATTCTCTCTATATTCTTGATTGCTAGATCTGGGTTTATCAACTTCCCAACTTGGTTCCAAAAGAATCAAGAAAACCAAGGAGCAACACCCCAGCATTCACACGCTGAAGACTCCACAGCTCATCTTGAAGAGCTGATGGAAAGTTCTGTGGTACGCTCTGCCACAGCTGATCTAGCCACCCCTTCCATCCCGGCTTCAGCGTCTCTAAACGCTGAAGTTATAAACTTGGAAATGAACCCACCTCCTTCAGCCTCTCTACCGACTGAAGTGATTGTCAGCGGATCCAACGCTTAACATCGCACCCAACCATCATTCTCATCCTTCATTCACCCTACTCAATCTTTGGTATCTCCACCAATTTTCCCAACTTTCTCAGGGACACCCTTCATCGTACATGACTCAGCTGCAGTCACTCTAAATACGATGATGGATGCAAACTTAGGATCTACAGGCACCTCCATGCGCCAAGGTACTCTTGAAGGCGACATGGAATATCATTCAGGACACAAAGGGTTCGACAACTTCGCCAACCCGCCTGCAGGTATACACACAATCCCAAACACTCCTCTCTCTCTACCCCAAACTTCTGAGCTTTCCTCTGTTCATAAGTTAATAACTGTTTTAGGTCCTAATTTGGGGGATATCAACACCTCCCTGAAGGCCCTGGAAACAAAGGTGGAAAATTACAACACCATTCTCTCCACGAACTCTTCAGCGGTTACAGACGCTGGAGAGAAACTCAAAAAGTTGACCGAGATCGTTGATACGAAAGCCTCCAAAGCTGGTCTGGAGAAGGTGGATGGTAGCATTGCTCATTTGCTACCACCCTCACAGACAATTCAACCGCCACCACCTCTCTTTCAACAAACTTCACCACTTTGTTCAATGAAGTCACATCATTGAAGACAGAGGTTGGTTCTCTTAAGGGTGAAGTCTCCACGATCAAGACTGAGGTCTCCGCCGTCAAAGAAATTGTTCAGAAAGTACTCGATCGCCTGAACGCCCCAACTTCTCATTTTAATCAGGTCAATCGAGAGGATCTTCAAAAGATCAATCCTGCTATAACTGGCCTGGAAATCAGATTAGCAACGATTGAGAACTGTGTTGGGATCTCTGGCCTGGAAGACAGGGACCTAATACACACTGCTGTTGCTGAACAATCTGTTACCTCCCCTAACCATAATGTGGAAGAGGGGGAGAAGACTAAAGAAGACCTTCCCCATAATGCTGAGGGGGAGGGTATTGAAACTTCACGACCTCAGGGAGCTGAAAACCCTGAGGAAACCAAGAAACCTCCCTCTGTATCTGAGGGGGAGCAACTCTATGAGCAACTTAAGGAAGCTGCTGCTGACGTGACCGAACCTTATGCTGAAGAGTTCGAGTCTGAAGAAGAAGCTGAAGACGATGAACCTGTCGACATCTCTGATGAAGAACCATCATCATCCCCCAAAGATGATGATGATGACGATGATGATGACGACTTCTTCTACGTCCAGCCTGTTGCAAAATCCCCAGCTCAAAAAGGGATCGAGATAAAAGAACCTTCAGGGGAGTGGACCAAGACAAAGCCTGCAGCGTCTGAAGCTGACAAAGGCAAAAACAAAGGCCTCACTAAAGAAGACAATCTGATGATCTTGCTTCAAAAGCCAGTTTGTCAGGTACACTACTTTCTATTCCCTTACGCTGCATCCCTCATCTATCCCTTCTCAATCTCAATCCTTCTATCCTTAAAACCTCTATACACTTAACCACATTCTTTTCTCTATCTCTTTCTTCCCATGTTCTTACTTAAACAATCGCTGTTTTTCAGCTAGTCCTCTCCCCTGTTTGAGGATCCCGTTGAAGCTCCTACAACAACACCATCAATAATCCCAGCCACAAGTGCTGAAGAAATAATCCCAGTCTTAGATTTAACCACTGGGACTGATGAACCTGAAGAACAACTGCTCTCTTACAAAAACAGGCCTTCCTTGGCTCCTCAAAAGCTAAGTGAAGATGATCAAGAAAAGAGAGATGCAATGATCAAATAGCTTGAAGAACAGCGAATCATTCTTCCTCGTGACAAAATCCCTGCTCCCACAAAGTTCAGGATATCAAGGAAAGAATACGAGGATCATTTAAGAGGTGAAATATTACTCGCCGAAAAGAAGGAAGCTGAAGAAAAAGATAAGGCTCTCGCCATCTAGCTTGTCCAACAATCGGTGAAAGACCCCGTGCTGAAAAGAACTCCCATTGATGTCCAACGTCAGCTATGGGATGATGCCCAAAGGATCGTTGAAGAAAAGACTAAGGTATCTGATTCGACATTGGAATGGTGTAAAGAAATGTTGAACTATCGATCTCAACCATCCAAAATCATCAAGGTAAATATAAGAGGAAAAACGTTTGTAGACGTTCCTGTTGTTGAAGTTGACGTATCCAAAACCAAGCAAACTTTCTACGCTACTTCATTAGAGAAGTTTGGTTTCTCTGAATGGTTGGAAGTGAAATTAGCCATTCAGCGATCTCGCTCAAAGTTCAAGAGCCATGTCGAGAAAATTTTAAATTCTCAGATCGACTTGGTTTCTTCTGCTGTCGATATTCCTCCTTCCACTATTCTTCCACCTCAACAAAGAAGGGCCTCTGCAAAGAAAAAGAAATCTCAGACTCAGGTCCTCCTATACGGAATGAAACAGGTATAGGTTTCTCACGGGAAGAAGTACTTGGTCGTGACCCTGACCTCTCAGTACTTGACACCTCCATGCCTCCTGGTGAAACTTTCATCCCTGAAAAAGTCGTAAGTGAACCCTATGGCATCTTCTTTCTAGACTGCTATGGACAACAACACTTTCAACGCATATCTGAGCTTCCAATCACTCCCATCGAACAGCTCCGAGACCTAATACACTGGTGTGAAGTCAGACGCGACATTCAGGGACGTCACCTCAAGCCCCTGATCTTTGAAGAAGCAAAGAACAAAAAGGATCAAGGTGTAACGGTCCCTGACTGGATGATTCCCACATCAAAGACCCTTGATGAACTTCTCATTAAGGAAGAACCTTTTGACGGATAGGATCGCCTTGTAATTCTTTCTATCCTTATTTGTCTACATCTTCTGTACTTGTAATTTTATTTTATGTATTTGTAATTTTTCCACTTCCCTCTGTAATCTTTACGAAGTTTAAAGAAAAATTTCAGCGAATGTACTTTACTCCATCAGTACTGAAAAGATCCCAGAAAACAGTAAAAGGGACAAATATTTTATGAGTTCTTTTTATCCTTATGTTTTCATTAAATAGTAGTTTTCTCTGTTGCTATGTCATAATCAAATAGGGGGAGATTGTTGATCCAAACCCTCAGTGATTTGATAATGACCCTCTCTTAACACTTAGTGAAAATTGTAAGTAAATAATATGTATTAGAGTTTCACTATCGCTGATAAGTACTAAGACTGTTTCAGTACCGCTGATAGTAACTCTCGCTCTTTAAAGTTAAATAGTCAGCGAACTATGTTCATCGAGTAGCTCTGAGCCTGTTCAGTCTATGAGATGATCGCTGATAAGTTAGGTGTTTACTTATGATCCCTGAAGACAAGTTTCACGTCAACATATGTTCCATGCTGAAGTCGAATATCAAGCTCAAGAACCAGCGACAAGTCTACTAAAGAACTGATGCGGATATATCAGCGAAGCCAAGATTTGTCCACTCAACGTGAAGTATCAAGTAGAAGACTTCAGCAATTACTGAACTTTATCATTCGCTGATAAAGAACTGTTTCAACGAAAGCTGATCATGAAGTCTCCTTACAAAGTACTATTGTCTTACCTCCCTTGCACGTCTCCGTACGAACTGTCAGAACGGACATCCTTTTTGTCTGTGATCGTACAACAACTCTGATTCTACACTATGCACCATGCGGCTAATAAGGTTGTCTACAAAGGTCAATGACATGCAACCACTCAGCTGCTGCCACGTGTAAAGCAATATTGCCATGCATTAAATGCATGTAGTATATAAGAAGAACCCTACTTCAGAAATGAAGTGTGCTCGGACCATCTTCTTCTTTCTATCTGTGTGTTAGGTTATTATTCGTAATTTCTTTATCTCCTTCTAGTGCAAGAAACTTAGTGTTCTTAACTTGTTTATATTAGGTTAATCCTTAATCTTGTTCCGCAACAAGTTGTAAATTGTCTTGATTTATCAATAAACAATTTAGAAAAGTAAAAATCGTGTGTTTGTATTCAATCACCCCTTCTACAAACTTGTATAACCCTTCGGGACCAACAAAAATGTTGTTCTGAAGAGACAAAATTCTGACATTTCTTCTTCAAATGGAAAATCTATTTTAAAAGAACAAAATGCTGAACTTACTAAAAGAATTATTGATCTTGAAGTTTATATTGCAGGTCTTGAAACAAAGAAAGACAACTCAAGTCTGCACGACCAAATCGAGAAACTTCAAGAGAAAGTAACAACTCTTCAAAGAGAAAACACTGATATGAAGAGTAAGGAAGACAAGAGAGAGAGAAGTGGATCTTAAATTTACGAGTTCAATTAAAAGGAGTTCAAGATAAAGAAAAAAGTTTAGACAGTGAAAATGTTGAGCTAAAGAGAAAACTGTCTAATTTTTCTCTTGAAGAAAAGAAAGAAATTGAGCTTAAATATGTAAAACTTTTGAAGCAAGTCTCCGACTTCGAAAAAGTTTTATATCTTGAAATAGAGAAGCAAGAAAAAGAAAGAACTGAATTTGAAACTAAACGAAAATCTTTTGAGATTAAAAGTTCTAAGCTTTCCGTGAAAATCTCTGAATTAGAAAATGTTTTGGAAAAGGGAAGAAAATATTTCACGAAAACGAAAAATCTCTTTCAAAAGGAAAATAAAATCCTTAAAAAGAAAAATATGGAAACTTTCAAAGAGATAACTGATAAAAGAAAATTCTTGGAAAAGGATTTTGAATCGGAACGCAAATATTTTGCTCAAAAATTAATTCCAAAAAATTAATGCGGAAAACTGGACTTTAAATCGGCAAACCTGCAAAAGATAAGAAAAATATATCAGTTATGAGCAAAAGCAGGTAAAATTTGACAAAAATGACAAGAAATGAAAAATAACGAAGAATAGGGACTAAAAATGACAATTTACGAAACTAAAACGAAAAACAAGGACTAAAAGTGCAAAAACACAAAACTCAAAACATGGACTAAAACTGAACTAAATGGAAACTTAAAACTAGATGGACTAAAAACGTAATAAAGTGAAACTATAACTACAGGGACTAAAATGAACAAACTCGAAAACCATTAACTACAGGGAGTAAATTTGACAAAATATTAAACTGCAACTACAGGGACTAACTTTGACAATTCCTAAACTATCTAAATGATTCTAACGAAAAGGACTAAAATTGAATGAAAAATAACGAAACTAACGGAAACTAACGGATTTGGACCAAAATTGTTAGAAACTTAACGGACACTTAACGGTGCCGTTAAGTTACTGCTCATTTTCAAGATTTACGAGCAACAGGTTTTCAGCTTTGATTTTCTGCACCTTTTCACGTTAAATTCGATTTCTTTTCGTGTCTATGTGTTATAAGATAAACAAACAACAAGATTCACCAATTAAAACAAACACATGCAACGAGAATGGATTGATAACAAATCAAGAATATCAACTCCGACTAGCACGTTTTTCCGACGAGGCTAGTTTCATGCGATAAGAAACTGAGATTTGGACGACAACCACTGGACTTTGTGCGATTAGAATGTTCCTCGGGCAAGTTTTGATTGACCAAAGAGTCTGATCGTACGAATTTTATGCGAGAACTTGTTTTGATCGCACAAAATGTAAACAACTAAGTTTTTCGGCGATGAAGTTTTATGCGACTAAAAGTTCTGATCGCATGAACGTTATGCGATGAACGTTGATCATAAGCTTTGCGCGAGATCTTTGGACCAAAATTGTTAGAAACTTAACGGATACTTAACGGTGCCGTTAAGTTACTGCTCATTTTCAAGATTGACGAGCAACAAGTTTTCAGCTTTGATTTTCTGCACCTTTTCACGTTAAATTCGATTTATTTTCGCGTATATGTGTTATAAGATCAACAAACAACAAGATTCACCAATTAAAACAAACCCATGCAAGTTGTCTATGTGTCAGCTCGGCATTCGTTTCTTCTAAAGAAATCACCATGTTTGATTTTGAATCACATTCACATTGCTTTAAATCAGCTTGAGTCTTCAGGTCAGAAAGTTGTTGCTGGAGATCTTGATTATTTTTCTGTAAAGTATTGATCTCTACTTTCAACAAATCCTCTAACACCTTTCTTTCCTTTCTCAACTTTTGGTATCAACTCGGAGATCTTCTTTTTCAGCTCAGTGTTTTCAATTTCCAAAATCTTTGAGTTTTCTTCAGATTTAACAAGTTTCGCAGAACTTTCAGATAACTGTAATTTCAGTTCTTGTTTTTCTTTGTGACGCATTTGACAATTTCTTGTTACTATATTGTAATTTGTTTGAAGCAATTGAAACCGTCCTGTGAGTTCTTTAAGTTCTCTGGAAGGAGAATAATTAGTCATTGTTATCTGAAAAGATAAAAAATGATCGTTATCAGATACTTCGTGAGAAGTAGAATTATGCACACACGATTAATCAGAGAAAAATCGATTAAAGTCAGAAAAAATTTCAAAATCAAAATTAGAAAACAAATTATAAAATTGTCGCTCAAAAATTAATTCCAAAAAATTAAAGCGGAAAACTGGACTTTAAATCGGCAAACCTGCAAAAGATAAGAAAAATATATCAGTTATGAGCAAAAGCAGGTAAAATTTGACAAAAATGACAAGAAATGAGAAATAACGAAGAATAGGGACTAAAAATGACAATTTACGAAACTAAAACGAAAAACAAGGACTAAAAGTGCAAAAACACAAAACTCAAAACATGGACTAAAACTGAACTATATGGAAACTTAAAACTAGATGGACTAAAAACGTAATAAAGTGAAACTATAACTACAGGGACTAAAATGAACAAACTCGATAACTATTAACTACAGGGATTAAATCTGACAAAATATTAAACTGCAACTACAGGGACTAACTTTGACAATTCCTAAACTATCTAAATGATTCTAACGAAAAGGACTAAAATTGAAAGAAATATAACGAAACTAACGGAAACTAACGGATTTGGACCAAAATTGTTAGAAACTTAACGGACACTTAACGGTGCCGTTAAGTTACTGCTCATTTTCAAGATTTACGAGCAACAGGTTTTCAGCTTTGATTTTCTGCACCTTTTCACGTTAAATTCGATTTCTTTTCGTGTCTATGTGTTATAAGATAAACAAACAACAAGATTCACCAATTAAAACAAACACATGCAACGAGAATGGATTGATAACAAATCAAGAATATCAACTCCGACTAGCACGTTTTTCCGACGAGGCTAGTTTCATGCGATAAGAAACTGAGATTTGGACGACAACCACTGGACATTGTGCGATTAGAATGTTCCTCGGGCAAGTTTTGATTGACCAAAGAGTCTGATCGTACGAATTTTATGCGAGAACTTGTTTTGATCGCACAAAATGTAAACAACTAAGTTTTTCGGCGATGAAGTTTTATGCGACTAAAAGTTATGATCGCATGAACGTTATGCGATGAACGTTGATCATAAGCTTTGCGCGAGATCTTTGGACCAAAATTGTTAGAAACTTAACGGATACTTAACGGTGCCGTTAAGTTACTGCTCATTTTCAAGATTGACGAGCAACAAGTTTTCAGCTTTGATTTTCTGCACCTTTTCACGTTAAATTCGATTTCTTTTCGTGTCTATGTGTTATAAGATCAACAAACAACAAGATTCACCAATTAAAACAAACACATGCAAGTTGTCTATGTGTCAGCTCGGCATTCGTTTCTTCTAAAGAAATCACCATATTTGATTTTGAATCACATTCACATTGCTTTAAATCAGCTTGAGTCTTCAGGTCAGAAAGTTGTTGCTGGAGATCTTGATTATTTTTCTGTAAAGTATTGATCTCTACTTTCAACAAATCCTCTGACACCTTTCTTTCCTTTCTCAACTTTTGGTATCAACTCGGAGATCTTCTTTTTCAGCTCAGTGTTTTCAATTTCCAAAATCTTTGAGTTTTCTTCAGATTTAACAAGTTTCGCAGAACTTTCAGATAACTGTAATTTCAGTTCTTGTTTTTCTTTGTGACGCATTTGACAATTTCTTGTTACTATATTGTAATTTGTTTCAAGCAATTGAAACCGTCCTGTGAGTTCTTTAAGTTCTCTGGAAGGAGAATAATTAGTCATTGTTATCTGAAAAGATAAAAAATGATCGTTATCAGATACTTCGTGAGAAGTAGAATTATGCACACACGATTAATCAGAGAAAAATCGATTAAAGTCAGAAAAAATTTCAAAATCAAAATTTGAAAACAAATTATAAAATTGTCGCTCAAAAATTAATTCCGAAAAATTAATGCGGAAAACTGGACTTTAAATCGGCAAACCTGCAAAAGATAAGAAAATATATCAGTTATGAGCAAAAGCAGGTAAAATTTGACAAAAATGACAAGAAATGGAAAATAACGAAGAATAGGGACTAAAAATGACAATTTACGAAACTAAAACGAAAAACAAGGACTAAAAGTGCAAAAACACAAAACTCAAAACATGGACTAAAACTGAACTAAATGGAAACTTAAAACTAGATGGACTAAAAACGTAATAAAGTGAAACTATAACTACAGGGACTAAAATGAACAAACTCGAAAACTATTAACTACAGGGACTAAATCTGACAAAATATTAAACTGCAACTACAGGGACTAACTTTGACAATTCCTAAACTATCTAAATGATTCTAACGAAAAGGACTAAAATTGAAAGAAAAATAACGAAACTAACGGATTTAGACCAAAATTGTTAGAAACTTAACGGACACTTAACGGTGCCGTTAAGTTACTGCTCATTTTCAAGATTTACGAGCAACAGGTTTTCAGCTTTGATTTTCTGCACCTTTTCACGTTAAATTCGATTTCTTTTCGTGTCTATGTGTTATAAGATAAACAAACAACAAGATTCACCAATTAAAACAAACACATGCAACGAGAATGGATTGATAACCAATCAAGAATATCAACTCCGACTAGCACGTTTTTCCGACGAGGCTAGTTTCATGCGATAAGAAACTGAGATTTGGACGACAACCACTGGACTTTGTGCGATTAGAATGTTCCTCGGGCAAGTTTTGATTGACCAAAGAGTCTGATCGTACGAATTTTATGCGAGAACTTGTTTTGATCGCACAAAATGTAAACAACTAAGTTTTTCGGCGATGAAGTTTTATGCGACTAAAAGTTCTGATCGCATGAACGTTATGTAACGCCCCAAAATTTCAAGAAAATTTAAAAATTTTTAACGCGCATATTTAATAATAAGTCTCCATTTATTAAACCCAAAATAATAATTCCAATCACGAGCGTTATTAAAACATAAGTCAACAGCGGAAATTAAATTGTTTATTCAATAACGGGAAAATGTTTAATAAGCAAATCCTTCGACCCATCCATCTTGCGCGTCAGTGTGTGCCAGTCATGCCTTCGTACCACTTGTACCTGCAGCCACTGTAAATTGGGAGGGGTAAGCACGAAGCTTAGCGAATTCAAACACAACAATTAACAATGGTTATCTCATATTACCCCTAAAGCAAAGAGGATCACACCACCACATACAAGTCTACGAACAAATCATAAACAAGTATAATAACCACCACATAAAAAAATCCCCGGGCGGATGTCGGGTCTACGGCCCCGCCGCACGTTTCCGCCTACTGCGGGAAACACCCGTTTTACGCCTACTGCGTGTGACATCCTTTTTACGCCTACTGCGTAAACGCCCCTTTTACGCCTACTGCGTAAAACACCTCCGTCCCCGTCGGGACTCGGCCCCGCCGAATAATGTAGCACATAATGTTAACTAGACGTCCCACTATCTAGCCCCCAACAATCCCGCATACAATTTCCACACACGTGCTACAGTAATAATAAACAACTATTAATTAATTGTAGTGAGAGAACTCACCTCGGGTGCGCGCCTAGCTAAAAATAGTAAGTAGCTCCACACAACGACGATCACTTTCCGGCACCTAAACGTACGATAAAATACGTCAATACGAGACCCGGACCCCACGACGCGACACACCCCAAAACTGTCACTAAAACTAACTTTCGGTCACACCGAACAGGTCTGTTCGGGACCTGATTTGACCACTAAAACTCCAGAAAAACTCAGATTTATTACACGGTTGAAAAGTGCCCTGAAATACCTTTCCGAGGATATATTACACGCCTCCTAACGATTTTTCTATAATTAATTATGAATTATTAAGTTCGCCTACCGGAACTGTCCGTTTTCGGACCAGTTCGCACTAACAGCTCCGAACAGCCTGGTTCTGGGCCGATTCAGCCTTTCGGCGAAACACGAAAAAACGTGCCTAACTCAATTTAGGAAAAATGGCCACTGACCTCAAGTTAAAACGACTTACGAGCCGAGAGTTATGGCTCTCGCAAGACAGACTCAGGTTGCAGCAAGTTTCACATGAAATGATAAAACGCTGAACTTGCGACCCCCAAAACTCCTAGTTCGAGGCCGAACCAGCTTTCCGCCAAAACGCGGAAAACGTGCCCGGTCTCGCACTCTAAACGTGGATACCAAAACCGGCCCAAACGGAGTTACGACTGAGAAATTATCGCCGTCGCAAAACAGGGGATGCACAACATAAATTCACGCCAAAAGACGATTACGTTTACGATACGTCTTAAACGATTAGGCTACGGACAGCCGTACCCTACGCTGCTCTACAGCTGATCAGACTCACACTCCACCCACCGCCATCCGACCACGGCGGTCGCCGGCGGCGGCCGGCGGCGGTTTACATGGAACGACGAATCGCAACGCGAGATAATAAACGATCCTGCGAATCAATCATGCGAAAAGAAACAAAACAAATAACGAAAGGAACACACAACGAGCAACCCAACGCGACCCCTCAAACCACCAGGCCCCCGCCCCCACTGCGGCGGCGCAAGGTGGCGAACGACAGTGGCCACCGCCGGCGGCCTTGGCGGCGGCGGCGGTGATGGTTTACGACCGCAGAAAGAAAAAAGAAAACAAGGAACGAAAGGGTACGATGGTGGTTACCTTACGACGACAACGCAACGACGAACCCAACCTCCCGCGATAACTCCGGCGACTGCTAAGACCTTCCGGCAGCCTATACCCTCTCGATCGACTTCCCACGCTCTAGCGGTTTCTTTCTCTCTCTCTCGATCTGCTTCTGCCCGGCGCTGGTCACCACGACGAGAAGACAAAAGGGGGGGGGGGGGGGGTTGTGCTTCACGACTGACGAGAGGAGAGGGAGAAGTGAGATGGTTTAGGGTTACACAAGACAAGGGAAAAGAGAAGAAGAGGGTGACGAGGGGTAGGGGCTCGGGTTCTTGTTGCATGGGCCGAGCCCCACAAACCTTAAACACAAAAAGGCACAAAAGCCCCCCCCCCCCCCCCCCAACTTCTCAAGTGTATGCACAAACCCGGTCAAACCCGAAAGGTCCACACTTTGGTCCTTTGACACCGAAACGCAACCAGGATAAATACACGAGGACGGTTCATAAATTTTTAAGAGTTAATATAAAAAAAAAATAAGAGAGCATTTAAAACGAAAATGGACATACCGGGATACGGGCTTTACAATTCTCCCCCGCTTGGATTAGACTTCGTCCCCGAAGTCTACGCCCGCAAACAGCTCCGGATAATTCTCTCGCATCTCCGCTTCCGGTTCCCACGTCCATTCCGAACCCTTCCGGTGCTTCCATTGGACCTTAACCAAACCGACCACCTTGTTGCGCGAAGTCCTCGTCCTCCTGTCGAGAATAGCAATAGGTGTCTCTACATAGTTGAGTCTCTCGTCAATCTGGATATCCTCAAGAGGGATTACCGCCGAATCATCCACCACACACTTCCGCAATTGAGAAACGTGGAAGGTGTTGTGAATCAGACTCAACTCCTCCGGTAGCTCCAAACGGTAAGCCACCTTCCCCACACGCGCGATGACCTTGTAAGGTCCGATGTAGCGAGGACCCAACTTTCCCCGCTTGCGAAAACGAATCACCCCCTTCCAGGGTGACACCTTCAAAAGAACATAGTCCCCGACTTGGAACTCCAAGTCTGATCGTCTTTTATCGGCATAACTCTTTTGCCGACTCTGAGCAGTGACCAACCGGTCTCGAACCATCTGAATCATCTCTGTCGTCTTTAACACGACATCGGTGCTCCCCAATACTCGGTGTCCAACCTCGCCCCAGCAAACGGGCGTTCGGCATCTCCTGCCATACAACACCTCGTACGGCGCTCTACCAATACTGGCGTGATAGCTATTATTATAAGAGAACTCAGCTAGTGGAAGATACTGATCCCAACTGCCCCCGAAATCAATAACACATGCCCGCAGCATGTCCTCGAGTGTCTGAATAGTACGCTCACTCTGTCCGTCTGTCTGAGGATGAAATGCTGTACTGAAATGCAACCGCGTACCCATCTCATTCTGAAACTTCTCCCAAAACCGGGAGGTGAAACGAGTATCCCGATCCGAGACAATTGAGACTGGCACCCCGTGCCGAGTTACAATTTCCCGAATGAAAACCTCCGCAAGCTTATCCGCCGAAAAGCTCTCTTTAATCGCCAAGAAGTGAGCGCTCTTCGTCAGACGATCCACGATCACCCAGATAGTATCATTCCCTCGCTGAGTCTTGGGAAGCTTAGTGATGAAATCCATCGTGATTTGCTCCCACTTCCACACCGGAATCTCCAACGGCTACAATTTCCCATGCGGTCGTTGGTGTTCCGCTTTGACCTTCCGACAGGTCAAACATACTTCCACACATTTGGCTACATCTCGCTTCATGCCGGGCCACCAATAGTCTTCACGCAGGTCTCTGTACATCTTGGTAGCTCCGGGATGAATCGAAAACTTGGACTTATGCGCCTCGCCCAATAGTGTCTGGCGATTCCCACCAGTGTATGGAACCCAAACTCTATCATAACGGGTTAACAGTCCCCGACTATCCCGTACTAACTTCGGAATTTCTCCCGAAACTCTCTCTCGTTTAGCATTTTCCTCCAACACGCCCACCTCTTGAGCGATACCGATCGACTCCAAGAGTGGTGCAACTACCGTTAATCGCTGACAAAAACCCTTCAAAGATCCCCCGACCGGATGTCGGCTAAGTGCATCCGCGACTACATTCGCCTTACCGGGGTGGTAAAGTATCTCGCAGTCGTAATCCTTGACCACATCAAGCCACCTCCGCTGACGCATATTAAGATTTTGCTGGTCCATCAGGTATTTAAGGCTCTTGTGATCGGTATAGATCGTGCACTTGACACCATAAAGATAGTGTCTCCATATTTTTAAAGCAAACACCACCGCTCCCAGCTCCAAATCATGAGTCGGGTAGTTCGCCTCATGAGGCTTCAACTGCCTCGACGCGTAAGCGATGACCTTGCCGCGTTGCATAAGCACGGCACCCAACCCTTGGTACGAAGCATCACAGTAAACCACCAAATCTTCCATGCCCTCAGGCAAGGTTAACACCGGAGTCTCGCACAACCGCCTGCGTAGCTCCTCGAAAGCCTTCTGTTGCTCCTCACCCCAACTGAAAGCTGCAGTTTTCTTTGTCAGTTTAGTCATAGGCAAGGCGATTTTGGAGAAATCTTGGATAAATCTCCGATAATACCCTGCTAAACCGAGAAAACTTCGCACCTCGGTAGGAGTTTTCGGCACCTCCCACCGCATAACTGTCGAAATCTTGGCCGGATCGACCATGATACCATTCTGATTCACGACATGTCCTAAGAATTGGACCTCTCGTAACCAGAATTCACACTTGGAGAACTTAGCATACAGCTTCTCCCGTCTCAAAACTTCTAGCACTTCCCGCAAATGCACCTCGTGCTCTTCCTTCGTCTTGGAATATACAAGAATGTCGTCGATGAACACGATCACCGAACGATCTAACATCGGGCTACACACCCTGTTCATGAGGTCCATGAACGCTGCTGGTGCATTGGTGAGCCCGAAAGGCATCACCACGAACTCGTAATGGCCGTAACGCGTGCGAAAGGCCGTCTTCTCCGTATCTTCGCTACGCACCCGCATCTGATGGTACCCGGACCTCAAGTCAATCTTAGAGAACCACGAGGCTCCCTGCAACTGATCAAACAAATCATCAATCCTTGGCAAAGGATAACGATTCTTCACCGTAAGCTTATTCAGCTCCCGGTAGTCAATGCACATCCGCTGAGATCCATCTTTCTTTTTCACGAACAAGATCGGAGCTCCCCACGGTGAACAACTCGGTTTGATGAACTCCTTCTCCAGAAGCTCCTGCAGCTGCTCATAAAGCTCCTTCATTTCCGGTGGAGCCAAGCGATAAGGTGCCTTGGCCACCGGAGCAGCACCTGGAATCAGGTCGATTCGAAACTCCACCTGTCGCGCGGGAGGTATCCCTGGCAACTCATCGGGGAATACATCGGCGAATTCCCTCACGACTGGCACATCCTCGGCACTAATCTTCGTCTCATCGACACACGTATCCACCACATACGCCAAGAACCCCTGCCCACTATGCTGAAGGTATCTCCGAGCCCTCGCCGCAGAACAAATAGCCGTAACCCGACTAGGCGAGTCTCCCTGAATCAACAGTTCTCCCCCGCTTGGGGTTCGAACCCGTACTTGTTTGCGACGGCAAACAATCTCTGCATCGAACGCGTCCATCCAATCCATGCCCACTATCACGCAAAGCTCTCGCATCGCTATAGGAATCAAATCGATAGGAAACCTCACACCCGAGATTTCCAACGTGCATCCCCGATACACGTCCGTAACCGTCAAGGTCCTATCATCGGCGACCTCGACCAATAAAGGACATCCTAGACGTCCCACCACTCGACCCAACCTCTCGCTAAAAGTGCGAGACACGAATGAATGAGTAGCCCCACTATCAAACATTACAACCGCAGGTACAGAATTGACTAGAAACGTACCTGTCACCACCTTAGGCGTCGCCTGCGCCTCCTCCACCTTCAGCTGGTGGACTCTCCCTCGGGCCGCCTCCGTCCCGGGCTGACCCGTACGGCCGTCGGTGATGCGCAGCGGGGCATTCGCAGGAGCCCTCTGTGCACCACCCCCATCAGTTGCCCTAGCATTCGGGCAGTTGGCCTTCACATGGCCAGCCTGTTTACAGCCGAAACATAACATCAGTGGCGACCTGCAATCTCTACTGAGATGGCCAGGCTGCCCACACTTGTAACATGCATCAGATCTTCTACCACTCACATCCCGGGCCTTAGAACCGCTACTCTTCGTGTGCCCACGAGAATCAACAAACTTCGATTTCTTTGGCACTGCAGAGGTAGGCGTCACTGCCTGTGTCGCCTTCCTCTTCTTCGCTTGGGTCTCCAACTCTAACTCTCTTCTCCGCGCTGCATCCATCATAGCCGACAGCGAAGGATGTTGCACTGCGCTCACAATTTCCCGGATCTCGGTCCGAAGCATGTCCTTGTACCTCGCCATCTTCATTTCTTCTGAGGCCGCATATTGGGGACAGAATAGCGCCATTTCGGTAAACTTCTTGTTCATCTCCTTTATGGTCTCCGTAGTCTGGTTCAGCTCCAAGAACTCCTTCGCTATTCTTTCCATCTCTATCGGCGGCACGTACTCAGCACGGAAACGAGCAACGAACTCGTCCCAAGTAAGAGTGGTACGCTCGGCCAGAGTCAATGCCGTGGCGCACCAGTCTTTCGCTCCCTCGCGAAGTAGATTCACTGCAAATCGAACCTTCAAGTTATCCGGACAGCCGCTTGTCAGAAAAGCGCACTCCATGTCGGATATCCAGCGCATGCTAACGATAGGGTTAGAGTCACCCTTGAATTCTGGTGGAGAGCAGGCAGAAAGATCCCGATACTGGAAGTCTCGGGCACGGGGCTGTCCCCCAACAGGCGGCGGCATCGCTGCAAACCGCTCCTCCACTAGAGTCACCAGTTGATCCTGAATCGCGGTGATAATCTCGGGAATTGCATCCCCAACAGCTCGTGCAACCTCAATTGCAATCATCTCTTGGATCCGCTCCTCAGTGATCCCGGCTTCAGCCCTCGGCTCAGCCTCATCGCGTCTCCTAGTGTTGACCATTCTATAAGAAGGAGAAATTCAAAGAGTTATTATCAGCTAATAACTCACACTATCAACACATACGCTCAACTCCTTGAATTCCTCGTGACTTTCCCGACCCGAGTACTGATCATGTGCTTCCGGTAGTAGGAGCTCTACTACTACCTTCCACACCTATCATTACCCGTTTCGTGTCCCATCCCGAGGGTCCAAGTAGTTCTCGCCGCAACTCAACACATATGCCCGCACCGGCATATGCACTCACCCTTCCTAGCTCCCTAGGAATTATATTCCACCCACTACCCTCGCTACTATAAAAACCCTGCTAATCATAATGAGTGGCCGCGCAAATACCCAATCATATGCAGTGCAAGACAAATAGACATTCGAATACTAGATTCTATCCTAGAACGGTTGGACTCAAACAAGAGCTGCGCAATAGAACTAAATCGAATATTCTAAGGCTATTAGCCTCTTACCGCATACGCTTTAAAGGGCACCTACTTAGAAACCTACTATAATTAGCAAGAAAATCATAATAGCAAGTAATCCAACGTATCGCATAGTGTCAACCTCAGGCAATCTAGCATGCATACCCTATGATCTAGGAAGCGATAAAATGAGAAAACACTAAGCATTGTACCTTTCCCTTGGCTCCGGCTGACTGTACACACTACGCCCTCGATCACCGTTCCTCGAACGGGTTTTCATCTTTTCCTCTTTATTTCCAAAAGGTTTAAAAAAAAAAATTAAAAATATTTCCCAGCCGCAACTTGAGACCAAACACACCGAGGTGCGTTTGATTCACTCAAGCCGTGCTCTGATACCAAGTTGTAACGCCCCAAAATTTCAAGAAAATTTAAAAAATTTTAACGCGCATATTTAATAATAAGTCTCCATTTATTAAACCCAAAATAATAATTCCAATCACGAGCGTTATTAAAACATAAGTCAACAGCGGAAATTAAATTGTTTATTCAATAACGGGAAAATGTTTAATAAGCAAATCCTTCGACCCATCCATCTTGCGCGTCAGTGTGTGCCAGTCATGCCTTCGTACCACTTGTACCTGCAGCCACTGTAAATTGGGAGGGGTAAGCACGAAGCTTAGCGAATTCAAACACAACAATTAACAATGGTTATCTCATATTACCCCTAAAGCAAAGAGGATCACACCACCACATACAAGTCTACGAACAAATCATAAACAAGTATAATAACCACCACATAAAAAAATCCCCGGGCGGATGTCGGGTCTACGGCCCCGCCGCACGTTTCCGCCTACTGCGGGAAACACCCGTTTTACGCCTACTGCGTGTGACATCCTTTTTACGCCTACTGCGTAAACGCCCCTTTTACGCCTACTGCGTAAAACACCTCCGTCCCCGTCGGGACTCGGCCCCGCCGAATAATGTAGCACATAATGTTAACTAGACGTCCCACTATCTAGCCCCCAACAATCCCGCATACAATGTTCCACACACGTGCTACAGTAATAATAAACAACTATTAATTAATTGTAGTGAGAGAACTCACCTCGGGTGCGCGCCTAGCTAAAAATAGTAAGTAGCTCCACACAACGACGATCACTTTCCGGCACCTAAACGTACGATTAAAATACGTCAATACGAGACCCGGACCCCACGACGCGACACACCCCAAAACTGTCACTAAAACTAACTTTCGGTCACACCGAACAGGTCTGTTCGGGACCTGATTTGACCACTAAAACTCCAGAAAAACTCAGATTTATTACATGGTTGAAAAGTGCCCTGAAATACCTTTCCGAGGATATATTACACGCCTCCTAACGATTTTTCTATAATTAATTATGAATTATTAAGTTCGCCTACCGGAACTGTCCGTTTTCGGACCAGTTCGCACTAACAGCTCCGAACAGCCCGGTTCTGGGCCGATTCAGCCTTTCGGCGAAACACGAAAAAACGTGCCTAACTCAATTTAGGAAAAATGGCCACTGACCTCAAGTTAAAACGACTTACGAGCCGAGAGTTATGGCTCTCGCAAGACAGACTCAGGTTGCAGCAAGTTTCACATGAAATGATAAAACGCTGAACTTGCGACCCCCAAAACTCCTAGTTCGAGGCCGAACCAGCTTTCCGCCAAAACGCGGAAAACGTGCCCGGTCTCGCACTCTAAACGTGGATACCAAAACCGGCCCAAACGGAGTTACGACGGAGAAATTATCGCCGTCGCAAAACAGGGGCTGCACAACATAAATTCACGCCAAAAGACGATTACGTTTACGATACGTCTTAAACGATTAGGCTACGGACAGCCGTACCCTACGCTGCTCTACAGCTGATCAGACTCACACTCCACCCACCGCCATCCGACCACGGCGGTCGCCGGCGGCGGCCGGCGGCGGTTTACATGGAACGACGAATCGCAACGCGAGATAATAAACGATCCTGCGAATCAATCATGCGAAAAGAAACAAAACAAATAACGAAAGGAACACACAACGAGCAACCCAACGCGACCCCTCGAACCACCAGGCCCCCGCCCCCACTGCGGCGGCGCAAGGTGGCGAACGACAGTGGCCACCGCCGGCGGCCTTGGCGGCGGCGGCGGTGATGGTTTACGACCGCAGAAAGAAAAAAGAAAACAAGGAACGAAAGGGTACGATGGTGGTTACCTTACGACGACAACGCAACGACGAACCCAACCTCCCGCGATAACTCCGGCGACTGCTAAGACCTTCCGGCAGCCTATACCCTCTCGATCGACTTCCGACGCTCTAGCGGTTTCTTTCTCTCTCTCTCGATCTGCTTCTGCCCGGCGCTGGTCAACACGACGAGAAGACAAAAGGGGGGGGTTGTGCTTCACGACTGACGAGAGGAGAGGGAGAAGTGAGATGGTTTAGGGTTACACAAGACAAGGGAAAAGAGAAGAAGAGGGTGACGAGGGGTAGGGGCTCGGGTTCTTGTTGCATGGGCCGAGCCCCACAAACCTTAAACACAAAAAGGCACAAAAGCCCCCCCCCCCCCCCCAACTTCTCAAGTGTATGCACAAACCCCGGTCAAACCCGAAAGGTCCACACTTTGGTCCTTTGACACCGAAACGCAACCAGGATAAATACACGAGGACGGTTCATAAATTTTTAAGAGTTAATATAAAAAAAAAAATAAGAGAGCATTTAAAACGAAAATGGACATACCGGGATACGGGCTTTACACGTTATGCGAGGAACGTTGATCATAAGCTTTGCGCGAGATCTTTGGACCAAAATTGTTAGAAACTTAACGGATACTTAACGGTGCCGTTAAGTTACTGCTCATTTTCAAGATTGACGAGCAACAAGTTTTCAGCTTTGATTTTCTGCACCTTTTCACGTTAAATTCGATTTCTTTTCGCGTCTATGTGTTATAAGATCAACAAACAACAAGATTCACCAATTAAAACAAACACATGCAAGTTGTCTATGTGTCAGCTCGGCATTCGTTTCTTCTAAAGAAATCACCATGTTTGATTTTGAATCACATTCACATTGCTTTAAATCAGCTTGAGTCTTCAGGTCAGAAAGTTGTTGCTGGAGATCTTGATTATTTTTCTGTAAAGTATTGATCTCTACTTTCAACAAATCCTCTGACACCTTTCTTTCCTTTCTCAACTTTTGGTATCAACTCGGAGATCTTCTTTTTCAGCTCAGTGTTTTCAATTTCCAAAATCTTTGAGTTTTCTTCAGATTTAACAAGTTTCGCAGAACTTTCAGATAACTGTAATTTCAGTTCTTGTTTTTCTTTGTGACGCATTTGACAATTTCTTGTTACTATATTGTAATTTGTTTCAAGCAATTGAAACCGTCCTGTGAGTTCTTTAAGTTCTCTGGAAGGAGAATAATTAGTCATTGTTATCTGAAAAGATAAAAAATGATCGTTATCAGATACTTCATGAGAAGTAGAATTATGCACACACGATTAATCAGAGAAAAATCGATTAAAGTCAGAAAAAATTTCAAAATCAAAATTTGAAAACAAATTATAAAATTGTCGCTCAAAAATTAATTCCGAAAAATTAATGCGGAAAACTGGACATTAAATCGGCAAACCTGCAAAAGATAAGAAAAATATATCAGTTATGAGCAAAAGCAGGTAAAATTTGACAAAAATGACAAGAAATGAAAAATAACGAAGAATAGGGACTAAAAATGACAATTTACGAAACTAAAACGAAAAACAAGGACTAAAAGTGCAAAAACACAAAACTCAAAACATGGACTAAAACTGAACTAAATGGAAACTGTTAATCCAAGATCTAATCAAGATAGAGAAGATATGAATTCGTCATCCATTTCACTCAAGAACACATTACAAGATTAGGAGTTCTGTACAAGTGTTTCTCTCTCTAGAATATAAGAATATGAGTTAAGTATGTCTAGAGTCCTTTTCTAACACACAACTAAACCTATTTATACTAAACACATTACAAGGTGTAAACAACACAATACAACTCAATACATTGACTTTAACTTTGACCTTTCTATATTTAAATCTTGAAGACATATTGCACTAACAATCTCCCCCTTGGATTCAAGGTTTAAACAAATGCGATCAGCAAGCTTTAGCTTTCTTGAATCTTCGGACTTCATCAAAGCTTGTCAAAGTCAAAACGTCATCCAATCTTCAAACGGCAAATAACGAACTTCTTTCTTCGAGCAGGAGAATATGAATATTCACACAAAGCTTTTTAATACAAATAAGCACAAGTTCAAGAAAAAGAGATCACAGAATGATCAATCGATTTTCCTCAAACTCTTGAAGAATTCTCCCCATTTCCATTGACTTGAGAATTTCATTCTTCAGTGTCGATCTTCATAAACGCGCGAGTTCAAAAGAAAGAGATCACTGAAATGATCAATCGATTTCTTAAAAACTCTTGAAGAATAAAACTCCCCCTATCATTTCTTGAAACGACGTCTTCTTTCTACAAATCTCCCCGTTGACATTAAAACGAATCTTTGATATTAAACTTTCTTTGACATGAAATTGATGTAGACATTCTCCCCCTTTTTCGATGAAAGTGAGCATCACGAGCATTGAAAATCTTTTCAATTTCAGTCACGAACAATCTCCCTCTTCAAAAACATTTCTTCCCCTTGAAAAAAACACAAACAATCTCCCCATAAACGAAAGATCTTGCTCCCCCTAAAAATAAGAATTGTAGAGCAAGATGATTTTCTCCCCCTGAAAATTTGCATAAAAATCATATAAGCGCACATTTTTAACAAACTTATATAAAGAAAATAGAATTCATTGAACAACATTTTATAACTACTAACATTTAATCATTTGAACACCAAACAAAAGAAATTCAACTTAATGAAATGTAACAGATATTTCCATCAAGTGAAATCAAATGCATGCGTTTGGATTCAAAAACAAGACATCATCGCATATCGAGTTACAAAAGTTCAATTTCAACCCCTTTATAAAATCTATTTGGTGGACTAGCATGCGAAATATGATTAGCAACATTCAAATGCACATCTTCGACTTATAAGAATACTTTGCTCTTACTCACACTATATGACTGAAATCAGAATTTCCACAAATTTATAAGTTTATTGCGACATTGTAATTTCCCCAAGATTTAAGAGATGTGTGCTCATTGGCATCTTTTATTTTGTGCACATTGGCATCTTTTTATCAAAAAATTTATTAAGACTAAGATACACCGTAAACGTAACTTTCTATCTGGTTCTATAGCAGGATTTGGGTCAGCCAATCCCAGACCAGTTGGCCTTAGGGGCTAGGTGTCGAGCACCCCTTGGAACTTACTCTCCCAAACCAGAAAGGCTACATCGATATATCCTAATCCCATTTGTACCAGTAAAACATGGCTTTCTATCTGATTCTATAGCAGGATTTGGGTCAGGCGATCTCAGACCAGTTGATCTTAGGGGCTAGGTATCAAGTACCCCTTGGGACTTAATCTCCCAAACCAGATAGGCCACATGCACAGACTTTCAAATTTAATGATTTTTTTTATCATCACCTCCATCACTTGGTTATAAACCTTTGTGCTTCCCTCATATTTTCATTTCCATTCTTTATCCTGACACATACGCTTTGTGAGCATCGTATTCTATATAAGTCTAGAATTACACAGATTTGTGCATGAATCAAGTTTCCATTCATGTTTTGCTGACCTTTCGATTTATTTCAGCAGCGAAAGTTGAAGCAAATAAAACTTAGATACCACAAAACTACTTGAAAAATCACCCTTAACACACATTTTATTCATTGAATGAAAATAGAAATATTTTCACTTCATTGAATTAAATTTGTGAAGGTTCAAACTTTCAAGTTCAACATGCCGAGTTTTGATAAAAGAAAATTGAAGCGTTTTTCATCCAAAGCCTTGGTGAAAATATCGGCAAGTTGATAGTCAGTAGGTACGAAATATAATTCGATTGTACCGTTCTCCACATGATGTTTTATGAAATGATATCGCATGTCGATGTGTTTAGTCTTTGTGTGCTGAACCGGATTTACTGAGATGGCGATTGCGGATTTGCTATCACAATATATCGGAATTGTCTTGTACAGCAACCCATAATCTTGTAACTGTGTCTTCATCCACAGAACCTGAGAACAGCAACTGGCGGCGGCCACGTATTCAGCTTCGGCCGTTGAAATTGACACGCAATTCTGTTTCTTTGACGCCCAACTAATCAGCCTATCTCCTAGTAATTGTACATGACCCGATGTACTTTTCCGGTCCAGTTGACTTCCTCCATAATCTGCATCAGAATAAGCAGTTAGTTTATAATCTGAACTCTTTGGATACCACAAACCTAAATATGGAGTTCCTTTCAGATATCTGAAAATTCGCTTGACTACCATCCGATGAGATTCTTTGGGTTTTGCTTGGAACCTGGCACACAAACATGTAGAAAACATAATGTTTGGCCTGCTAGTTGTTAAGTACATTAACGATCCAATCATTCCTCGGTATTCTCGAACATCAACTTCTTTACCATCTGGATCTAAACCAAGCTTTGCACCATGAGCCATTGGAGTGCGATTTGTAGTGCTCTTATCCATTTTGAATTTCTTCAAAATATCAAAGACATACTTTGACTGGTTGATAAAGATTCCATCAGGTAATTGCTTGACTTGAAGTCCAAGGAAGAAATTAATTTCTCCCATCATGCTCATTTTAAACCTGGAAGTCATGAGATCTGAAAACCATGTACTCAAATATTTGTTAGTAGCACCAAATATAATATCATCTACATAAATTTGTACTAAGCAGATATCATGATTTTCACGATAAATGAATAAAGTTGTGTCAATAGCTCCCTTGATAAATCCCGATGCAAGTAGAAAGGTTGACAATTCGTCGTACCACGCGCGCGGTGCTTGTTTCAGACCATACAGTGCCTTATCAAGACGATACACAAAATCAGGTTTATCTTGATCAATAAACCCCTCTGGTTGAGATACATAAACTTCTTCTTTAAGTCCCCCATACAGAAAAGCTGTCTTGACATCCATCTGATATACGGTAAAGTCTCGATAAGCTGCAAAAGCAAGAAACATTCTGATAGCTTCTAATCTTGCAACCGGCGCGTATGTCTCATCGTAATCTATACCTTCTTGTTGTCGATAACCCTTCGCTACCAAACGAGCTTTGTTTCTCACAACAATACCATTTTTATCCTTTTTGTTCTTAAAAATCCACTTAGTGCCAATTACGCTTTTTCCTATCGGCCTTGGAACAAGTCTCCACACCTTCAATGCTTCGAACTGATTTAACTCTTCTTGGATGGCAATAATCCAATCCGGATCATTCAATGCTTCAGATACCTTCGAAGGTTCAACATTGCTTAAAAAACAAGCGAATAAGCATTCATTTGGAGTCGCGGATTTAGATCTTGTAGAAACACTTGAAGATGGATCACCAATAATTTGAAGAATTGGATGAGCTTGTGTCCATTTTGCTGTGTGAGGAAGAGGATCAACTGACTCTTGAACACTTTCCAAAATTTGAGAAGGAGGTTCAGGTATTTCTGCTTCGTTTGAAGAAACAGGTATCACTTCTGGAGTTGGTGGAGATAACTCAACGACACTCTCAGATTCAGATTCTGGAACTGGCTGATGATCAACAATCGGATTTTGGATCACTCCTTCAGAAGGTTGAACAACAACAGTTTCTTCTTGAATCTGTGGTGAAATGATTTGATTGTTTGTCACCGGCTCCACAACTTCAGTAACTACTTGTGGTGATTTAGTAATCACTGTTTGAACTTCAGTTGCCTCATGATCAGAAATAACTGGAACATCATCATTAACAGAGTTGAGTGCAGCGGAAGTAGAAGTAGATGCATTCACAGTTTCCTGATTTGACATATTAGAAGAAACATTCGTATTAGTAGGGGGCACATCATTATAAAAATGTTCAAATAGTAAATCAAGATCAAAAAGATTATTAAAATTAAACTTTGGATCCTGATTTGTCGGTTGTGTAACAGGTTCTAAACTGATTTGTTTAGAAGCTAATATTCCTGATAATTCGGGTTCTGGTCCTGTTTGGCCGGAAACCATCTCTTCAGATTCATCAAACTTGACATTGACACTTTCCACCACCTTTCTTGTAGAAGTAAGATACACTCTATATGCGGCTGAATTTAGAGCATAACCAAGAAAAGTTCCTTTATCTGCTTTCGGACTAAACTTGTTAAGATTTTCCCGATCATTCAACACGAAACATTTGCACCCAAAAGCTCGGAATTATTTGACGTTTGGCTTGATTCCGTTCATTAGCTCATAGGGAGTCTTGTTGAAGCGACGATGAATAATGGATCGGTTTTGAGTATAACATGCCGTTGACACTGCTTCAGCCCAATGAGATAAAGGAAGACCTGAATAAGCAAGCATGGTTCGAGCAGCTTCAACCAAGGTTCTATTTCGTCTCTCCACAATACCATTCTGTTCAGGGGTTCTTGCGGCAGAAAACTGTTGAGATATACCATTTTCTTTATAGAACGCTTGAAGAACACTGTTCTTGAATTCTGTGCCATTGTCGGATCTGACAACTTTCACTACTTTTTGCTTATTAGTCTGAATAATCTTGATGAGATTGATTAAGATTTCTGGAGTTTCGTCTTTGGATTTCAAAAACTTCACCTAAGTATATCTTGAAAAATCATCAACAACCACCAAAACATATCTTTTCTTCCCGATACTCTTCGTCTTCATTGGTCCACATAAATCGACATGTAATATATCAAAAATGTCCTTTGTGCAAAAATCAGGTTTCGGCTTGTGAGAAACTTTCTTCATTTTGCCCTTTTCGCAATCTTGACATAGATGATCTTTTTGGAATATTTGTGATGGAAGACCTCGAACCAATTCACCTTTCGCCAATCTATCCATATACCGAAAATTAAGATGAGCAAGTCTTCTATGCCAAAGCCAACTTTGTTGAATTGTTGCTTTTGAAAGAAGGCAAACATCTGAAGATGAATTAACAGTTGTGAGATCAATAGTATATAAATTGGATCTCCTCTTTCCAACTAATAATTCTTTTCCGTCATCATTCTTTACAGCAACTCTTTTGGACTTGAAACTGACTTTCAAATCTTTGTCACAGAACTGTCCAATACTGAATAAGTTGTACTTTAGACCTTCAACATAGTTCACCCTTTTCACGGTTACCTTTCCTTGAACAACATCTCCATAACCTAGAATAGATGATGTTTCACTATTTCCAAACTTGACACGTCCACATGCTTTTTCCTTAAAGTTAGATAATAAAGACTTATTGCCAGTCATATGTTTGGTGCATCCCGAATCAAGATACCACAAACGACTTGGCTGCACATAAGCACATCAAACAGATTTAGGTACCCATAAAGGCTTGGGTCCATTCTTGTTAGTCCTTTTCTTTTTAACGTCTTTATTATTATAATAAGCATGTGAATTATAAAATACTTCATTCGTGAAATCCGTGTCGTAAGAATAAAAATTACCACCAGAATGACAACTCGATGAGTAACACAAACTATCATTTGAAATTTGAATCATTTGCTTTATTGAATAACGCAAAGAATTATTACAATTCTTATTATTACAAGCAAATGAATTCTTATTACAAACATCAACGTCTATGTCACTCGTATCAGAAGTTGAAGATTCTGGAGGTGTACTTTTGACAATCCAGATTTGCTTTCGCCGCTTTTTCATAGACCTATCTGAAAAAGTAGAATGAGAAGAATCAGAAACATTTTCAGAATTAGGAGATTGAATCTTTGACTTTTTCTTTGACCTTCTTCTTTTACGACGTTTGGTTTTGTAAAAATTTGTATTTATCGTAAAAGAATCATCTATTTTCTCCGAATTAATAACAGATTCAGAAGAAAGAATTTTATTTAAAAAATCAATCTTTGAAACAGTTTCTTTTTCATTTTCCTCGGAGTTATTCTCTTTTTCCTTTTCGGATTTATTAGACTCAGAATTAGTTTCAATATTAGAAGAAGAAAACTTTTGTTTTTGATCAACATCCATTTCCTCATCTTTTGAATCTGCTTGCACATTTCTTTTATCTTTATCAACAAAAACTTGTTTGATTTTTACATCTTTTTTGATGCTAGAGTTCATACACATTGAAAATATGTTATTTTCTAGCTCAGACAAGATGTTTTGATCTTCTAAAATTTCTAACTTAGATTCAAGATTAACGATTTTATTTTCAAGACTAACGATCTTAGCTTCTAATACTAAAGGAGGAATATATCTTTTAGTATCATACAATACTTCCGATTTATTCTCCTTATTAGTATTATTAGCATATATATCAAGATAATCGTTTGATAAAGAATCTTTGTTAGAATTTTTAGATTTAGAAATGTATTTCGCATTTTCACGAGTATAGACAAATGGAAGTTGCATTTTACAGGTAAATTTCCTTTTCTCTTCTTCTAATTTTGAAACTTTATCTTCGTTTGTCCAATTAATCTTGAATTGGGGAGCGTATCTACCAAGATGTAGAAAGTCAAATTCATATAAGGTAGGTACTTTTGTTTTTGCATCATCTAAAAAATGTGGATTTTCATAACCAAGTCCCCATTTTTCTTTTATTGACTTATAACTCCTTGGTTTATTTAAATACACTGTTTGTTCCGATTGACCTCTTACATATAATTTTTCTTCTAATTCTGTAATTTTGTCGGAAAAATTATCTTTCTCTTCGGTCATTATTTTCAAAGATTCGATGTAAGAATTATTTATCTCTTCTAATTCTTCTATTCTCTTTTGCATTTTCTCTTTAGTGTCAATCAAAATCATCTTTTCATCTTGAATATTTATTTTAAGCGTATTGATTAATTTTGATTGATCATTATTAATTTCTTTTTCAGATAGTCGTTTTGAGCGAAGCGTGCGAATAGCATTTACGACATTATTTATCTGAGATAATAAAAAATCATAATCGAATTTAGAAGGTACCTCAGATTCATCGGTTGTGCTCTCATCGTCATCCTTATCATCGTCACTCGCATCATCGCCTATAAAGCAGTTCATGGCACTCTCTTCATTTTGAGACTCATCTTCAGAATAATCCAAGAAATACTCTTCTTCCACGAGTAGAATAGTGCCATTCTCCTTCTTTTCCGCTAGCTCCAACTTCTTCTTATAATAAGAAGTATCACGCACCACCTTCGTTCTACAATCTCTTGCTATATGCCCCGTTTTTCCACATTTGAAGCATGTAACTATCTTCTTTTCATCTTCCTTCTTGTTTTCATACACTTTGGTAGTATCAACCTTTGGGACATAGCTTCCACCTTCTTGATTAACTTTCCTCGACCCCGAAGTAAACCTCAAATTATTATTACTTCCCGAACGATTCTGATACCTTTTCTGAAAATGTTGCGTTAAAAGTATCATTGCTTTTTCGAGCTCTTCCCCATCATCTTCCACATTACCATCGAAAGCATTTTCCAAAAGAGTCTTCTCGGCAAGTTGATTAGCAAGTAATGCTATCGGATCAACGGCTTTCCCTTTACTCTTCTTGTCTAACTTCTCCTTCTTTGCTTTGACCATGTCTTCATCCGTCATGAGAATTTCATATAATTCTTGAATTTGCATAGTAGATATCCTCACATCGTTTCTAAGATGGTGGCAAGATTTGTTCCACTCCGGTTGTAAAGCATTTAGAAACTTCAAGTTAGCTTCCAACTCCGTCTTGGTGACTTTTATCTTATAAAGATCATTTATCACCCCCCAAAAACGATCAAAAACACTTTTTAATGACTCGTTCTCTTTGGCCTTGAAACCTTCAAAGTTGTTCATAAATCGCGTTTGTCGAAGTTGAGTTGCAACCGCGGAACCTAACATGATTTTCTCAAGTTGAGACCACATCATTGTTATATTATTTTTATAACAATCAATTCTATTGTATATGTGGTTTGGAAGAGCTTGAATGAGAAAAGACTTGGCTTCCCTATCTCCTTGACATCGTAAATTTTCTTCCGGTGTATAATCTTCGGGTTTCTTAAGAGATGTTGAAGCCGGAGTAGTTGCGGTAGCCGGAAGAGTGACATACGGTTTTACAAACGGACCTTCCATCAATGATCGCATAATGTTTGCACCATTATTTTGCGATTCCACAAAATTGATGAAACGATCTTGCCATTGCGAGAACTCGTTTTCATTTATAAGCACCGGAGGACGAATATTTGAACCCAACGACATCATTATATCGTTCTTGTAAAAACTCTCTTGATTAGCCATGGTCAACAGAAAGTCAAAACTGGAAAAAGTCAGAAAGTAACCAAGTCAGAAACTCGCAAGCCAAAGATGCGAATTGTATAGAAACTCGCAAGCCACAGATGCGAAATGCAGAGAAACTCGTAAGCCAAAGATGCACAAAGTGGAGAAACTCGCAAGTGACGGTTGCGAGAAGTGAAGAAACTCGCAAGCAACGGTTGCGCAAAGTAGCCTTGGACACTGAAAGAAATCTGACAGAACACTTTTCGCAAGAGAAGCTTGCGAAAAGTTTCAGAAAGCGGGTCAGTGGGTTGCGAAAAGCTTAGAATTCGGGTCTGAGGCTTGCGAAAAGCTGTAAAACTCGGGCCTTTGATCTGCGAAAAGAAGACTTGAATGAACAACAATGTTCAAAACGATGAAGCTTGCGAAAAGCTTGATGAATGTTGCGAAAAGTCTGGATCTAGCGAGATTCGACTAAAAAAGACTGAAATCACTTAAATCCTCAAAATCACTGAAATCAAACTATGCAGAATAGTTCGAAATATAGAATCGAACACCTCTTCTTCATATACAAACCTCTGAAAACCTCTGAATCACAAAAAATGAAGATCGAACAGTGACCTTCACGAACCGAACAAAACTCAGAAAAAAAATGCCAAATTGATCTTGAAATCCTTCGAATTAGATCTCGATCCTTGAATTAAAGATGCTCTAAACAATAATCCGAATCCAAAGAACCAATTTGCGGACCAATTCGATCAAAAATCAGAAAATTTTGATCAAATTTCAAGAAAATGAGATTTTCTTGATAAATCCAGAAAATCAATCGAATTTTCTTGTAGAATTCACCAAAATCTTCATGATTGATCACAGAAAAACTCCTCTAAAACTCGAATCATGCTCTGATACCAATTGTTAAACCAAGATCTAATCAAGATAGAGAAGATATGAATTCGTCATCCATTTCACTCAAGAACACATTACAAGATTAGGAGTTCTGTACAAGTGTTTCTCTCTCTAAAATATAAGAATATGAGTTAAGTATGTCTAGAGTCCTTTTCTAACACACAACTAAACCTATTTATACTAAACACATTACAAGGTGTAAACAACACAATACAACTCAATACATTGACTTTAACTTTGACCTTTCTATATTTAAACCTTGAAGTCATATTGCACTAACAGAAACTTAAAACTAGATGGACTAAAAACGTAATAAAGTGAAACTATAACTACAGGGACTAAAATGAACAAACTCGAAAACTATTAACTACAGGGACTAAATCTGACAAAATATTAAACTGCAACTACAGGGACTAACTTTGACAATTCCTAAACTATCTAAATGATTCTAACGAAAAGGACTAAAATTGAAAGAAAAATAACGAAACTAACGGAAACTAACGGATTTGGACCAAAATTGTTAGAAACTTAACGGACACTTAACGGTGCCGTTAAGTTACTGCTCATTTTCAAGATTTACGAGCAACAGGTTTTCAGCTTTGATTTTCTGCACCTTTTCACGTTAAATTCGATTTCTTTTCGTGTCTATGTGTTATAAGATAAACAAACAACAAGATTCACCAATTAAAACAAACACATGCAACGAGAATGGATTGATAACAAATCAAGAATATCAACTCCGACTAGCACGTTTTTCCGACGAGGCTAGTTTCATGCGATAGGAAACTGAGATTTGGATGACAACCACTGGACTTTGTGCGATTAGAATGTTCCTCGGGCAAGTTTTGATTGACCAAAGAGTCTGATCGTACGAATTTTATGCGAGAACTTGTTTTGATCGCACAAAATGTAAACAACTAAGTTTTTCGGCGATGAAGTTTTATGCGACTAAAAGTTCTGATCGCATGAACGTTATGCGATGAACGTTGATCATAAGCTTTACGCGAGATCTTTGGACCAAAATTGTTAGAAACTTAACGGATACTTAACGGTGCCGTTAAGTTACAGCTCATTTTCAAGATTGACGAGCAACAAGTTTTCAGCTTTAATTTTCTGCACCTTTTCACGTTAAATTCGATTTCTTTTCGCGTCTATGTGTTATAAGATCAACAAACAACAAGATACACCAATTAAAACAAACACATGCAAGTTGTCTATGTGTCAGCTCGGCATTCGTTTCTTCTAAAGAAATCACCATGTTTGATTTTGAATCACATTCACATTGCTTTAAATCAGCTTGAGTCTTTAGGTCAGAAAGTTGTTGCTGGAGATCTTGATTATTTTTCTGTAAAGTATTGATCTCTACTTTCAACAAATCCTCTGACACCTTTCTTTCCTTTCTCAACTTTTGGTATCAACTCGTAGATCTTCTTTTTCAGCTCAGTGTTTTCAATTTCCAAAATCTTTGAGTTTTCTTCAGATTTAACAAGTTTCGCAGAACTTTCAGATAACTGTAATTTCAGTTCTTGTTTTTCTTTGTGACGCATTTGACAATTTCTTGTTACTATATTGTAATTTGTTTCAAGCAATTGAAACCGTCCTGTGAGTTCTTTAAGTTCTCTGGAAGGAGAATAATTAGTCATTGTTATCTGAAAAGATAAAAATGATTGTTATCAGATACTTCGTGAGAAGTAGAATTATGCACACACGATTAATCAGAGAAAAATCGATTAAAGTCAGAAAAAATTTCAAAATCAAAATTTGAAAACAAATTATAAAATTGTCGCTCAAAAATTAATTCCGAAAAATTAATGCGGAAAACTGGACTTTAAATCGGCAAACCTGCAAAAGATAAGAAAAATATATCAGTTATGAGCAAAAGCAGGTAAAATTTGACAAAAATGACAAGAAATGAAAAATAACGAAGAATAGGGACTAAAAATGACAATTTACGAAACTAAAACGAAAAACAAGGACTAAAAGTGCAAAAACACAAAACTCAAAACATGGACTAAAACTGAACTAAATGGAAACTTAAAACTAGATAGACTAAAACGTAATAAAGTGAAACTATAACTATAGGGACTAAAATGAACAAACTCGAAAACTATTAACTACAGGGACTAAATCTGACAAAATATTAAACTGCAACTACAGGGACTAACTTTGACAATTCCTAAACTATCTAAATGATTCTAACGAAAAGGACTAAAATTGAAAGAAAAATAACGAAACTAACGGAAACTAACGGATTTGGACCAAAATTGTTAGAAACTTAACGGACACTTAACGGTGCCGTTAAGTTACTGCTCATTTTCAAGATTTACGAGCAACAGGTTTTCAGCTTTGATTTTCTGCACCTTTTCACGTTAAATTCGATTTCTTTTCGTGTCTATGTGTTATAAGATAAACAAACAACAAGATTCACCAATTAAAACAAACACATGCAACGAGAATGGATTGATAACAAATCAAGAATATCAACTCCGACTAGCATGTTTTACCGACGAGGCTAGTTTCATGCGATAAGAAACTGAGATTTGGACGACAACCACTGGACTTTGTGCGATTAGAATGTTCCTCGGGCAAGTTTTGATTGACCAAAGAGTCTGATCGTACGAATTTTATGCGAGAACTTGTTTTGATCGCACAAAATGTAAACAACTAAGTTTTTCGGCGATGAAGTTTTATGCGACTAAAAGTTCTGATCGCATGAACGTTATGCGATGAACGTTGATCATAAGCTTTGCGCGAGATCTTTGGACCAAAAATGTTAGAAACTTAATGGATACTTAACGGTGCCGTTAAGTTACTGCTCATTTTCAAGATTGACGAGCAACAAGTTTTCAGCTTTGATTTTCTGCACCTTTTCACGTTAAGTTCGATTTCTTTTCGCGTCTATGTGTTATAAGATCAACAAACAACAAGATTCACCAATTAAAACAAACACATGCAAGTTGTCTATGTGTCCGCTCGGCATTCGTTTCTTCTAAAGAAATCACCATGTTTGATTTTGAATCACATTCACATTGCTTTAAATCAGCTTGAGTCTTCAGGTCAGAAAGTTGTTGCTGGAGATCTTGATTATTTTTCTGTAAAGTATTGATCTCTACTTTCAACAAATCCTCTGACACCTTTCTTTCC